>JBAMHX010000005.1:10651789-10661826 GCA_037177515.1 Pseudomugil tenellus
ATCTGATAGATACAACTCCAGATTACATCCAGGTTTGCTGCAGCAGCCTCTTGTCCTAGCTGGATTTTCTCCCTCAATAATTTGCTATATTTAAAATAAATCAAATGAGGGATTTTTGGGAAGCAAACTGCTGTATAATTTCGTGAATATTGTAAACCTGTTTGAGAAAGTTTCAGAACCTCAAAGTGCCTCACGCTTTGTGAAAATGCTGTTTATCCTCATTTATAAGTTCATGGTCTTGCTCAAGATCTCACTTTGCTGCAGATTTTTAAGAGGTGTCATAATTTATCAACCACTCCTCAAAAATTTGAGCAAACCAGCAATGTGATAATTTCACTATAAATTTATTCATAGTACATCAATTTTCCAAATCTATCCCAAAGGTTTCAACAGCAAATTACATATTTTGCCCACTGTGAACTTTTTAATAGAAAGAATAAGCCAATGTTCTCTGTTTTAAACCTATTTGAAGGCTACTTAATTAGATATAAGATAAAGTAATTGGAGTTAGATGCAAAAAGCAAAGACTGCTGATTGCTGCTAAATTAAATCTATTGCACATTTTGCCATGGCTGCAACATGAACTGAGTAAACATGCTATCTTGAATTCATCTCATTTAAAGTGACTGTATGATGTAAAGCAGCCGGTCACTGCAGCTTACAATTCTGGAAAATGTTCCTCCAGTGAAAATAAAAGCAAACATATTAGATGCATAATATTTATCCCCATCCAGCCATTAAAACTATTGGGCATCTTCATTTGGTCAAAATACATCATGCCATTTTGGTGGTCTCTCCACACGCATATTATTTCCCCTCAGTCCACTTCTCCAAACCACTCCAGATTATAGCAATGGCAAAGATGTAAGCAGGCTTTCAAATTGAGGTTTGGCAGGGTAGGTTGAGGTTGGATCTCCACACTCCACAAAGGAGAGAGTGTGGCTTTTCCATAATTCTTCTGTCTGAGCTGAATGCCCTTGCTCTCACTGCACACGTTACAGATATATAATACTTTACCACCACAGCAAATTATATTGCAGAAGGCAGCGACCTAATATAAAGACAAGAGTATCTCCGTGCTGACGGACAGGCTGTCTTCTGTTTAAGATGTGATGGAGATGTGGCAGTGCCATCTACTGCTCAAAAACGTACTGAGAAGCATCTCCAGCAATTTTGAGTGCAACAGGTTATTTTCAAGAACAACGTTAAAGGTGATTATTTACAGCTAATTAAAAATTTGAAAGAGAAATTATTTTCACATAATCCATTTCTGAAGACATATTTACATGAAATGTTCTCGCCCAAGTGAAAGCAGTATTTTTGCTTAACTTAGTAAAGAAAAACCATTAAATTCACAGCAATTGAAATTCCCTGTTTGTCATCAAACTGAGGCATTGTGGCACTTTGTTGAAACAGCATGGATTGATAACTTTCTGAGTGGGTATTAAGTGGTTAGTAAGAATATCCCTCTAAAACCCAACAGAATCTCATAATCCCAGCAAGCGTCTGGAACACTTTAATGGCACTAAGAACCAGACAGAAAATTACTCCAAGTGTTAACTTTTTCTCACATTTCTGCTGGCATTAATGATTTACGGTGGAAGTGCACAGCTCCCGACTGTGGCGTCAGGTTTGAAAGGCAATTAGGGTTTATGAGGGGTCCAATCCTCTCAATTTCCAATAACGATTCACACATGAGAGGGAGCATGTTTTAAGTTATATAATTCTATTCTACTCATTTGTACTGAAAAGAGAAAAAATCTAAACTTTGATATTATCATAGTCACATAAGCACAAATAGTTTACTGTGTAAAAGGGTCACACGCACCTCATTGCATGCTTTCCAGACAGCTTAAAAGAAAGGTAACCTTACCTCAGGAAGGGTGTTGTGCTTTTTGGTGATAGCTGTAGAGCGGTTAGTAGCTGGTACTGGAGTCTCTTCCAAATGACCAGGTTTGATAGAGTTTGCTTTAGGGCGCGCGTCTGAGACCTGTGATGCCCCTGTCCTTAGAGAAGCGACGAGAAACATCACAGCGCAGCATCTATTCCAAGTTGAGACGAGCATCCTCAAAATAATACCGCGATTTTTTCCTATTGTTTTCTTTATCTTTTTTCTTTTCAGAAAAATGAGTTAAACCTCCTGAATAGCTTTGACTTTTTTATTGGTGACGTTAAGTTTCTCAGTGACAAGCGTGCGCCCCGGCACTGTCCATGCGCCACGTTTGCCAGACTCCAACAGCGACAGTCAATTTTATTCTGCTTAAACGAAAACAAAATGAAAAGTGAAAAATCTGAAGTTCAAGGAAATGACTGCCATCGAGGAGTTATATCTGAAAACCATAGAAAGCCTGGGTGTCGCAGGCAAAAGATGGAGAGGTGGATCTGTTGAAGCGTGGATGTTCTGAGGGTCAGTAAGAGGCTTGTCAGGAGGTCTCCACTGAGTCTCTGTCTGGCTCTGAGTGAACATTTAGTCTTACAGTCGGCTGTTTTATGATCTCGGATACTTTCTTTTTATAGGATTCTAATGAGTTTGCTTCCTCCGCCCCTATTCATGACTGACAAAGAATGAAACTGATCTGAGTGCGGCACTGCTGCTTTTGCATTGTCGTCTCGACACCGGCACCAGGAGTCCCGTTGGGGAAAAGCTATAAAATTATACACTGTGTATTTTAACTGAGCACTTGACCCTTTTTACTGCGAGTCTGTTGAGCAGGCATAGGAAATGGATTTTAGAAGGGGGGTTGAACTGTTTTAAAGAGGGTTATTATGCGAAAAATAGAACATTTTCCATTATCAAAAATGTTCTATTATGTTTAATGGAAATGTGGTTGCTCTGAAATGATGTCCGGAAAAGAAGATAAACGAAAAAAAGCTTAGATTGTTCATTTACCATTTACAACCAACATTCTAACTTCATGACAGAATTAAAAACAATCTGATAACCATTGTCTTTCCCCTATAAGAGACTTCCCTCATGATACAAATGGAAGTTGATAAGGTTATATAGAGGTTCCTTTGATTCTTCTGCAGTTCTGCACCATGATAAGTTGGATTCATGTTGTTCAGATATTCTTCGTTTTCATGTAATTTCGTTTAGAGCCCTCCTGGATACATTAACTCTCTGGACAACATGTGTATCTATCAATGTGTGCACATGCTCACCTTTTTATAACCGTTTTAATGGTTTTATGGGTGTTGCTTATTCAACTTTTGAACAAACTTTTTTTTAAAAAAATGTAATCTTGAATATCTATGTGATGGATGAAGACAGTGGAAAATATAATGCACATTAAATAAGAACCACAGTACTTGTAAATGCCGTCTAAAATGCTTTTGATCAATACATGAGCAGACAATCATCAAAAGCGTCTTTCCCACAATGGCTCAGTGACTCTCCACCTAATAATGCTTTAGTCTTCACACACAAGTTGGGACCATCTATTCAAGTCTGGAAGCTTGGCTGGGCTGGGATGAAACCAGTATACCCGTAAATGCTTCTGACCTCAAAAGCGATCCATCACAGACTCCAATTCAAAGTGTCAAGTTCTTTTGTTGGAGACAATGGGTGACCAACTGAACTGGGGAGTGGGAGGAAGTATTGGACTTGTCTGATGTAACTGTAGACGCTTAGAGGTGATACTATTTTAGCCATCGTTGTCACTTGAGTGCACAGTGATTTACCATGAAAGACTCCCACCAAACAGATACCTTGGTTGGAACGTAAGCTTATTTTCAGACAAGTTACCAACTGGGAAGTAAAAGTTAGCATATAAAATCTAAATTAAAAAAATAGCAAAAAATAAACTTTTACTGAATCAACCACCTTAAAATCTCAAAAGTTTTTTTTTATGTATTGAATAAATCATTTTGTTCAAATAACTACAGAAAAAAAGAAGCACTGTTAAAGTCCACTGCTGGGTGGTGCCCAGATGGGACTACTGAAAAAGTCCCTAGAACAGAAGGTGAAAGTAGCTCATTGTGAATCAGTGCTGAAGCAACGAGGGGATGTTTGGAGCAACTCAGGCATTTGGATCCCATTCATCACTTTACAACACACATGAACAAATAAGGAGGCACTCAAGATGACAAAGTGCGTATACTCCACAGGGGGAAATAATGAACATGTGAATGCGCTAGTGCTCCAAGTGTGGATATGTCCATAAGAACCACAGGACATGAGATATGATAGGCCGGAGTAACATACATTAAAGTACCCTGATGGAGGGAAGGCAATGAATGCTTTGCAGTAAAGAATCTGGTGGGATGAATAAAGGTTCTCAAAGTAACACTGTGCAGACATTTTACTGACTTGTCATTTGAATTGAGTTTTATTAAAGATGTTGCAGCAGTACAGCAAAGCACCTCACCCAAAATCTGTGATTGTTTTCTTGGATAGGCCAGTTGGAAAGAGTTTCCCCTGAAATTATCCTGCATTCTGATATGGTTTCATCACCCAAGCCTCTGTAGGGCAATCACATGTTTAAAATTATCTGCATAGTTAAAGAATTAAACCCATCTGTGAAGCTACATCATAGAATGTACCTGTTCACCTGGATGAAAGAGAAGACAGTTAACTACTGGTCCTTTCACAACTTGCATTTTACAAGCGTATTAAATGAAGCTTATGGAATGAAACTCTCTTGATACCGGACAACTTTAGTCCCGTTGCACATCAGTCAGATTCCACTGTCCTAAAACAGAATACTAATTCTAGAAAATGTCACATTTGCAATCATCTCACGTACTAAAAGTTGAACACCAGACTGCTTGAAATAGCCCTTTGCAGGCTGTAACCTATCAGGTTTTGCTCCCTAACATTCAAGCAGTCATGATTCAATACATTCTGTTAGCAATTTTTCTTCACACTATTGAACATGATAATACATGCAAAGAAATTATGCTTTAGTAATACCAACTATAAAGTTTTTAGGTAGGATAAAGATGATAATCAGCTGAGCTGGTTCTTTTATATAGTATTAATTTCTCCTGCTGCTAACACTTACTTGGAAAGTTTTAAATTCTATCCAAAATATGAGCTCGTTTTTGCTTTAAAATGTCTGAGATTTATGTGCTAGTATTAAACCAGTAATGATAGCAAGATATTGGTAAATGGAGTGGACTGTGAATACCATGTGTCACAGTAAACAAACAAAATCAATCTTGAAGTTGACATTACTGGACTGTGCTTAAATTTATTCATGTTAAAGGGTTACACTATTCAAGGCTTTCTGGGTTTTAGTTGACCACCCACAATTCTGCATCAATACAGCGAATCATTTGGCACACTTTGAGTCTTCTTTTGATCTAGCAATAATCAGAAATTTGCCTGTTTATGTTGCGTACAGAATTGGGGTTCCCCGCAGCTGTGAAGCATAAGAATGACTCTCTAAGCAAGGTGGAGCTCAGGAAAAGACTGTAACTGATGTTGAAGTGACTCACAGATGGAACACACCCACTACATGATGAACAGATTATGGTCATCTGTTATTGTCTTTCTCTTTTTTATTCGTCCAAGTTTGGTAGATGAGAGCTGGTGGCCTGATGAAGTGGATCATCCTGCAGGTGGCTAACCATTAAAGAAGCAAACCAAAAAGAAATTAATCTTTTCCAGGAAATTACATGTTTAAGTGTCACAAGAAAACAGATTTGCTGGGAATTGTTTGTATTTAAATGCAGATGACTTTGGGTAGTTTTATTACAAGAATGTTTCAGGACGATGTTTATGGAGGCTCATGTGGACATCTTTAATTAAAGAGTTGTTTCCGCACAGGTTTTTGTTCTGCCTTTTCCAATGTGTCATTTGTAAGACAGATTTTTCATTTGTTGATTCATGTTTACATTTTATATATTTTGAGTTCTCTCCAAATAATTACAAGAGCATTTTGATATTGTGTTTGTTATTAAGAGTGACTTAGATGAAGTTGTTGGGATTAAAAAACATTAGATTTATTTGAATGCTAAACTAAAACTCATTCCATGATCAAAATCTTGCCATTAATGTGGTGGAACTTCTTCAAGAACAACAAGCTGATAAAATGTATTTTTTCAAATCTTTGGGTTGTTAAAGTCTCACTCATAAACAATAACAAACAAAAGAGGCAGGTACAGTGTGGTCCTACTCAAAAATATTCTTCATGAAAGAAACATGGGTAAACTTGTAAAAGTCACATGTGGAAGTGATGGATGTGGTGCATGGAAAGGTTTTTGAAACCAAACTAAAACATAATGTGTCACACCAGCACAAAGCCAGGCCATCCCCCACCCTCATCCTCCAAGCACCAGCCCGTGCCCCAAGTCTGGGAGACATCCTGAGCTGAGGCTGGTGGCATTCTTAAATAACTGGCAGAACATAATCGAGTTTGGGTGTTGCTCATGTCACTAATCACACAGGACCTGCAAACTAACAGACAGAGGTGATGGGACCATCACAGAGTAAATAATGATAAACGTTATAATCAAGACTATTTTTTTTCAAACAAATTGTTCATTTTTATTTTTTATTTAGAAATGTGAATACAGGTGGCCAAAATGAGGTAGCCATGCTCCCCTTTAGAGATAGGATGAGAAGCTCAGTCATCCGGGAGGCACTCAGAGTAGAGCCGCTGCTCCTCCAAACCGAGAGGAGCCAGATGAGGTGGCTTGGGTATCTGGTTAGGATGCCTCCTGGACGCCTCCCTGCTAAAGTGTGGGAGAAGACCCTGGGGGAGACCCAGGACAGTTGGAGAGAATATATCTCTCAGCCGGCCTGGGAATACCAGGAGATCCCCTCAATGAGCCGGCAGATGTTGCTGGGAAGAGGGAAGTATGGGCTTCACTCCTTAGGCTGCTGCCCCCTGTATTCTTTCCCTGCTGATCTTCATAAGCCTCAACAATGCTTGAAGATGGCTCATCATATGCATTTGCAAAATACAATAAGTGTGAATATCTTCCCCATATTGTTCAGAAGGATTTTTTTTGTGTCAGACACATTCTTAATGTCTTCCTACATTCTTTTAATTAGCAAGACACTGTTGGCGTCTTGCTAATCTATATCACTTTTAATCTGTAAAATACTTGCTGCTTTGCTGACCATGTCACTGAATTGATCATGTCTTGAATATGCCTCCTGCTTATCCTCCCAGATTCCAAATAGTTTGGTTTAATATAGAAAACCATTAAAATATGATCTCAGAGTTTGGCACATTACAGTTGACTTCTGATTTGTTGGGGGTCAACAAAGTTTTTTTCAGACTATGTGATAACACCAAAGCAGTTTTTGTGCCACTTTTCACAATAATTTGCCAAGCAGTAAGTCTGCCCCTTAGATATTTTCACAAATTCCTCTGTGATGAAAACTGGTGTCATGTATATGGAACAAGAAGTAAAGGCCATTACAGTAAAATCTGGGCTGCTTTTTCCTTTGCCCATGCCTCAGATTTCCAACCACTTAGATGTTTGCGTCTTTGAAATATTAACTTAATCCTGTTAACAAAAGGACAAGCAAATGAAGCGAGTAGGTTTTGGAAGAAGCAACGGCCAGTTCAGAAGATTTTTGAAGACGGTGATGTATTCATGTATTGTATTTTCCATTAACTCAAACTTCATCACGTCACAAAGTTCCTTCCAATTCAGCTGTATGTTTTCGGCATGATTCAAAATAGCAGTCAAACAAATTAATGAATGGCTCCAAAAGCATACTGTTGCCAGCTTTTGTGAGGAAAAAACAAACTGAAGAGAAACATAGCTTCCTTGGCAGAAATTACAATGTTCACATATCAGTATTTGCCCTCAAATATGTTTTGGTCTTTGTTATCATTGCTTTCTCTTCAAGAGAGAGAAAATACAATCATATGTACATGAGAAATTAAATTAGATCTATATTTAGTTTGTTTTTATTTTAACAGATTAGAGACCCTACAGTGGTCTGCCTCTGATCATCTGATGAAGGTTTCTTTATTGTTTCCCTGATCAAATTAATTTATTAGAAACAGCTTTTATTGTCCAGACTTATACCTAAAGTTGATGTTCAAATCCCATTTACATAAAACTTTGAATATTCCTAAAATGCAACAAAGTTTAAAACTATAAATTGATCAGCTAAACCTTTATTAAACAGATGTGCCTTAAGATGATTTTGAATATAGTTACTGATCAGTTTGATTGCGTTTGGAAAATGTAACAACTGCAAAAATTTGATGCCAGCAACACACTCAAAATGTTGCTTAAGAAACAATGATAGAAAGAATTGTTTATGTGAAAACAATTAAAAGTGCTATAAAAGATTAAGCCATCAACAAATTAATTGGTGATATTTAAATATCAGGTTTGAGTCTGAAAGCAGCATCCATTACAGTCTTAGGCCCAATCCCATTTCTCAATTTTACCCCTACCCCTACCCCTTACCCCTCACCCCTTCAAACAGAGCTATAAGTGATAGGGCGGAAAAGTTAGCCCTATGATTTTGGAAATCCCTTTACGAGCAGCGAATTTGCAAAAATATTTTTAATAATTTTACTAGAGTAGATAAGCATGTCTCGCTACAGAGCACCGCTAACGTTCAGTATGCTACATTACTGGAGCTTCAACTGAAGCTAGCGGCTTTTTTTCCGTGTGCATTTTATTACGAGATTGACTACTACATATTAAAATGACATTAAACTATACAAATCAACATTTGTCATAATTTTTAAAAACTTTTCAGTGGAGAAAATACTTACATTTGTGAACTTCTTTAGACTCGGCAGTAGCCATCACGTCGGTGAATCGCAAGGTATTCTGGGAAATTTTTCATACCTATTGGTTTGAAGTGTGCTCCTGAAAAATCTTCGTTTGAAGGTGTATATAGCCCTATCGCTGAGATTCACTCTTAGTCTTTGCACTCAAGGAAAAGTTAGTTGATTGGAAAAAGGAGAAGCAGGGGAGGGAGCATTAAAACCATTGTTAATGTACATGATATTGTGAAACGTTACCTCAAGTGTGTGATGACCAAAACCCAGCAGTGAAAAGTATTTCTTCACATTCATACACTAACAACGCCAACACAGGAAGTAAGAAGGGTGGAGGAAAAGGAATCAATCCACCAACCTTCTAGTCAGTGTGCAAACTGTTCTACCTACTGAGACCTGAAGGGTGTTTAGCCTAAAGCTAGCTGCAGCTTCTCCATCACTCAGTCTCCTGAGCTGGTTTGAACAAGAAAAGCTCAACAGCTGTTTCTGTTGGAGCATTTAGAAAACAACAAACCAAACCAGCATGTTTACTAAAACATCAAAGAAATGTTGTACTTAGGTACTATAAAATGAAAAGTGGGGGAAAATAATATATTTTTTAGATATGAATACTTATGTAGGCATGATGTTTAATTAAGTAAAGCAGCTGCGCCTCACACGTAGTCAGGTGTAAGGTTCAGTTCCGACAGTTCACCAGTCCATTTTCTCATTTACTGCTAAACAATAAAGGGACAAGAGAGCCCACAAAACGTTAAAAATATAACAATGTAAAAAAAAAATTGAGCACAAAATAAACAAATACTTACAGTTTCTATTTGGATATAGAATAATGATATAGCAAATACATAATAATATAATACACAAATAGTTGTATTAAATCAATGAAAAACAAGGTTTAGCTGTGAAGAGATCATTTTGTCCCACCATTCAGTTAGGAAAAATGTTGTCCCCAGGCCAAATCTAATTGCTGACATCTGCTCTAAGAGCTATACCAGCAGGAGGTTTGGGTTAAGGTGGGACACCTAAGCTGGCCAGGGTAGAGGTCTGACAAACTGGAATCCATTTCATGGGAGTCTGCTAATAACCCAGTCCCAAAAAGTGAACAGAAAGACGTTAAGGCTTATTTTAAGATGATACATCTCTCAGCGCTCAGTCACACATGATCTTTGTTTGAGTGAAAAACAGCAGACAGAAAAGGCCTATTGGAGGCATCAGTTGCGATAACATGAGTGAGTATCTCACAATGTTAAAGAATCCTTTTAAACATTCCTGGATGCAGACGGTGATCTGGATCATCTCCAAAATTGAATCACTTGATCATCTTCCTATGAT
>JBAMHX010000005.1:10670425-10683862 GCA_037177515.1 Pseudomugil tenellus
TGTTTGTTTGTTTGTTTGTTTGTTTGTTTGTTTGTTTGTTTGTTATTATTATTATGAATGTGAAAATACAGTATGATGAAGTGGAAGACTACTTTTTGTTTTGAGTTGTTGTGAAATTACTGGGCATCCATTCTTGCAGAGCTGCTATACAAATGCAAGGACATTACTATAAATTACAAACCACCTAAAGGACTGTTATCTTTGTACCCCCTTCTCTTGATAAAATAATCCTGCTGGAATTTCTTTCCAGCTGTGGGCCCCTCAAATTGTCACAATCTCTCATCCTTCAATCATCAGCTATATCTTCGAGGCTCAAGGAATAACTTTATGTTCAACCTCTGTGAGCCTTCTAAGCTGCAGTGGTGTGTATGCCACCCATAAATCAATGAAACGCTAGAGGGAGAAAAAGTGTTTTTTATTACTACTCTCCCTGGTCCTTGCTGTTTTTAGTGGTTTGATGTGATCACACCAGATGTATGTAGGTGTTCACTTTGACCTGGTGAAAGTAATCCCTGCAGAAAAAGAGAAAAGACAAAGTATATTCATGTGGTGTGTTTTCTATTCTAAAACAAAGATAATTAAGGAAATAAGAATTTGCTAGCGGTGGTTAACCTTGGCAACGTATGAAAGAAAACCTTCTTTTAAGTTGTTCTCAGCCAATAGCTACACACAATAAGTGCTGAAAGACATTTCTGAGATTGCAACCGAAAAAAGGGGCTGTGCTGTTTCTGAGCCATCCACTCAATTAGTTGAAGAATTATCTTGGCATATACGTTCATCATTCAGAACTGACACTTTAGCATGACAGGGCAGGACGCATCTTCCTACACTCAACAAAACACTCAATGGGTCCTTTGTTCTGAATTGACAAATATACAGGGTGTCTTTCTCCTATCCTCTTACTTATCCCTTAACAACAAGTATTAACTGAGTTACAAGAGAAGCTGCATTCATGTGGTTAACTTCAGATATTCCTTATTTTGTAGTTGTGACCACAACCCACACAATCAGTCATACAATGAGCTGGTTGCATGAATAAAAATTGCACGCTTTCTTAGAAGAAAGTAGCTACAGATATGTTATTCTGACATTAAGTGTATTTGATTTTGGTTTACACTTCATTGTCTTCTCTTTTGGTTTACCATTGTAAAATGTAGTTTAAAGGACAAACCACAGCTATTTCTATTAAATGTTCTAGTTTAGCTGCTAAGGGAACAACATCAGCTTCATTGGTTACATTGACTTGTCTTGTTGTTCATTGTAGACTTGATCAGTATATCCCTGAAGGGAGTGTCGGAAAAATTATGGTTTCGCCCTGACCAGCACAGCCAGTCCGCAGCAGATCTTTCGTGTTAAAACGCGGTAACAATATTCAATTTAGAGTTTTCATGTTTTGCATATGCATTGATATAACAAAGAGAAAGAATTGATTACATTTTGAGCAATTTATCATTTTCAGGTAACTGTTTTGGCTATATCTCTAAAACTATTCATCCGATTCACTTCAACTCAAATGGAAATGAAAGGTCATGACCTGAAGATGTGTCACATAATGCAACTCTTAATTATGATGTTATTTACACTTGCGAAAGACAGACAATATATTTACAGCAGTCCAACGGGATTGAGTTTGTTTTAGTTGAGTGCATGAAGCAAAATTGTAAAGTGTACAGTCCACACTTCTCGCAATGTTTAAGAGTTTCAGAGCAGTTCGGAAAAAAAAAAATAATCCATTGACTGTCCACACTGTAGAACAGATAGAGGAAGTCCAGAGGTTGCATAGGTCAAACTGATTTGATTTTGAGCAGTTTATCATTTTGAGATGGACCACCAGGGGACGCTCGAACCTGAAAATTGTTTTAGCCATATCTCTAAAACTATTCATCCGGCTGACCTCAAATGAAGTGCAAATGTTTAGTCCTGACCTGGAGATCTGTCACATAATGGCACTTTACCTTATTGTAGCTATATTTGTACATGTATTGAAGGGCTAGGGAAATTGAAGATGGGAGTGTTTGGGGATGTACCCCTAGCGGTCGTCTCCAACTGCGTAGTTTAACCATTTATGTTGAATTTGGTTTACTTTTTTAGGGGGTGCACCGAGTTCTCCATATATTCCGCTGGTTCTCCACAAACACATGTTTAGGCTACCACTTAAGGGTTTTCTGAGAAATACATGAGGTATCTGTTAGTTGTGCTAGAGCTATCATTGGTACTTTTAGAATTTCTATGCGATGAAGAAAACAGAAGGAAGTCAGTAAACATCTGCTTTTGGAAGTAATGCACATGTCCAGATCCGGTCCAGGGTGGAAGCAAATAACAGATATAATCTGAATTAAACAGGAGAAAGGATGAAGCAGGTGGTCACGCTTCGGTTCACTACAGTCAAAAAAATGTTTTCACAGAATATAAAAATGACGTTTTCTGCTTCCAAATAACATAGGTGCAGAAATACCCATTCAAGAAATCATAAGACAGTCCCGTAAACATTAGGCCAGTGCCTAATCATTGGCTAATTGGTGTCATACGAAACAGAGAATTTAACAATTTCTCAGTCCTCAACTGTCCGCAGAATACAATACCGACTTTTGGTCTTTGCCATGTTTGCCATGTCACTAATGTGGTTAAATACATAAGCCCTTGTTACAGTCCTAAATGAATCACTTAGCTATCAGCTATATTATTTATTCAGACAAAAACCAGCACTTGTTTTTATTTCTTTTTCTAATACCTAAAATACATTGACAACAAAATGTATCAAATGTATTATGTATTAAAAGCAAGAAAACAAAAATGTTTGCATAGTAACATAATACACAAAAAAATTAGAACCAGCAGATCTGAGGATGTTTAGCAATGCAAAAGGAAACAATTACACTAGAGCGGAAACATATGAGAAGCAAAGCACTACACTGCCTCCTATTGGTTACAGTAAATAGCAGCTCAACACTGCAGAACTGTGAATCTATAATATACATATGACACTACAGTCCAAATAAACCATAATATGACAACACATTGTGTGCAACACACAAATCTGTTCATCTGCATGAAAATAATAGGAATCTCTGTGAACCCAACAATGGATCTGGCAATGAATGACGAACACATGGAGCTAAATTCAGGATGAAGAGACATGAAGCAGTTGGAATGCAGTAAATGTTGATGTATATAAACACACAACAGGAGAGAGCACAACAATGAACTGGCATTAAAATCAAGAACCAAGCAGTATAAATACCCTGAAGGAAACAAGAAGACACAGGTGAAATGATTGAACTTTCTTTCTTTCTTTCTTTTACTAAGATCCCCATTAGCTACTGAAAAATCAGTTGCTATTCTTCCTGGGGTCTCCTCCAAGCAACATTACAAGTTATTTACAACCATTTTTTTTTTCTCCACACACACAAACACACACACACACCGACAGAATTCACATCAGCCAAATGCATCAGAAAATAAAGACAGCAAACAACAAAAGTAGACATATTCACATATATACTCTGTGAAAAAAACAAAATAAAACAAATTTCAAAACAAACTCAAAACAAGACAACCAAACTCAAAGCAAACAATAGCTCACAAATTTGTTCATGATAAAGAATATCTAAGATCTATCAGTACTCTTACAGTCATGTCCATTGAGTATACAAATAAAGTTTTAATTTCTTTTGAAAACAATTCCTATTATTTTCCAATAACAAAAAACTTGGCAATGCATTCCATGCAACCATGGCCCGATAAACAACTGCCCTCTGAAACTGGTTTCTAAATTTATTCAGGTAAACTAATGAACAGGAAAAAAAGATAAACCACATATTCAGGGAAGTAAGATTACAAATTAAAACATGAAACCTAAACTAAAAAATACACAAAAAGTTTAAACCATGACAAAATCCTTCCTTCTACACGAATGATGGTGCACTTCATGCTCTACAGCTACTTAAAGTAAAAATTCTTAATATTTCTATGAAATACATTCATTCATTAATTTTCCACACTGCTTAAGCCAATTCAGTTCTATAAAATGCAACTTAGAAAGATACATTGTTTATATACTAAAGATGGATGTTGGTCTCAGAGAGGATGCAAATGTAAAAGTACATTAAACTTACATGATTGTGTATCAGAAAGCAATGCCATTGGTTGCAAGAGGTTTTTGAATTGTTTAGATGTCTGAAAATTACTCTACCCCACTGACAAGTTCAAGATCAAGGTGGTTTCATTATCATTCCAGCATGAATATGACAGAACTCGGGGGTCGGTGAAACCCAATTAAAAAAAGAAATAATCATAAAAAACAGCAGTAATATATGAAACAGTAATATGTAAACAGAATATATAAAAACAGAACAATAGCAGTTATTGTGTTCTGTTCATCAGTCGAACAACCTCAGGAAGAAGCTAGACCTCAGCCGAGAGGTTCCGGTTTGAATGCTCCTCAGTTCTGTTAACTTGCAAATTTTCCTAGAAACATTAGGGTCTTGTTTACTTTTTTAAAAGTTTTCATCACTAAACGGTTGCATCAGGTTAATTTAATATGTTTTGCCCCAATTAATAGAACAATCTGTGTGATCTCTCTACGACATAGGTGCTACTCTTATTCATTTATTTCCTTTCTGTCGCTTAATCTTTTCAAAATGCTTGCTCTTCTAGTTTGGTTAGCAAGTACTGATGTACTCATGGCTCTTTCAAAGGAGCTGTATTGTTCTGAAGCTGTTTACTTCAAAGAACCAGTCAAAGAAATGTCTTGTTCATGTTTATTAAAAAAAAATTGATATCATTATTTTAATTATAAAATTTAAGCTATAAGCACCACTCTCTACTACTAGCAAATAGTAGTTTTCTTCAGACAGAACTTTGGGAGTAAATAAAGAAACTCAATAAAAAAAACCACTAAGTTTAAAAAATCTGGTTTGAATAAATCAAAACTATGCCTTAATCTAAGTCCATAAATTTAAGTAACTTGACTAATCTTGGTTTAAGGTTCTATTATGGTGAGTTCCATCTCTCTCAGCATTCTGAGCTGCCCAGAGTGGATGAGATCATGACCACGTAGTGAGCATTTGATTTTCATCAAAAGGACACCACCTTAGCAATCGAAAATTGCTAATTTGTGACCATCTAAAAAGGCTGTATAAGACAGAAAATTTCATATCCATTGTATAAATGTTCACCAAACAAGCACCAGTCCATTTAGGTTTGTCATTGTGAAAAAGGAGGACAGCCAGGAGACAAAGCTTTCAATTTACTCCTCAATCTATGTTCCTACCCTGATCTTTGGTCACGAGCTGTGGACAGTGGCCAAAAGAACAGGAAAAGAACAAGATCCTAAATACAAGCGACTGAAGTGAGTTTCCTCCATGGGGTGACTGAGCTGTCACTCAGGGATGTGGTGAGAAGCTTGGTCATCTGGTCATATTGAGATGATCAAGATGAGGCTCTGGTTTGGATCCCTCCTGGACTCCTCTCTGGTTAAGGGAAAGATTACATCTCTCAGCTAACCTGGAAATGTCTCAGCAGCTTTTATTTGAACAAATTGTGGCAAAATGTTTGGTATTGTTTCTTGTTTTTTTTTTTGTTTGTTTGTTTGTTTGTTTGTTTGTTTAAAAAAACATTAAACCACAACTGAGACAAAAAACTCGGAAATTAAACGTTAATTTGACACAAATGGAAATGCAATCATTGCACCATAATGCGAACTGCTGTATTGTCAAAATTCAAATGAGAAATTGATTATGTAATTGTTGCCAATAGAAGTCTTCAGCTCATTAAATGATGGAAATCAATAAATGAAGTAATCCTGTATTAAATATAAACATAAAAAACAATAAGTGCATATTGTAACTTCTTCAATATATTTATCATTATATAGTTCTTCTCACACATATCCTGAAACTATTACATCTCTATCAGTGTTAAAATCAAACCTACACCTTTGGATCCACCACTCACTTATTCAAAACACCTGATTTTCAGTGGTAAAAATGTTGATGACAAAAATACAAATCTTTATTTTCTGTATCTCTAAAAATTTTTACAAGACAATTGTTTTTTCTGGCCTAAAATGAATAAATAAAAACATTTTTCTACTATATGTAACAGAATATCCACCTGTGACAAATACACATATTATAACATTAATCTTTGTGTAATGTCATTCCAAGTTTTGGATTACAAATTGAACTGGATCAATGAGCATTTGAATGACAAGTGAATTTTCATGAACTGAGAATTATTATATCCCAGAACGCAGTGTCAGGGATATGTGAGCCTTATAACATGAACAGTTTTCACAATTGGAATTTGATACTTGGTATACCTGATTAGGTCCCCAAGGGGCTACCTGCATCGAATTTCAGCATTTTCATTTTATGATTTCCTCACTAGGTGGCGCTTTATGGACGAAAAATATTAAGTATTAACAATTGGATTTTGATACTCAGTATACCTGTTCAGGTTCCTAAGAGGATGATCTGTATCAAATTTCACAATTATCGAATTATGATTACCCGACCAGGGGGCACTTTATACACGAAAAATCAAATTTTTGGCTATATTTCTGAAACTGTTTGTCTCATTTACCTTAAATCAAGTGCAGATGAAAGGCCATGGCATCAGGGATGATCTGTATCATATTTCACAATATCAGATTTATTCACTTTATTCACAAAAAAATCTAATTTTGGGTATATCTCTGGTACTATTTCTCTCATTCATCTCAAATAAAAGGTCATGACCTCAGAATGCATCCTGTCCTGACCTCACACTGGGCTGGTTCAAAGTTTCCACAGGTGGAGCTTTGTTACTGAACATGGGGGTCTTTATATTATTGTTTTGTGTCTATTCAAGGATTGGGGAATTGGAGGATTGGGGGGCCTTCAAGGATATACCCCTAGCTGTCACTTCCGACGGCATAGACTTGTTTTGAAACAACTTGATTTGAAAGGACCTTTATGCCACCGACCCTGGTGATACCTTTGTTTGACAGCATGAAACTAGATATTAAGTGTTTTCTTCATGACAGAGCTAGCAAGTACATTCCGTAGCGAGTATTAACCCATTGCAGAAATGCTACAATAATGAGAAAACATCTCTTTCAACATTTCATGGACTTTCTTTGTAAAGTGTGCCTAATAAAGTTAATGTTTTCACTTGTGAAGTTAAAGCCAAAAATTTAGTTGCTTCCAGCAAGCCTCTGATTCCAAACAATGTGTCACCTAAAGAAAGGCCAAACCAAAAAGCCAATTCCAAGATAAAAGATATAATGAGCTGTTGATGCCTCTTCTTCTAATAGGAAGCACCTGCAAGTGGGCAATCTATGACAAAAACGACTAAACAGGCTCTGTTATTTAATTTGTTTATCTCTATGTTCTAATGGATGTCAGGTGTTAGCTGTTCTTCTACAGAAGACCCGATAGTTAACCAAGACATATGTCATAAACATGGACTAGTTAGGCTACCCTGTTAAGGGTTTGGTTTAAAATATATTGACATTTTTCAGTAATTGCAAGAAACAACACCACAGCTTGATGAGCAATGTGGACTCATGTCTCGCAAACATATTTACATAACAGATGTTTGACTTCATGGAGGTCTGCTACTTGAAAAGGCAATTGATTTATTCTCTTCAAAAGCCAAAACCAAATTAAGTGGCAGTGGTTAGGTTTGCAGTGAGCAAGAGAGAGCCCAGTCAAAGAGAATCAGTTCAAATTCCCATTTTCAGAGTGTCATTAACACACTTTGGTCTTCTGCAATATTTGGTCAGATATCATTTGGCTCTAATTGTGGTGCAGAGCCATATTTGTCATGATGGTTTTAACAACGCTTGAATGCTTAAGAGGTCTTCAGGAATTTCTGAAAAGCATCCTGACCCATTCCCTCCCTAGAGAGTGGTTTAGGGCAGATGTGGTGCATATGGGGCATGTTTTGTTCCTCAGTCACTATGCACATGCTGACAACATTTGTAGGAATTTGGTTCTGAGAAAGTGAACAAAGTGTCTGTGGTCAGGCACAAAGCAAAGATCCATTCCTTGGGTGAGGACCCGGAATAAAATGTCCCATTTTGTCATCATATACGTGACATTAAAATTGTTTCCCAGAATTTATTTTATAGTATAAATTTTTTAGGCTATGTGAAACTAGAACCTTTAAAACAGATTTATTCAGGAACTATCACTTAAGACACTTCTTAATCTTAAGACAGGCCATCTAAATGGTTTGTTAGAAACTTAGCTAAGATTGATTCATAATATCTTAGATATCAAATTCACTTTACAAAACTGATGCAGTTAATGATTGTCCAAGATCACAAGATAGTGGCAGTGACTCTTATCCATTGACCTATTTGCAAATGTAATTATTCTGTGTGTAATTGATTTTAACAAATGTAATGTAAAGATGTAATTGATTCACTGACAACGTTGCACCAGAAGGTATTTTGTATTTGTAATTTTTTACATTTTGTTGACTCATGTTAAAGTGGCTATATTAGGCAAAATGAACTTTTTATGAGATTTTAATCTTCTATTAGAAATAGTTTTATTTTTCAGCCATGTGTTTTTTAGCTGTATACAATGAAGACTCCCCCCTCCCCTACCTGAAAACTTTAGCTTACTAACTTTTCCCGTGTCCCCCAGGAAGTGTGTCCCCATTTTGGTTGCTGAGTGTGGGTGGGGCGAATGAGCAATCTTAAAACTGATTCTCTTGATATTTTCAAGTTAACTGAATCAAAATTAATGAGGTAAGAGCAAAAACAGTTTGAATTGAAAACAAATTTAATAATCATTTTTTTTAAACACAAAAATAACAGAAACTACAGAAGTTTATCTTTCATACAAAGGTTTTCAAAGTGCTGTGTCTAGACCAGTTAAGCTTACCTTGACACTATGTAACACTCTGTCTCTTCCCGCTTCTTGTTTGATAGTTGACAAAATTCAAAGCACATCATTAGTGGTTAACTGTGCATTCAACGTAATCAACAGAGATGCTGAATGCTGACAAATTTCTCCAGGTTTTGCAGATGCTTCTTGCTCACTCATACTTTTAAGTGTAGGTTACTAGCAGCTGATGAGATTGATTACTTGCCTCAGTAGAAAGTTGTCTTTACTAAGTATAAGTGAGGTGAGTCAACAAAGAACGCAAAAATGAGTGAAGGTTATGCTTTATTTATTTCTACAGTGTAACTGGTACAATTTAGCATTTATACTGTCTGTATCATCCATTTATTGTGTGGCTGCACTTTCAATGATTGAATTTATGTTGCCATCAATATCATTCATTTGTAGTGTGTTGGTAAATGAGTTAGAAGCAAGTTTGTTCTAATGAAAATTCTAATGAAAAGTGCTGGAGTTGTTGTACTATGATAGGCTAATAGACATATTCTGTTCTGGCAACTAATTAGTCTTATTTAATCTTGTTTTTTTTTAATGATTTTATGATGCAGCTGTTTGCATGAGACAGACTTGTGTCTCAGCACTGAAGAGCTTAAATCTCTCATCGTGTCCGATGAAGTGCCTGAGCGGTTTTCTTGCTTTAATCTAAACAACTTTTTCACCCTTACTAAATGTTCTGTTTTTGTTACAATGATGTTGGGAAATTTGAGGGATAATGTCATTAAACAACAAAACTACAGAAGCAAGTCAAAGACAAAGTTACAAACTGCACATAACTGCTATATTTCACAATGGTTGTTTCACTTAATTTACTATTGTTCAGAAATTTTATAAAAGTAATGTGCTGTTCTCACAAGCCTGTGCATTATTAGTCAGAAGATGCTAAATTATATTACCAGATTAGCACCTGTCTTAAATGCTATTATTATAAACTAATCATGAGCATGTTTATTATTTTATTCAGACACCTCTGACAGATCACTGTCAGCTGCAGGTGATAAACATTAAAACCCCGATTTACTTTCCAACATCGCCATTATTTTTTATGGAGAGACTAAAAACTGAGGAAATGACATATAACACATTTAATTAACCTTCTTTTAATTTTTATTAAAATGTTTGTGTAGACTTTAAATAAGTACTTTAAAAAGTGAAGCTTTACATTGTAAAAACATTTTTGTTATTTAAAAAAATGTATAAGTAAATTTGTTAATATTAAAGATTCATTAAAATAATGTTCCAGATATGTATGTTATCTGAACAAAAAATTAAAGGTGGCTATTGTTCAGGAAGAAGAGCAATTGTTTGCCAACTGGAACGGTGATGGATATATTTTAGGCTTCCCCTGGCTACATGTCTAAGTGTCCTCGGACAAGGATCCTGCAAAGCCCCCAGATGTGCCCATTGGGGTATGAGTGTGTGTGTGTGTGAAAGAGTGAATGTGGTAGGTAGTGTAAAGCTTAAAAAAAACAACTTGGTTAAAATATTGTTTAAAGTCTTAATTGTGTCAACAAGTTTTTGTTGAATTTCATGTAGCATTTAGCAAAATACTTTCTGTATGCTATACTGTCCCTCTGTCAATCTCATACTTCTTCGAAGTTTATAACAGCAAGAGCGTTGTCATAATGGAAAAATAATTAGTTACTGATTACTAATAAAAGTTGTTTATTTCAGCTATGTTATTCCTATCACTCCTCCTACCAGAGTCTGCCACTTCAGAGTTACTGACCCTGCTGTCCACTGAATGTTTCAACACAGACAGCCCTACAACATCTAAATCCTGAAGGAACACATTCATTGTTGGGGCCCCGCCACTGAAGAGCATTTTGATTACCTCAATGACTTCAGCCCTGACATCAGGCACGCCATCTCTGCTCAGACTCTGCTGTTTGTTGGAAGATATGTCTGTGGGTTTAAGGAGGTCTTCAGAGTATTCCCTCCTCTGACCTACAATATCCCCTGTGAAGGTCAGCAGCACCCACATTCCCACTGCGGAGTGTTGAAGCTGAGTTAATTCAGACTGAAGCTGATAAATAAGAACACAAAATCTTCAGTTAGAGAACTATGAAGAATGTTTTTTAACTGCTACTGAAGGCCCAACCACATCTGAACATATAATAATTAGAATCTTAGAGTATTTTCACACAACGTCATCACGGTGCACATGGCCATTTTGTGGATCAAGAGATCAAAGAGGACAATAGCTGATGATAGTAATTGTCTGCAGATAGTGTATTGTTGGGGCAGTGTAGGAATTGTTCTACCGACATTCTCGTCAATTTCAGTTGTACCAAGGAAAAGTGGTCAGAAGAAGAAATGAGACAGACAAATGTCAACCTCACCAACTGCTAAGATTTTCAGCATCCTAAACACAAAAATAATATGCTCAGATCATTTCATTACAGGTATGATACATATTATGAATTTGTCAACTAAGAAAAGCTTCTCAATTAAAAGTAACAATCTCTACATCAAGATTTACAACTGACTCACAAAATAATGGACATGTATATTGACCAATATGTAAATGAAGGAAGCAAAAACACTCTATAGCCAATGGTATGTAATGCGAATGAAAGATCCTACTACAATATAATTGTGTTTTGAAGAGTTGGCTTCCATCATAATGTCATTTGAAACCCTCAACTAGTGTCTGGTAGTGCATTTTGTAGAAAAAGACTGATATCTATGTACATTTGGTGTCTGATAAAGAATTGAGATGCACTGTCAAACATTTTTCTTAAAGATTGTTGACAGGAGAAGTATAGGTTAGTATATACAGTATACTAACTTATGGTTCTCACTGGGTCAAGGATATGCTTTCTAAAGACTAGTTAAACAAAAACAGTTTTAAAAGAGCTGGGATCAGAGTTGTTGTAGAGATATATAACACATAATCAAACAATATTAAAAAAAATTGAGGAAGAGCTGCAGGATAAGTATTATAAGTACTTTCTGAGCCAGTACTCACATGCACAAATGTTGTCCACATGTGAGGAGGAATGTCATCGGCAGAGTTCTGCAGATTAGATAGAGAATGCTTCTCCTGACTTAATGCTGCTTTGTATTGACAAAGGTGGAAATATGGGGCTGTTCGGACTTACTGGACCTAAAACTTTTTAAAAACTATAGACTATGTATTAAAGATGGGCATCTTTAGTGTTCAGATATGAAAAAAATGATGCTCTCATAGCGCAACAATCAACTGGAAAAAGAAACTCAATTATAAAGTGAATTACTTAAAATATTCGTACTTTCTCTTTGATTTTTTCAACAACCAAAATGTTTTACTCAGTTCTGTGGGGGTGTTGGTCTTTGAACAGATATCTGGTTGGTGTTTCACAGCAAGCATAGTTTCAATTACCATTTGTGGAATTCTAATTTACAATTTTGAAAGTGTTGTAATGTCTTTTAGAGAAATAAACTGTTGTGGAAATTTCATACATAATCCTATCTGGTATGATATTCTGGCCTACATACATAATTGTGATTATGTTGTTCTGATTCTGACGAATTCTGTTACAGACTTTGCCTCTTAAGATTAAGATGAACTCTGGTGCTATACAAAGGGACGCTGATAATTAATTATCTTGCCCTAATTTAATTACTAGCCTCTAATTCATGCAATGCCATGATGTCTGTAAATAATCTGTGTGTTAATTAATAATCACATGTATATGATGCTTAGAATAGTGATAACCACCCCCTATTTATAGAAAAGGCTTCTATCTGTTCCAAAATCAGAGTCTCACCAGAATACGCTTGAGAGGAGACATCTGGTCCGACTCTCAAGGATTAATTCTTTATTGCTTTAATTATTGTACAATAAACTTTATTACTTTTCCTCTCACCATCAGCCTCCTCTTTCCTACGAAGGCCAGGAGTATATTCTTGCCTCAACAAAACAAAAACTAACCAGTGGGAACAAAATGTGAGCAGTATTCATTTGCAGGAGACAATGAGCAAAACATCATGTGGTGGATCATTACATGTTGGCATCTGAACTTAGCACATCATGAAATAATGACTTCCCTCAGGATACACATTCGATACTCTTGTACATATTTCTTGTTCTATGCTCAGAGGATGTTTTCCAATACGAGATGTTATCCACACAATCCAAGTGTTGCGTAATTCAGTACAAGACTGAGACCAATTCTTAAATTATATACGTATTTTTTCTCAGTCAAAATTAGTTCTTTTTCAGGTATACTGGCAAAGATTTATTCTCTCGACAGTCATTTTGAAGTACAGTTTTTGGCTAATGTACTTCCAGTTAACTTTAATAGATACTCCAACAGTATAAACTGTGCTCTTTGACTGTGAAGCCACATTGAACATTTTCTCACACTTTTGCCTTTGGAATTTTGGTTTAAGTTCCTGCAAGTAACATTCCCTAGATTACTATCCCAGCTTTTGGCTCATTCTTTTATATGAGATCAGTGAATGTCCCATTTTGTGGTTTTGTAGAAAGTGACTGAGAAATATATGGGAAGCAATTTAGTCCACTGCATGCAACATCCAGTGTCTTACTCTGAATATA
>JBAMHX010000005.1:10685703-10709673 GCA_037177515.1 Pseudomugil tenellus
TATCTATCTATCTATCTATCTATCTATCTATCTATCTATCTATCTATCTATCTATCTTTCTTTCTTTCTTTCTTTCTATCTATCTATCCAAAAACTATCCAAAACAAAATATAAATACACATACATGTGTTTATCTTTTGTTTTGGAGCCATATCCTTGCAGATTAGTAGCAAACTCTCACATACGGCTTTACTGTAGAGGGATAGGTTGTTGCAAAGAGCCACGTTTTTTTTACAGTACTACTAAAAGTTTCTGATATACAGGAATTTTCTGATATACAAGTTGAAGGGATTTCAATTGGTGCAACTTGTAGTAAACAAATGTGGGAATTTCATATAAAAGTCCTCAATTAGCATATGTGTAGCTCCTCTACACATATCTTGCATGAGCATAATGCTCTCCGAATGCATCAGTCCAAAAGTAGAGCTGTTTTTTTTATTCATCAATCTTCCACATGGGTTAAATAAAGTAATTATCTCAAATGTGTAATTACACTCTCTTATAATATAGATCCTTGCTGTCTATGTGGTGTTTGAACAGAATGTTGCAAAGAGAAAACTCCAAACAAAAACAACAAAAAAAAACCCAGAAACCCAAATTGACAAAGCATCTTTATTACTGTGAAAACACACACTGCAGGAAGTAACAAATCAAACCATTCTGCTACTCAAAACACTGTGTCAGAAACAATAACTTTACAGAATTAGGAGAATTTTTCTATTTTATAGCTTTCTGAACATTGCTATTTAAATTTTTTTTATATCTGAGACTTGCTATATTTCTACATCTGATCTTTCTTCTTATGCAGTAGTTATATCAGTTAAAGTTCCGGCTTACTTACATTTTCTTGAAGCTCTGCAATCCGACCTCTTTTGATACAACAGTTTAAAGCTAATGAAGAGCCAGTGTTGAGAAGCAGTTACTTCTGTTTGATCTCCCAAAGCCACGTTACTGGAGCACAAACTCTTTACTAGTACTCATTAGCAAACACATCAGCGGTTTGGGAAAAAAATTATAGGGACCATCAAAAATATCATCACCTCAATGTTTAAAAATCCTGTACCAAAGTGAAGCTTCTAGTAATATAAGAAAAACTAGAAAACTGAGCCTAAAATCGTAAAGCAGTAAAAGCTCATGAACTCAGAGTTTCTCTAATTTTCTTGCTTTTCAATGTGTATCACCACTTATGTTTCTGATTTCTGTGCAATAAACCATACAACTCAGCATTCACAACCACTGCCAACAGAATTTATTAACCACATTTGTAACTTTGTGTGTTTTTAAGTGGACCTTTTAATATCACCAGCTGGAGTTTGTTTGTCTTGAAACAGCATGCATAAATCTGGTTTGCAGTGCTGTACATAAATTTAGCGTTTTGTAAACATAACACAGTAACCGTAATTTAAAATAGATGTTAGAAACCAAGCTGCACATATTAAAAAAAAAAAAGGTGTGTCTCTAGCTGTAGAGTTACAGAGGATAATTGCATTCTGCAACTTATGCAAAAAATTATTACTGTTCATCAGACCTAAGCTGGACTTCTAAAGTACACAGAAATTTTTTTTAGTTTGGTCAAAATTATTCAGATTTTAAGTTCACAAGTCCAGATCCAGATGACTTGTTTAGGGACAAATTCCTGGTGAGGATAGTAACGAAGGACCTGCGCAATGCCTAAAGTTAATGTTTTGCAAAAACATTTACCATAAGTATTCAGCTCTTAGAAAATGTACAGAACTGTCTGTAAAGCTGTTTGTTTATTCATAACTTGGAGAGAATTTGCAATCATCTAGCATTGTGATTTCCTATTTTGTTGGCTAACCTGATTACTGATTGATGTATCGATACGAGGACAAGGACAAAGGTGAAATTAAATAAATAGACTGAGCTCAAACCTTAATTAACCTTAACCCACACTATGGAAAATGTAATGTCATTCATATTGACCATTAAAAGATAAGCCCCCACAAATCCCACCACTGCATATTCCACTTTATTTCTACTTGATCAAACAATTCAACAACATTGGCGTCATATAAACTTCAAATTATTGCATTCATTATCTGCATTTATATCTCCGAACCTAGAGTGTTCGGGATATTATGGTTTCATCACGACCGCTACTGCCAGATATCCTTCGTATGAGCGTGATAACTCAAATAATTTTCACTACTGGATTTTCATACTCAGTATATCTGTTTAGGTCCCCAAGAGGACAACCTGTATTGAATTTCACTATTTCTGAATTTATGCTTTCCCCACCAGTTGGTGCTTTATGTACAAAAAATCATATTTTTAGCTATATCTCTAGAACTATTTCTCTCATTGACCTTAAATCGAGTGAAAATAAAAGGTCATGACCTCAGGATGCATCTTTCCTGACGTCATATCGGACTGTTTCAAAGTTTTAACACCAGGTGGAGCTTTGTGACTGAACACGTGCAGCTTTATACTATTGTATTGTATTGTGTCTATTCAAGTATTGGGGAATAGGAGGATTGGGGGGGTTCGGGATATAGCCCTAGCCGTCACTTCTGACAGGATAGATCTTGTTTGTCTATAATTTTAGTTGTATTCACCGGTGTTAGATGTTCTAATTGCCCCATGGCTATTGGGCAAATATACTGCCCCACAAAGTCAATTTAGGGTTTGTAAACTTTAGACCAGTTTAGACCTTTTGTTGTGATAATTTTGTCTTTTTCTGTTTGATATTTTGGGGAGACTTTTAGTGGGGAGGGTTTTAGAGATCCAGACATATTCCATGCCACACAGTTTATCTTAAGCACGGTGCCAGGAATTCTTCTTTTCCTCCAAAGGTTGTGAAACAGATGCTTTCCTTTGATGTGTTCTCGAATCATCATTTGATGCATGATCTCTTTTCTGTCTGTGTGATGTCTTCATTCTGGGCGTTTGGCTCCTGAGTTAATGTTCCCAAGCCTGTCCAGCCTCATCCCGACATGGTGCCTTGACAGGATCATAAAGCAGAGTGATTTATAACACTCTGGTAATCGCAGAGTAATGAGTGTTGCCTGAAGTCTGCTGTATTTCAACTGCTTGTGTGAGGTAGTAGAACCAAAGCTGTGCACAGAAAAGTTCTCCAGTTCTTTGAAGCTTTTCTATATTTTGTTCTTTCAGACACAGCTTCAGATTTGATTTTTCCCATCGCACACAATTCTCCAAAATCACAAGTTCAGTTGGTCAGTTTTTCGTTACTTTTTTAAGGTCAGATTTGGTAGCTGAGGTCTAGGGTACCTTTTTTATGTCTGTTAGTAGATGCAACTATTTTTTAATTAACTGTATATATACAACTTGAATAAAGTGAAATCATGCCATTGATGTCATAATACAGCACTCAGGGAGCAGTTTGTGGATAAGCCCAAATCATTAACCTGAACCAAAGTACACCCTTCTAACTACTAGGTACCCACTACTAAAGCCACACTACTGAATTTTGGCAAACTTTCTCATTTATGCCCCCCCTTATATGGGCTTATTTGGTGTCTGTCTTGTATCCATGTCCTCTGAGTCAGGCCAGTGTTAATTTGTGTCTTATCTTTTGCTAGGTTTCTTTCTTTTTCTCCCTTTCACTGAAGACCTCCTCATGTGTTTCCTTGATGAACCGGTGACAACATGCTTTTAAAAAGTGCCAAGTTGCTGGTGTAAAGGTACAGTTACTCAGCCCCAGAAAGCTGTTGAGCAAAGTCAGTTTTAGGAATGCGCATTAAGTCATTACATATTTTTAACCCTATAAAGCCAAATGTACAGTTTCTGAGATATTTTACATCACTGCATGATAGAAATTTTATTTAAATCCCTGTTGTTCACCATTAGATACTGGTCTCCTGCCCACTGATGAATTCTAGAACGGAGAAGATTACAATACAATAATTTTGACCTATCACATAGTAATAAATGGTAAAAAAAAAAACAACCAAATAAATAAAAATGTTCTTAGATTTTGCTAAAGGGTCAAATAAAGACTTCAAATTTTTCTAAAAAAGGGGGACTTTACTGCACAGTATTTTTTAAGCTTAGGTTTGAAAGGGATAAGGTCAAAATATTACACAGTGCTACTTTAAGATATTGAACATCGACTAGTGAAAGAAGAAAATTAATTTAAATTATAAGAAAACATTGCAATGTGTAATTGTTAAAAGTCTGAAAACAATTTATGCATACATTTTAGGGAAACACAACTAAAGACTTATTTTCTAATTACAATCTGGCCATGCGCATAATACCAAAAAATGTATACATTACTTAAATAATTATTCATTTGAAGTTCTAAAACCAATAAGCTTTGTACACAACAATAATAATCATCATCATTACAATAGTAGCTCAGTTTTACAGCATGTACAGCCAAATTGCATATGTCAGAAAGAGAAATAAAATGTTGTAAAGTGTCAAATTGATACCGTTGTACCACTATATGTACATGCATCGCACATGCAGTGACATCATCACTGTCACATCCCATACCAGAAAAAGGTTCTGTTTTTACATGGACTCCAGATGTATTTATCTCCAATTTCCTTCCATGTGGTTTGAGTTTCTGTCAAAGCCAGTAGTGATAAAAACCGGCTTTACTTTGAAATATGCAGGATATGGTTCAAATTCGAGGAAAATCATGTTCCTCTGATGGCTTTAAGCAGAGTAGGGCAAAGCCAAGTCTGGGCTCATTAACAGTAAAGATTTTGTGTAATCATTTTGGACTGTGCTGATGGCAGTGGGAAGAGCGGTTTCACATTTTGCTTTTTGAACTGAGCTTCGAGGAAGTTCTGACATATGATTGATATATATTATTACAGTAATATCAAAGAGCAACTTTTTTTCTGGAACACAATGCTCATAAATGCTCGTTTAGATTAGAGTGCATTAAATATGTTTTGATGACTGTTTTATACAAATCAGGGAAATTATGTTAAATATTATTCTTTTTGGACTCTGTTCACACAACTTTTTTAAAATTTAAAATCCACTGTTGAATGGAAACATAAACCTCTCAATTACTATAATTGCAATGGTAGACTGTTATTACACTATGATGATACAACAACTTTTTTGTAATTCATTTTTAATTTAGAAGATAATTATAGAGTCAACGTCACAGTGAATGGCAAAAAGGTGAGGAGAAATATGGATAAAGAAGAAAATTCAATTTGAAAAAAACAAATTATAGAAAGAAGTGAGAAACTTTGCTAAGCTGACCTGCTTTAGAGGTATGTGACCATTAAGTGACTAATTACACATATTTCACTCCAACAGCACTTATTACAGGGATTTAAAACATTCAAATGTTCTACAAATTGTTATTTATAAGTTACTGGAAAATATTATTTAAATATTTTTTTAAAAAAAGACCTTTTCAATTATTTCAATTATTAATACTATAAAATGCTATCAGAGAACCATACATAAAAACACTTTGACAAAATGTTTAAGAAAGATTGGTGCTGTGCTTTGAATAACTCAGGAGCTGACTGTCATGAAAAGAACTTTGGCCAAACTGAGATACCAGAAATCTTTCCTGCTGGAAGCCTTTGCCATCAAGAACAAAGTAATATCTTCTAATAAAACATTACACCATTGCACTTTTCCTTTGGGAGTATTATACAGTTCATGATTATCCCCATTGTGCCCTAACTTATACTAGATCACTCAAAAGTGCTTTATTTTAGATTAAATACATATTGCTAAATACAGTTATCAACTAATTAGAAAAGCAATAATTATCACATCTACTTATGTAAAGGCATGAAGAAAAACAGAAATAGAATTTCTCTTTAAAACAATTTTCTTTTCAGAGTGCAACTAAATTAAATTAGCAGCTCTCATGTTAAAATAATTGAAAAAGACATATACAAAAAGGCACAATACCAACTTAGAATGATGACAAAATAATGACAAAAATAAAATACAAATTTTTACCAAAAACAGATTTGTCACTATAATAGACAAATAATAGGATAATAGAAACAAACGTTATAATAGAAAGAAAAGTTAACTAAAATATATTTTTGTACTTATAAAGAATAAATGGTTTAGCAAGAAATATAATGTTAATGTTTCCTGCCATGCTTGTGCCAAACTCCAGCAGGTTGTAGAATGTAAACTGGATACATACAGAAGGAAATGTTATCATGCAAGCTCAAAATTAGTGTATGCTCATCTTAACAGATGTTACTCAGCTATTTGTCTTACTGATTGTTTAGTATGAATAAAAGGAGCCAGCAGTGATAACATGCTGGAAAACCATTCTCTCATTGTCACCCAGTAAACCTGGGGTAGAAAAATATAGTAAATTAATTCATACAAAGCTACAAAAGCTAATAATATAAATCAAGAAGTTTTAGTTTAGCTAAGCATGAAAAATTATATTTTATCATTCTACTTTTACAGTAGGGCACTCAATTTTTTTAAGTAAAGGATATCACTAACATTTCAAGTTAACTCTCCATATAAGAGCTTTTTTTAAGTTAGAATTGGTTTAAATTTTGTTTTAACTATTCCAATAATGAATGAACAATAAATATGCACACAATTCAACATGATTTTTGGTTGATAGATTGCTTTAAAATAAACGTGTAATTTGTATTTAAAAGCTGACTTTATTCATGTCAAATATCTAAAAACATTATTTTTAAATTGCAGTGAACTGTTAAAGTTTACAAGATATTTTCCAAAAACAAATGATAGCAACTCAACATGTTGAAATAAATATGGAAAAACCGCCGCATGTACCCAGAAACTGTAGCTTAGACATTAAGCTTTTCTTTGCACTCGCTGTCTTTTTAAATGTCAGGTAATGTTCTGCACCTTCTTTTTTTTTAAACAAACTGAGTCCTTCATCTTAAATACCAATTACAGATGTTGTTTGAAACACTAAATTGTCCACAACAACCAGTGTAAATAGAATGAAGTAATTTAACACCAGAATTCACAAACGGTTGTTAGAACAAGACAAACTTTTTGGCATCATCCAGCGTTCATTTTGGCAGGGAGCCACGTAGTAACGCACCCTCAGAGGGAGGAAAAGTTTCAAAGAGAGATCTGATTATGGAACAAACAAGCTGAAAATTGACCCAGAACTAAAACAGACTGTGCAAGCTACAACCGAGATATTATCAAGACGATATGGAGACACATGGTAACAGACACCTGCATTACCCAGAGAGCACTGATCTTTTCCAGACAGTTAAAAGGATAACAGAAATCATAACGCAATCTTTCCAAAATCATTTGATCATTTGCTGTGTGAAAAAAGAGCTCTTCTTTTGAAGTTGCACTGAGGTCCCAGCTTGATTAACATGTGAGATTGAACAAGATCTGGCGAATAGTACAAAAAAATTGCTGCTGGCAGGTCTCTTCCTTACATCTTGGAGTTGGATTAGATGGAAGTATCCAGGATATTTCTGACAACATTTCTGTCTGGATTTAACCCTCTCTCTTCCATTGTTTCTGCATCTGGACACCAGCTGCAGGGCTTTGTATGTACTGCTCAAGTGTTAAGGTTTGTTTGGGGTCACAAAACGGTCTCTCTTATTCCATGTATAGTTGATTGAAGTCGCCAGTTTCATAGGGTCATCCTCTTGAAATTAGAAATGTCATTTGAAGTGTTTTAAGAGGGTAAATACATATAATTGGTTTGTCACAAAGTAAACTACATATGGAAGTATAGAACTGCTGGGAAATAACTGTTTTTCAGAAATTGAGGGCTCACATCTGAGGAGCTACTCTAATAAAATAAGACCTGCCATATTAAATTGAAACATGCTATTTTTCCAACCCTTGTTTTTTTTTTACAAAATGTAACACGAAAAGATTACAAAGAAAAAACAAATAGACAAACTGTTTCTTTGCTAAAAATGTTTTATTAGACAAGATTTCAAATCCGACTCTTTGTAACCCTCAACCATCTGAGGCCAACTTCTAAAAACAAATTACCACATGGAAAATATTAACTCTGAGAAGGCAGGAAAAAAAAGTGTTGAAAACGTAACAAAATACCAAAACGTTGAAGCAATGCATATCTACATGCACATCAAGGTTAAAATGCCAGACATGATAATGTTAGAAGACAATAATTAGATTTTAAAAAAAGAAAAGGAAAGGTTTTCTAGCAGTTTGTGTTAACTACATGAGCTGTTTAAATGGAACAATGAAACGGTCGGGACAAAAAACACGGCTTTGCCCCTAATCCAAACAAGACGCCATGTGAAATAACATACAATCTATGGAAATAACTTAAGACCAAGGCACTCACTTTTACTTAAAATACGAATGCACACCAAATTTAGGTAATTACCACAACCATTTGAATGCTCACTGTATAAAGCAGCAATAAAAAAAATCCAGCATGAGCAGAAACCTTTTTAAAATTTAGACAGCACAAATATTCATTCTCGAATACTCAGTACTGCTCAACAGCACTCTGTTACAGGTCATTTGGAGTCGTCTTGGTCTTTAGATTTCTGAACACTACTTTTGTAACTAGTTACCAGAATACACTGTTTTGAAGTTGGTGAGAAACACAAACACGTATCTTTATGACAATCTCTTAAAATACTGAATGTTCAGTGCAGACCTTTCCTACTTCGGTTAAATAAAACACATACTGTTAAAACACAAGACTAAAGGACACAGAGTTCAGTATCCTGATCAACAGTTTAGCATAAATGTAACACTGATAAAAGCCAGAGTGATGTTTTTATTACGAGTGGTCCTTCTCAGACATTAGCAGAACCCTCTGTGTTCCCATGTTTGTTTTCTTGTTTAGTTTAATCCGAGACTCCACCTTTATGCCTTCTCCAGTGACTTGTAGTATTCTTTCAACACGGCCCAAGCTTTCGGCGCCATGAAGCCATCGGGAGGGTTCTCCCCTTCGCGAGCCATTTTACGCATGCGTGTGCCTGAGATGAAATCATAATCTTGATGGCTGCAATTAAAAAAGAAAAATGAGAAAGGGGGAGCTTTAATGAACAGATGTTAATTAACACGATGGACAGTGTAAGGGGACAGAGCCAGCTGCTGTTTCCAAATTGGCTGGATCAACAGTAAGTTTTTCCATGCAAAACCTTTATAATAAAAAAGTTCAATAAAACATGTGCTCTGTCTATAGGGGGCTACACAGACAGTTTCTAACTTTTTGCCAGCATGTTTATAAGCATATCTGCCCCCGACTCACACTGAGGGTTACAGTAAAATTTCTCATCATCAACCATGTGGCAGCTCATCTCACCGTTCTGTAACAATAATGTTTCGAGTTGGCATCATGCTAGGTAAAGAATCTCCATGGAAATTCTTCCAGTGTGAAACTGGAAACAGCTTGCTCTGATACGAGCCATGCACTTTAGAGGAAGAAAGAGGAGTGTTTTCATAAAGTTGGTCATCCATATTCTTCCTAAAAATTGGCACGTCCAGCTTGAGAATGAAATGCTACAAATTCCAGTGACGTCTGCAGACTGGAAATTCAGTAGTCTTTGCTAATTTGGGCTATGAAGTGAAATGAGAAGGGATAAGATGAAAACAAGAGAACGTTTTGCAGAAGGGCTCAGTACTGGCCTTATGTCATTTTCATAAATATTCTGCGAAAATATTTCTAGTTCCTTAACTTACATTTTTACAGGTTTAAATAAATATACTTTGCTCCATTTTATGACAACATTGCTTGTATATTGATAAATTTAAATCTTGAATTAGAAATGATAGGACTGATAATAAACCGTCAATCTGACATTTCACAGACTTTTTCCTCACTTTCTCAATAAGAGAGTTATTTTTTACATTTATTTTCACAATAAACCTCAAATTATTCCAAATATGCATCATGGAAAACATAACTAGTCTTTTTATTAGTCCTAAAACAAGTTATGGTTCTTATGGAGCCAACTCCGTCAGACATGAAGGAAAGAGGAAAGAAACTATGACTTTTGTTAGTCATCATGGCAGTGCCCATACAGACTTTAATCAGTGGCAGGTCTTTGTAATTGTGAGCAACATCAAAGGTTGTACTAATCCATGAAACCTTTTAGCAGCAAGAATAAAAAAAAAACAAAAAAAAACAATTGCCATTATTCTTGGCTCAATGTTTCACTGCAGACAGAAAGCACGAAAGAGAATGGATAGCAGAGTTCTTTATGTAAACAAAATGAGCCGAATGAGAAATTAATTTAGAGAATATATCTGTTTAGGCAGCTTGCACTAATTGCTCTAAATTAGAGGCCTTATGTGAGACTAAGTTTACAAATAAGCTTTTAAATGAGGTGAATGAGCTCTGCCTGTAAACCTTTCCTGTATCCCATTACCATAATAAATAATCCCAAAGACAACAACACATTTACCAGCACATACTTATACAAAAAAGAAAATGTAATGATGACTGAGTACTTACTTTTTCGGATCATAAAAGTCCATTGCCCTCTTGACTTTGTTGTACGCAGCCACTTTAAAGGGTACTATCTCAAGAGTGATGAGGCCTGGAGCCATAGTGAGGACCTTGGCTCCATGAGAGGGTTCATACAGGTCTTTTCCTGTGTCCGGATGCGGCATGCCTGCTGGGTCTCGTCCCACAATGTAGAAATTAGCACCAGCAACCATGCGTGCTCTGCAATGCCACTGAACCTGTAAACAAGTGGTTTGAAAATTTAAAAAAAAAAAAAAAAAAAAAACAAGAAAAACTAAATACTCATAGAAAAGTTTTATGTCGAGTAATCAAAGGCTAAAGTCTGAGTTTAAGTTCAATCATTAGTTATTTGTAACATGTACAAGTAAATATAATTACACCCAAATCTGATCTACAAACCACTTCCTTGCAACTATACGTTACAAAGTATCACAGTTTGTTGTTTGTATTCATGAAATACTGAGGTAAAGATGTTTTTTTTTTTCTTTTTTGAAAGGAGTTAAAAGTATAAAAAGTCCCCAAGTGGTAAATAAATCCAAGGAGTATCAGAGTGGCTGGTATAATAAATGTTTCTATTTTTACTTTTTTCCCAGCAGCCATAAACAACCTATACATAAGTTCACCCAGCAAGCCTTCACAAATTGTTTCCAAGAAGGATTTGCACAACATGAGTTCTGAAGGTTTTTCTGCCTCTTATTATAATTATTTAATCTGCACATTAATTCTTGCCTATTGTGCTGTCACTACGTTTAAATCCTTTTTGTTTTAACATTTCAGTATCAATGATTTTTAGACAACTTGCAAGAACGAATATAGAAGAAAAGTTGTTTAATTTCTGGGCTTTTAGAATTTTTTCTTTCTTCCAATTAAGTTTAATTATTTCAACAGCATGCTGAACAATAGTATATAATATTTAACTGGTAAACAAGTGTGGAGCTATAATACTGTGACTGGGGCTGTGCATGGGTCTAAAAACCTCAAATTTACCATTACAAAAAGACCTAATTGATTCACTGACATCTAACAGCCTGCAATCTGTGTTCAATGATTTGCTCCATAAGCGAATGATTAAAAAGATTCTCAGCTGGAAAAATGAAGAGGTTTGAGTACGGCACGGAAACACTGAGCAGAACGCCGCAAAACAATTTTAAGTCCACTTTCCTGTCATTTTTCACTCTCAAAAATCTGCAGACAAAAGTAGGTGACAATCGTCTTCCCCGAGTGTGCTGTCATTACTCACTGCTGCAAACACATTTTTGGTCTGTCACTTCTGAAGGAAACATGATGCATATGTTTAAAGAAACCTCAAACATGCGACTACAAATAAAACACTTGATTATCATTACCTCAGTTGGCCCTGCATACATCATGGGTGAGGGAAAAATTGCAACAATCGTGGTGTCTGGGTTGAGTACACCCTCTTCCAGCACAGCGGCATGCTGCTTCATTCTCCAAGGCAGTGGCACGTCATCATCTTTGGTCCATCCCCCCAGCGGGTGGAGCAGGAGAACGGGCCGACGGTAGCCTCGCTCAATGAGTCGCTTGTGCGTGTCTTGCATCAGAAGAGCATGGCCGTTGTGGACTGGGTTTCGGAGTTGGAAGGCAAACACAGCATCTAATTGTGGAAAACAAAAAGTGAAAAGTTTCCTAAAACACAACCAATCATATCTGCAGACATGACAAAGTTACTGCAACAACTAATGGTCTGAATCACTCCAAACACTTTTCTTTTGTGACGTATCTACTGTGACCAACTTATTTCTTATTCAAAGACTTTTCAGAGTGGGTGAAACAGCCAAAGCAGTTTAACAATGCGGCCATATTATCTCCTGGTTTTGAACATTCCACACTGTTTTAGTTAAAGTTGACTTTAAACTAGTCACTATACCTGCATTCATTTCTTTAAACTTTTGTTTAAGCTCAGTGGGTGTCAGCCGGTACTGATCCAGCCCATCCTTCCAATAGATCCTGTCCAGAACCTGCAAGTCTCCACCAACCAGCCAGTCCCCACTTTCCATCACCATCTGAAATAGGATCATGATGATACAGAATGTAAACACTGCTTAAAAGTAATTCAGTCTTGATGCACTGTGATCTTTAAATGAAAATGGTGCTGAAGCTGGTTACAAATTATTTACCAGCTGCAAACCGACATGGCAGCATGCATTGGTTGCATTGGTTGGTTATTTCAAGTAATTATACCATAACATAAAGGTTTTCTAGACAGCGTTTGTTGTCTAAAGCTTTTTATTTCTGTTCCTATGTCATTGATACACAATCAGCATTGTATCCGTCTTGGAAGGTGAAAGCAAACAGATTTAGTCCAAGTAATTTTAATGCAGCAAGACAAAAGCAGAGTGTTTTGCCAGATGGAGTTTATCAAAAGTATAATACAGGAGCAGGCTGCTATTGCATCTAGAAATGCATTTTGCTTTCATTTCTTAACCCTTTTGAGACCACAGCTAAAGTCAATTAAACTGTGTGATTTTAATATGATGTGACACATTTGTACATTAGAAAGTTTATCCAGGAGAGTTGTTTTATTGACACATTATTTGTCATATGACTGCTCTTTGATGATAATACTAAGCACACTGATTTCACTTTGATCAAACTGTATGTAAATTAAAATGTCTGCAACGGAGCTGTCTGACATGATAAAAAAAAAATGAACGATTTAAAGATAATGTCATTTGTTTTCCACAGTATAATTTGTTCAGTTTAACCAGTGTCGACCTGATATGAGCCATGAAAAATATAATATGCTCGTGGATGAACCCCAAAAAAAAAAAAATAAAAAAAAAAAAAGAGTCACACATACACATGTGTTCTGTTTAACCATTGTAAATGCTTCTCATATTCGCATGTGAAAAAGAGCCTAACCAAATAAACAGCTGCTGCACCATAGCTTCCGGTGAATGGGGCTCTGTCTGACAGACAGGCAAACAGGAAAAAGGGGGATTAACTACTTGTTATGTGGAGCTGCTATCACTGGAGCGGAGCGCTGACAGCCTGGCTCCGCTGCAGAGAGTTAAACATACACTTAAGTACACATACACGCACTTTAACAACTGGGACCTTAATCGGGACAGGCTGAACACACGTTGGGTTTGGGTGGATAAAGAATCGCAGTTATGGAAATGGAGCATGTGAGTCAAGGCAGCACTGAGGCATCAAATGTTGACAGTAGAAAGCCGTGGTACCAATTTATAAAAATTACTGTGCAACTTTAAACACATTATAAGGCCAGATTTCATTAGGAACAAGGTGAGGGAAAAAAGATAAAAGTAAAAATTAAAATTACTACCAAGTGTGCTGATATATTGAGACAGCTGCTGCCTGGTGCTCAAACTCAGAGGCCAGAATTTTAAGCAACAAAAGACTTTCAAATAAGCCAGTAGTAGGACAGTAAGACCGCAGGGAATGATGTCACTAAATGCCATGTAGGTTACTATTAGTTCTGTTTTGAACCATTGTCAGTTCTAAGCAGCATTAATGAAAATGGGAATATATCAATATAAATTTAGCGTTTTGAAAGGAACATATCTCTTTACACAGATGGAACAAAGCATCAAGCTACTACGGCTTCCTGTAGAGTGGGCAGAAAAACTTTGGGACAATACTACCCCACAGAATCCGGCTGAGCCCAAAAGGGCTCAAGGACAAAGAAAGTGGTTTTGTTTTTGTGGGGGAGGGGGGAATGTTGTTCTGCATCTAAATATAACACCAGGAAAAAGTGAGATCGATCACTCAAGTGATCACACTAGGTGTTGATCCAGAAATAGGCCACATGAAGAGTGCAGCAGAGATGTGCGCTGTGTCCGAGCAGAATTCAGGGAAGCAGACTGCTTCTGCATTCTGACGCACAGTCTGGAGTAGATGCTCAGCATTTTCCCACCAGTTAATCAATTTTTGTAACTATTCTCAGACATCATGCAGCTTTTTTACACAAACTCTACATCGCGACATGATTCATTTGCAGCTCTATGATGCGTTAAAAGTCTACTTTTTGTGTGATGACAGAGTTTAACACTGACAGATGATCTGGTAGTTGAAGCCAATTCCCACCGGATCCGTGTGCACCGCGGTTTTGTTCCAACCTCCGCTGTCCCCATCTGAACTGCTGAGCTAGAGACGTTCTGAACGTGTGTGCCGTCAGAATAATACCTGGCATTTTGGTTGAGAGGAGAGCTGTGACAAGGCACTTCTGGGACACATATGACACGTGTCTTGGCGTCTCCGGCATGAACTAAACCACTGACTAAATGGCAGTGATTAGCTCCAAAAGCTGCAGCAAAGCCAGAGCCTCGCGTACATACACGCACCTGGTGGAAATGGGCCTTGAGAAGCAGAAGCACCTTTCATTTGCAGGCGTTCACAGACATTTCTTTAATTTGTGCAGTAGAAAACACATGTCTTGTAAATGCAATGTGTCCCAAGTGTCTCATGAGTACAGTTTTACATCCAAGGAATTTCCACATGAATTCTGAGAAGTACTTTGAAGTAAAAAAAGACAAAGACAATCCATTTGTGTCACTTATTTCACCAACATCTGATTTAACAATATACAATGCTATCCATAACTTCCAAATGGACTGAATAAGTTTGTTCTGGCAAGCTTTACTTAAAAATCTCAACATTGTCAGGAGCAGAGGTGTCTATGTGACTTGATCAATGAACACTTGCTTCCCCAGTGGGGTGTTTTCTGGATCTTGTTGTGATTTGTTTTCCACACTGTAATTAATCCAATATGTCCAACACTGGCCTATTCACAGTCGTGAAAGATGCTTCACAGTGATTTTCTTTGGAGAGGTCAACGGCATAAACAACCTAGAGCAGATTTTTTTAAACATTCTCAAAGTGTAGGGGGGAAAATGCACAGAGAGGATGGGTAATCGATAGCTATGTGCACATGCATGTTATCTGTGTTATGGTTTAAAAAAAAAAAAATCAAATGTAGTTTTGGAAGGAGATCTCTTATCTATAGCACCAACCTTGATGTATGGGTGATCTTTGCAGGTAGTGCCCCACTGCCGAGCACAGCGCTCTTCCTTTCTGTGCTCGTAAAACTCTGGGTTACGAAGGATGGCCACTCTTTCTCCCTCGTAGACCAAAGCCATCGCTGTTACACCATCCAAACGCTCTTTATCTGCTGTTGATATTGGCAGCACCACAGGCACTGAAAGATTGATCACACCACCTGGCAGCGGGGGGAGAGTGTGTGCTTATATAGATATACTCTAATTGTCCATTTAACGATTAATTTGGAAAATATCTTTTCAATTATTCTTCACTTTTATATACTAAAACAAACACCTTGATCATCAATTGACATTATAACTGGTTTAAAACAAAGCTGCACTGCTGTAAATGTTGCCAAAGGAAGTTTTGCATTAATTTGCATTTTATCTTTTACATATTTTTAAAAAATGTTTGTTTTTATTCTTAAAAACTTGGCAAAATGCATTATTCTTAATACTCTCTATTTTAATAAATGAATTAAGATGGAAAACCTAAAAAAGACCATTTAAGATACCCAAAGATTGAGCATATGCAACTAAACAGTTCAACCATTGTTGTAAAGAATCATGTCCTGCACCTTCAGGCTCTACGTGGTACACAGACTTTAACCACAAGCTACAATGAGTTCACAAAGCTGCAACTGAAGAAGCTCCAGGAAAAAACAACATAGTCTCATACTACACTGGGGCTTTGGCGTCTCATGTCACAATTTGATCAGTGTGATGAAACAATTCTTGTTGAGACACACACTTTTCACATTGGACTGTCGTAAAATTAGGAAGATGAGGAGACCCCCTCATTGTTGGTACGCTTGTCTCCTTCTGGAAGCCCCCCTCTTGTCCCCTATGTCACAGGGAAGAGCGCACAGCTGGTTGCAATAAAATGTACACACACACACACACATACACACCTTCCAAATGTCTGAATTGGACTTTAGATTTCTGTTTATCTTTGCCGACTTCTTGTTTAGCAAAACCTGCAGTTTTATGCTTCCCGACCGGTTATAACATTATACTGTGTGTAATCAATCCATTCACTGTCTAATCCATGGGAGGAAGTGAAAATGGACCAATGGCGGTGTGTGGTGTCAATCAATAGAAAGCTTCTTCCTCTGTGTCCTTCACCCTTAGGACCAACAGGAAAGAATCACAATCTTTCACATCTAAATATATGCACATATCTCTGGCTATGGTCTGGGGATTTTCGTTAAAGCTGTCAAAATGCAAAAGTTTGTCAAATTTCACTTAATCTTAATGCTATTCCAGAGTCTGTTCAGCAAACAAAATGATTGACGCTACAAAACAAACTGTTGTTTGAGTAATAGCGCATATTGCGACATTAACGTGATTTTTCTCTTCTTTTCTTTAAGTTATTTTGTTAATAGGAAAATCTAAGAATGCTAGTTTGACAAAAAAAACTGACATGTCACTTTAGGATGTGAGATTTTTTTAGACATATAAAAAGAACATTTTCCTTTTGGAATAAATCTAGTGAGAGCAGTTGTGTCACAACTCAGAGGTTTTTAGAGCTTCCTCTGGCTGTCACATAGTCAAGAAGTCTCAGACTGATACAATCTGCAAGAAGCTTAGTTTAATGCAACATTGAAAAATTATATGGAGAGAACGAGGAATGGCAGCTCGGAGACACTAACATCAACAAAAAACTGACGAGGTAAAGACAAAATACATTTCTTACTTATTCTCTACACAATAGACTATTTAATAACCACAGGCTGTCTAGAAGACCAATCTGACAACCAATTAAAGAGACATTATTTGCATTTTAGTACATCTAAAAGATATTACTGTGATTGTAACACTACAAATGAACTAGTCATAAGTACATTAATACATAAATAAATTTGCACTCAAGTCCCAACAAAGACTTATTCTCTATTTTTGTTAACCCACTTTGTGTGCAAGCGACTCCACATAGTGCCTTTTCTTTTGACATGACATATTGGAAATGGTCTTTTTTAATTAAATGAAAACAGTCAGTAAAAAAAAATCTTACCATCCAGGAGACAGTCGAAATGAAGACACTGTAAATATTCCCTTTCTCGCATGAAACCATTCAGAGGAGTGGCCCAGCCTTCAGCCAGCACCTGCACCCACTGCATGTCCACCTAAAGTTCATACAGTCATATTCTGATCAATTTATCAGAAATGATTCTCAAATTCAAAAGATATAGCATATTGTGTAAGCAGACAAACAGATGCAGTAATCAAAACCTACAAATAAAATAAACGCAGATCTCAATACTAATAAAAATGAGATTACCGGTAAAATAAAATAAATAAACAAACATGATAATCACCTTTCCGATCTGCACAGCAGGAAGAGTCTCTGCATCAGCCTTTGCTAAATCCAACTTATTCTCTAGAACATAGAGTTCTTTCACTTCATATGAGGCATCAACAGGAACTATATCCTGCAAATAAACACAATTTAAAATAAAGTGCAGTCATTCCTGCATAATAAATGTTTTCTGTTAAGATTTATAGCTCACTGTAGGAGTGCAAAGGCACATGATTAAAGTATAGCTGCATTAGCATAAAGAAATTATATAAATATTTAAAGTTAAAGAATATTTGGCAATTATGGTGTGTCTCTGCCCCCTAGTGGCCAACGTGGGAATTACAGCATTGGGTCAGAACTTCCTCAAAAGGGATTTAAAGAAAATGTCAACATATTCTTCTTTTCCTCACCCTCTCCTGAAGCAAGTCAATGAGTTGCTGAATGCAGTCATTCACACTGCAGGAGTCTGTCTTCAGCACCAACTCTGGAGCTTCTGGCTTCTCGTACTCTGAGTCAATGCCAGTGAAACCTGATAAATGACATGTAGTTTGTGTGTGGTTACATTAAAAATATCCAACATTTTCAGTAAATAAACAGAATGAAATATTGCTAATCTATTACAGTGCATTTCAAAAGAACTTATTTTGTACTCTTTAATTATTAATTACAAATTTAGAACAAGATCCATTATACAAAACCATGCAGACATCAGGATTTAGCAGATTTGCAGGGAGAAATTCAGACTAAACACGAAATTGCTATCAGCCACAATAATAAAAACTATCTGGCATTTCTTTACAATAGCAAGCGGAGTATCAGTGGACAGATAAGAAAAACATCTATCTATCTATATGGTTTTATAAAGTATTGATTGCAATGGATTGTGCAATGAATGAATGAATGAATGAATGAATGAATGAATGTGGTGGCCATTGAAATTAGTGTTAGCATTTACAGATTTACATTAATAGACTGGAAACACTTGTGTTGAACTTATCACAGTCTATAAATGCTTCTTTGTATTTTGCAACATGTCTGCTAGAATGAAGGTTGATTTTGACTCAACTTCAAGTCCTAATGTGCAAAACCTAAAGACTTTAATGTGCACTGAGTATAGAATTGGCCTACACACCAGCCTTCAAATATGTTCAGCATTTCACTTAAACAAAAATTAATCACAGCTCACCTCTTATTTCGCCTGCTCTGGCTCTCTTGTAGAGGCCTTTCACATCTCTCTGCTCACATACATCCAGTGGAGCATCCACGAAAACCTCAAAGAATGGTAGACCTGCTGCCTCGTGGATCTTCCTGGCATTGAGCCGATCCTGTCGAAGAAAAATGACATACAAACATTTAAAGATAGCACATTGTTTGGCTCGTTGGGTTATTTTCTCTACATAAAAAAATGTACAAATGCAGAAAAAAAGAGAAACTAATAAAGGCCATTTGTTCCCCTCATGCAACCATTGACGCTTTCTTTCTTTCTTACTCACCCTGCTGTACGGAGAAATGAAACTGGCGATGCAGACCAGACCTGCATCGGCAAAAAGCCGGGCCACCTCAGCAATGCGTCTAATGTTCTCTTCTCGGTCCTCTGGGCTAAAACCCAGATTTTTGTTTAGACCCTGACGGATATTGTCCCCATCCAGTGTGTAGCAGGGGATACCGTGACAGACAAGGTACTCCTCCAGAGCCATACTTACTGTGGTCTTCCCTGCACCAGACAATCCTTTGCACAGAGAAAAAAAAAAAACGCAAAATTATGAAAATCTTATTTTAAAAAATCCATAATATAATATAAATGTCCTTATAAGGACTTACTAGAAATTCTTTCAGTAACAATTGTCATCATACCAGTCAACCACACGGTGCATCCTCTGAATCCTCCTCTTGTGCCCACAACCTGCCCACGTTTGTTTCTGCTTACATGATGAGCTTGATAGGTGACGTTAGTCGCACGTTGCATTCCCTGAAATTATGCAGATTTTTTTGTTGGTGTTGTTTCACCGCAGTCATTAAAAATGTTGAAAAAACACAAGTAAATTAATATTAAATATGATGTTTTTAAGGACATACCTTAAAATTGTGACAGCCTTAAAACATGATTATTAGGAAAAACAATAAGTTGTCATTTCTTTTTAATAACACATTATGTGTGAAGATCTACAACTAAGTATGTGAATCAACTACTGATGTAATAACTGGCTAAATCCACTATTTAATATGACCCAGGGTGATTCATTTAAAGTTTTTGTCCTGTGCAAAAAACATTACAAAACTACATCGTATTCAGCTTTTATATAGGCTAGCACAGAGTCGTGGCTTCAAATCAACACAGTTTTATTGAGTTTATCTTATTTGTGAAAAAGTAGCTGGAGTCAGCTGATAATTAAGTATTCCAAGGACCTTTTATATTTTAAGTCTGAGATTTTTCTACTTGCTTAATGAGTCTGACTAACAGTAAAAGAAAATCTTTGATGCATTAGAGGACAGAGACTCTTTTTTTAACCTAGAATTGAGCAAGAACGTCTTACCATGCAGCATGAAGGTAATAACAGATTTGTTGGCTGTGATGATGGAATTAATTAATCCATCGTAGGTACAACTGTATTGGCATTAAGCAAATAGATCTAGCATGAGATACTGTATAAACCCTTGCAGACAACTCATAAATCAGTTTGCTTCATATACATAGTTAGCATCGATTCGGTAGGTAAAGCTGGCTTTTATCTATAGTACTGTTGCTAACGTTAACTAAGCTAACTGACTAGCTAATGACCGACTAGCATGTTAGCCCATTAATATCTGGTAATGCGGAGATTTAAGGACATGATGCAATTTTGTGTTGAATTAACAATACTGAAAAAGAGGGGGGAAAGGAAGAAGAAAAAAAGCTCACCCAGCTCTCAGTTGCGTTGCTTAGCTTCTGCTTCTTGTGCGAGTTGCCATGCGTCTCCATGGCTGGAAGGAGTGCGTGGCTGACTCAAACGGTTAAAACTAAAACACAAAACGACAAGAACAAAACAAAACAAAAACACAGGACCCTTCGTTTCGTACAGTGGGTGTTATGTTGAGCAAAGGTGTACAGAGCAGACAGAGAAGCCCGGAGGTGAGAAGTCTGACACGACAAGCGCTGACTACTTCCCCAGCGGACACGTCACCTGCGATAAAGTTACGCATTTCCGGTATATGTGATCAGCTCTAAAAACTGATCTGAAGTCAGTTTAGCTTCATCATTGCCTATTTGCAGAGTGAATGCTTGAGAATCTGTACCGATCTGCGATCGTAAAGGTTTATAGTCGAGAGGAAAATTCCAGTTGAATAAATAAATGTAAATGTTTATATTTAAATAATAAAAATTCACTATTGCTGACGCTACAAAAAGAAAAACCTCGAAAATATTTCCATATGTTTTCTTCGCATTTAAATGACAGAAGTTGCTAGTATAATTAAGTATACTGCGAATTTTTAGGAGCAACTATTTCCAAGCTGGCTCAATTACAAGGCTGTTCTGCTGTGAATTAAAGGGGGACGTGAGATAATAGGTTCGGTGTGGAGTGTAGGTTTGGGCTGGGTCTGGGAATACGAGAGGCTTCAGGGAGGAGCGCTTCATCAAAAGCGAGCGGCAGTGTCGTGTAATGCAACAGTGCTGCCTCCGAGGAGCAGAAAGCAGACAGGGTGCAGCAGCATCGGACATTCACGGAGCTGCAACTCAGGAAGAACAGCGAGGAGGCCCGAGCGAGGCAGGTAGGATGCTGTAGAACCTGATCACCATCTAAATGCAGATCATCTCAGGCCTGTATGTTTGCTGTTAAATGTTGGAAACAATATACATAATGTTAATAGATTTATTTTTAATAAACAGGATTTACAACTTTTTCGTCTGTCCTGCCCAGATAGACAACAGAAAGATGCAGTGGATATGAATTCTAGTAAACATGTTTGAATGTATGTGTTTTCATAGTTTCTGTCTTTACAATAAGCATTTCCAAGAGTTTATCTGCTCATATTTGTGTCTGAATTAATGTCTGAGATGATGATTCATCAGGCTGGTACAAAGCAAATCAAACCCTCTGTACTTAGTCCAGATTCTGCATGCTTGTGGAACACCAGTTTGTTTTAACAATATTTTCATTTAGTTGACAGTTAATATGTCTGATGAATATGAGGGGGCTTAATTACAGGGCACGTAATGACCTGTTGCTCCACCCTGTAGCCTCATGTGGAAACTGGTGTTTAACAATGTGTGGGGCCACTGTGCTACACCCCAAAAGTTAACTTCCAAGCTCGCTGGAGCACTGAATCGCATGCGACAGAGTGCCGCCCTGTAATATGCAAGAACCATAGGAAACACCCAGCCCTGAGCCTGAACCAAGTTGCCAGGATCCACCCCACATGTGGTTGAAGAACCCAGAAAAGTATGGGTGGGTCTAGAGACAGTGAGACTATTTTTGCCTGTACTGTTTGAAATGAATGTCTAATTACAATTATAACACTTTTTTACCCTTTCAAGCAAAAAATGTGAGTACTGTACATAATTTTCTGTATTCCTAGGAAATAACTGTTTAAAAGGGACATACTATCATTGATCATGACTCTTTATGACCAAAAACACAGAAATTCTAACAGCTCTATATGGGTTACTGAATGCAAATACCTGCTCTTGCTCAGATGTATGAAAACTACCCAAACCTCCAACTTGTCAATATGATCTTTAAGTACAAACAGACCACAAAGTCCTTTTTAGGGAGTAATTGCTATCTTCATATAGCTTGATTCTTTAGTGTTTCACCAATATTTGTCTTGTTATATGGGCTCAATATAAAGTCAGAAATCATTTGCAGCTGCAAATAGATGTTTCAGAGATTATATTTGTAAATGAAAATGATACATTTGCTGAAAAAAGGATTTGCACTCAGAAATTATTTTAAATATATCAGATTTATCTAAATGATTTAATTTCTATTTCTTGTCCTATGACAAAAAACATGGTCAATACACATAACATATCCAATAATACAAGAATTTAATGCAATAGCAATAAAATAAAACAGCAATAAACAGTAGTAGAATGAACATGAATTGTAGTATTAATAGCCAAGTTGCTATTTCAAGTAATCTCAAATTCTAGAATGGCTCAATGTGTATACATTTTGGAATATATTGTCACATATACACAGCCACGCACAAACACATTACAACATACACATGTATGTTTTTTTTTTTTTTTTAAATCCAGTTTAGACATCTGTTAAGGGAGCTGACTGCATCGCTCAACCCCCACAAACTTTTTCTTTAGCATCTTCATATATGGAAGGCAACACAAGTCGAAAGATGTGACCTGCTAGGCATACTGAATCGTGGCTCAAGTACACTAACAAAATGTTTAAATCCAGCGTTTCCAACACTGAATAAGGCTGCAGGTCTGCTGCTAAAAATAGCCTTACAGCATTAGTTATAGCTTTCTGTGGAAGTTTTATTGCAAATGAGGATGGAATAGTTCACTGGACCAGTGTTGCTGTTTTCCTGGTTGTCAAATATAAATCTTTGTGACGCAGACGAATCTGTCCTACCGTGTTCACAGTGTTTCCCGTAGCAGAGTGAAGTGCACACATATAGCATATCATAGCACTGTGGTGTTCTTTTCAACAACACAAACATTGTCAACATAACTCACCGGAAGCGCAAAATATTTCCACACTGATGATTTAAGAGATGAAGGAGCAGCTCTGTTGCCGCGTCTCCTTTATCTCCACTTGCCATAGCGCCACAAACTGCATGTTAGCTAATGGTGTGATGTGTGTGTACCTCTTTGCATGACACCTCCCTAATGTATGTAAACCTTACCTGCTAATTTCAATCATTGTTGAAAATGGGATAAGGAAAAGGACAAAACAGACACACACAACGAACCTCTCTTTGATTTCAATGCTAGAGATCTTGACGTAATTTTGATTGATTTCCATTGAAAATCGATATATCGTGATCCCCCTAATGTATACTGCCATACATGAATACATACATACACACATATCAATGAATATACATGCATTTATAGACATATATGCACACATATATAAAAATGCATACATAAACACATTTTAAAATTTGAAAAGTTTTTTTCCCAAAGTTTCATAGTTAATATCTACATTAGAAGAGAAAAATGTATGTCACTCTCTTTCTCTCTGTATATATATATATATATATATATATATATATATATATATATATATATATATATGTATATC
>JBAMHX010000005.1:10709773-10729949 GCA_037177515.1 Pseudomugil tenellus
CCCTCTCTCTTTCTAGATATATATATATATAGATGTGGATATATATATATATATGTATATTTAGAGGGATGTTTTTTTTTTTTTTTTTCACGGTATACATTTAAAAAGTTTTCCTCTGTACTTGACTGAGGCTCATTTACTGTCTTTTTGTGTGAAATAAATTCTGGAAGAAAAGAGGCTGTGAAGGATCAATACTATGTAGCCTTCTCTTCATGGCAAACAAACAAAGGGTGGGTTTGTAGGAGCTTTAGAATTAGGACAGTGGTACCACTATGGCTCATGTTGTCAACAAATCTGCACTTTGAGGTGCATGGACCCGGAATTAGGACATTTACTTTATTAGGCTATTTACTTACCTTTAAGAGCCTGTGTGGACAAACAGGAAGCCATCTACTCTCTTATTGGGCAGTTGGATTAGTCACCATCCAATCAGATAGACCTATAAAAATAATAACAGCAAGTAGCTTACAGATTTATACTTTGCATCTCTGGAAGGATATTTGCTAAAAAGAAAAAAAATATGTTTTTTTTCACAAATACAAATATTTCTTGCAACCATGTAAATCCATTTCTGCACATTCACATTTACTTTTAAAGCTTGATTATTTTTTGGTCAGAATCTTTTTGCAGGAGGATAAACTGTATTTGTAAATATGAACTCTGAAATTATTTGCACACACTCATTAATAACTATTATTAACTATTTACAAGAAATTATTTGGGGTTCCTTTGTGATTTTGCAGGCCATCGCACACCTTATTTCTGGAGACATCTTTGCAGGTGTTCATTCACCATTGTCTCATGATCAAAAACACCTCACCTTAAGTGAACTGCTACTGCTGCAGTACAATGATAATTAATAAAAAATAAATTACCTTTTGAGTTATGTTTGTATTTTGTATGTAGTTGCAGTCAAGAGCATGGAAAACTGCTTTGCTACCCACTTCTTTAGCATAATTTTACTGCTAGTAATTTACTGCTTAAAATTTTTTTCTTTGGTGTTTATTCAAGCAAACCTTTTAGATGATATTTAAAGTTAGATACTTTTTTAACAAAACACATATTATTCTAAGTAATTGAATTTCTTGTATCTATATTTAGCTTATTAACATTGAAAAGTAATAACAGTTTACTTAATATAACCTGATTCAACAAAGCGCTATTTACATAAGAATAAATCACTCAAACTCTATTATATCTATGCATATGCAAAACATGAAAAATCTAAATTGAATATTTTTCATGTTATTGCGTTAACACGAAGGATCTCCGACGGATGCAACAGATTTGGCTAAACCACGACACTCTTCGGGATATATCTTTAACATGTAATATACAGCACAAATGTATGTAAAATCATCTTTGCTAAAACTTCATTTTATCATAAAAAGAGAACATTTAACACCATAATATGCTTATCATATAAGATTTAAATCCTTTGCAGATTTTTATGATAAATGCATAATCAGCTCATCTTTAGTTCTAGTAGACAGAGGACAAGGCCACCTCTAGCTTGACTTATATTTAGTCTTCCCTTCAATAAAGGTTTGACACAGAGAAAATGAGGGGCCAGTGAGAGGAGCATGTTATTACGAAAGTCCTAAAATGGAGTGAAAACCCTATTTCTCCAAAAGTAAAATACAGTCTCCAAAGCAGCTAGATGACTTTTCTCAAAATAGCCTGCATATATGGAGGCTGCCAAGTTATCCATTACAACAGCCTGTGACCATGTAGAACAGGCTTTTCTGCCAGTTTTCCATCACCACCCATCCCTACAGAACGCTTGATCTTCTGACTGGTGGGAAAATACTACGCACTGTACACGAGGGAGGAGAGAACTGGAAAATGGGTGTAATGCAGGTGCTGTGCTAACATCCCACAGCACTGTACATGCAGCACAGCTTCCCAGAAAACACTCCCATCTTATTTTGGGCTTAATCCCACCCTAGTCTCTCACTGTGTGGACTTGTAAAAGAATGACAGAGGTTATAAGAAACATTACATTACAGTCATTTAGCAGACGCTTTTCTCCAAAGCGACTTACATCTGAGAATAAGAACAACTCTAGCACTAAATCAAACAGTAGAGGACATCATAGATAAGTGCAGTCGAACTGCTGTATTGTAGTTAATTGTTGCTAAAATGTATTTATGCTTTCATAAGCATAAATTACATGGTATTGGTTGCATAAGAAAATGGTGAAGTTATTTAGTAAAAAGGGCTGGATTTCAACAGCAGAAACTACATTTGATCAATTATTTATGAAGATGTTGAAAACTCTATAGTAGACCAACAATTACTACTTAACCCATAAACATCTTTGACATATAGGATGACACCTTGCAGTAACTCACCCCAGAGATGCAACGCAGTCCCACCTATATGGCATTGTAATTGGATTTCCATTTTTACTTGCGCTTGTTGACAGGATTATTTATCCTGATAAGTATTGGAATATCTTATGAGCCTTTAAAGCCTGTCAGACTTTGTGTTGCGTATCGATTGATCTCTTGCATAACAGTAATGAAATCAGCTGGGTGTGAGTCAGAGAGCTTTCTACTATAAACATTTTCCCCAAAACTGAATCCAGGAAACTGATCCATTCTGTGGCTCTCTTGCACACAGGCATGTTCTGTTTTTATCCTTTCTCTTGCTGCTAGCTTTCTCTGCAAGTAAACAGCATTCTGTGTGATCCCTAGCGGTCATTTATTGTTGTGATGCATTTCAGGACTGATAGCAATATCCGTTAGCCCATTAAAGGGGCTGTTTGAAGCACTAAAAGTACTTTTGGATGTGAAGCAATACAAATCTTCATTGCTATGGTGCACTCTCATGTCATTTACTATCAACAGTTCAACATCAACCATTTCACTTTAAATATGTTCATCATTTGGTTACTATTGGGCGTGCAGCTCCTAACAATACTCTCATAGATGTTTTTCTTAGTAATGTTTAGCTATGTGAACAGCTTAAATCTTTATAGCAGTTCCTTGTTGAGGACAATATCAAATAAAAAACAAATCTAAGCCACAATCTATCTATTTCCAATCATGGTGAAATGACATGCTCAATGGAACCTACTCGTATGCAGGTTTTTCTCAAAACAAAAGATTTTGTCAGTATCAACCTTCTCTCGCCAGAGTCATATCTACCTTTTTGTTTAAGTACAGTATGTAATACAAAAAATAAATGTTTGTACTATCAAAAAAAAAAAGTATCAACCTTCTCTCCCTCTCTCTCTCTCTCTCTCTCTCTCTCTCTCTCTCTCTCTCTCTCTCTCTCTCTCTCTCTCTCTCTCTCTCTCTCTCTTAGCAGACACAAGCTTACTCCTGTGGGTAAACAGAGCAGGAACCCATGGCTTCACAAGAGCTTGTGAATGCCAGAGAGTCTGCAATGGATAGTGTGAAGCCTGAAATGGAGGCTGGTGCTGTGCCCAGTGCCAGTAAAACATGTCCAGTTCACACTCCCGGTGCTGAGGATACAAAACGGAGCTTTCGGAAAGGCATGAGCAGACATAATGACTATGTGAAGATTCCTGTTCCAGAGTCCCAAGTCAACCGTCTGCCTATGGAGTGGTGGAAGACAGTGATCGCTTTCTTTTATGCTGTTTTTAACTTGGTCCTTACAACAGTTGTCATCACAGTTGTGCACGAAAGGGTCCCACCTAAAGAGAGCAGCCCGCCTCTTCCCGATAAGTTTTTTGACTATATTGACAGAGTCCAGTGGGCATTCACTGTAACGGAAATCAATGGCATGGTGTTGCTGGCCATTTGGATGATCCAGTTGTTCTTCTTTAGATACAAGTAAGAACCGTCTGTATTTTGTTTTTAATTGCTGCTTAGATATAAAATCATGACTTTCAGTGGTGTTTCACTTCTAATATAATACAGAAGATCTGAAAAAGTGAATGGAAGTTATAAAATTGAAAAACTTCTACGAATACACAATCAAGTTTATATTCTCACTTGTCTCCATGGACACATGATCCATACAAAAAGAACTGGAAATACCATTTTGTGTACTTTTCATGTCTGACCTGGTAAAGACTAAAATGATGTGTGTGTGTATATATATATATATATATATATATATATATATATATATACACAGCCGCTAGCAGTAAAGCATATGCCACCATCCCTTGGCAACACTTCAGCCTATTGTGTTATTTTGCTAGTAATAAGTTTAGTTACAGATGTTTTTGCTTGTAAATAGAACTCTGGGAAGATTTTTGTTGTTACAGAAAAAAGGTGGAAAGAGGAATTGAATGAGAAAAGAAAATGTAATTCCAGTGTAAGAAAAACAATGTCAGACTTCAGTATTAACTGTTGGCGTGATTTATGTCATTGACACTATTATGGCCATCAGACGAGATTTGCTATTATTGATTTTTAATAAGGTTAATAAGGACTAATTATCTCTGCTGAGCTCATTCTGAAATATCTAGAAAATTGCAGATTTATTAAGACATTTGTCTTTGTGTTGAAGTATAAAACCACAGTTGAAATCTGACCTACTATAACTATGCTCTGTGAAACATATGTTTATAGAAGTAGTTTTGAGATTGCATGAACGCAAAACGTATCACTCCATGATAAATGCCTGCTTTTTATTTCCAGGTCAATAGCATGCAGACGGTTCTTCTTTCTCATTGGCACCTTGTACTTGTACCGCTGTGTGACTATGTACATCACCACTCTGCCTGTGCCTGGCATGCACATGACCTGCGCTCCAAAGGTGAACAGCAACCACATCTCATACACAGCCCCTTTTAGAAAGGAAGAGTTCTTTGTTTTGTTTGTTGTTTGCTGTTTATAAAAAACCATTCCATCTCTCACTGCCTTGGGTGCAACAAAGATATGAAGGTGCATCTGTTTCTGATGAAAACGTGTTCCTGGAGGATCAAAGTTCGGAGCTAGAGAATAAGATTTTATCCGGAAACGTTTATTCTTTCTTGTCCAGTCATTTCCTGCCAATATGTCAGCACAGTAAGTAACCAGTGTAGGGAAGAAAGACAAACAGCTGCTTAATTATGGAAGTTTGAATAATCAATTGTTTTTAAATGTTTAAATTAAACCTGTTAAAGAAGACATTAAAGGCATATTCTGAGGGCTGGAAAGGTTTTTTTCTCTTTAGCTTTGAACTTTGTAAATGAAACAAATAACAATTAGACCATCGCCTGATATAATTTCATTTTCTAATTTAAATATTAGTTCAGATTTTATCTTTCTCTCTGTCCGTCAGCTTTATGGAGACTCCCAGGCAAAAATTCAGCGAATTCTTCAGCTGATTTCAGGAGGCGGGCTTTCAATGACAAACTCCCATCTGTTGTGTGGAGACTTCCTCTACAGTGGGCACACAGTGATGCTCACCCTCACCTACTTATTCATCAAGGAGTGTGAGTACTGAGATGGATGTCTGTTTGCTTGTGAGGAATAATTCATGAGGCCTTTTTTTTATCATTGATTATTCATGAATTACACTAGGCCAGGGGTCTCCAACTCTGGTTCTCGAGAGCTACCATCCTTCAGGTTTTAATATTTGCCCACTGCAGCACACCTTACACAAATGAATGGCTCATTAAGCAGCAGATAAAGAAGATGACGACGCATTCTTGTAGAACATTGTCATATCAGGGAAATACCAAAACCTGCAGGATGGTAGATCTCGAGGAACAGAGTTGGAGACCCCTGCACTAGGCCCTTTTACTCCAATCCCATATTACCCACATTGTTGGATTGTATAGGCACACATAGGCCTTCTAATGGACCCGCATTTAACAACAGACACTTCCAAGATGTCATCTTTTATATGTATGCTTCCAAATATACTGAATATATTGATGTATACACATGAACTTACAGGAATGGAATGTATAATAATACTGTATTATAAATAATAATAATAATGTATAGTAATACTAATAAAACTTTTGTCTTTCCTTTCCTATTTCCCAAGACTCACCCCGATCTTTTTGGTGGTACCATCTCATATGCTGGCTGCTGAGTGCTGTGGGTGTAGTCTGTATCTTGGTAGCACATGAGCACTACAGCGTGGATGTGGTTGTGGCCTATTTCATCACCTCCCGTCTGTTTTGGTGGTACCACACCATGGCCAACTTACAGGTGCGGCATGTAGCTGAACACTGAGGAACTGCTGTTTTTGTAGTGTGTGTCTGTGTGTGTTGCTAAGTGAGAGTGTGCAGAACTGAGAGCTCTCAGTTTTATACTGAATAGTCTTTATGATGACAGAAAGCTTTTACTACCTGCCCACCAACATATTTCATTTAGTTCTTTTGGGTTTCATTCAAGTTCACCAGCTGAGAATTGCACAAGAACTTTTTTGTCATGATTACATACTAGATAAGTGTTTAAATAAAAAGGTTATAACTTTGACATTGAAATGATCAGCTGTCTCCCTCTAGTGGGCAAAATAGATTCTGTTTATATGGAATTAAGAATGAAAACATAATATATTAATCTCAGAATGATTAAGTCCAGTATTTACAAAGACAACACTAACTGTATTACATGTATATTTGGTAAATGGACTTGTACTTATATAGCACTTTTCCAGTCATGTTGACCTCTCAAAGCGTACATATTCACCTATTCGCACACAAACTCACACCCCGATAAGTATTTCTTACTTACATTTTATTTTACATTTTTTAACTGTGTCCACTGAAAATGTGCCTATATATTTTTAATCCATCCCCCACTGAGGTCAAAAAGAGGTCCCTCCCACCCATTGCTGCTTTCACCTATGTTCTTTGCACCTGAAAACATTTCACTACTTCCACTATTTCTTGTCATTATTCAACATTACACTACTGTACAGCAACAGGTGTTAAACAGATTAAATAGTTATATTTGCCTTACACATAAGCCTTTTTGTTTACTGTTTACTGGCATTTACTGTTGTGTCAGCTATGAGTTTTATTGGTTCTAGACAAGCTACAGACTTTTGTTCCATTACAGATTATTTTACCATAGCTTTCCCTTAAGTATAAGAACTTTTCCTGTCTTTGCAGACTCTAAAATGCTCGCCCAATAACTACCTCACCAACACCTGGTGGAATCCTTTGTTCAACTTCCTGGAGAAGAATGTCCAAACCTCTGTGCCATGCTCATACAGTTTTCCCATCCCTTGGCCTCCTGCCTGCCAGAAGAACCCCTGTAAGAAGTATTCCATGGTACAGAGCACACGAGAAGAGTGAAAGGACCCTCAAGCATTGCTGCTTGACAATCGACTGAAGTGGTATTCGTTCACTCCGTATTGTCTCTTAGGGAGGAGCCAAAAGCATACCAAATGCATAGTCGCAAACAAAAAGTTCTAAGAATAGGATCATCTTCATGTCTCTATATTATCACTGTGATTTATTTATGAAAGGAAGTCCTGCAAGCTGTTGATACTTTTGTGACTGATCCTTGTAAGGGGTCCTTGTGAGCTCCACCCCGTTCACCTTTTTTTCTCATTTTTGTTGGATACTTGCAGGTTTGTTTTAGTACTTGACATTCATTTTAGATCTGTCACCATAACTCCTTCATACACGGTGTTTTTTTGAGGTTTCTCAATTTGATATCAGTATACTTGCGTCACAAGGTGCCTTAGTCTGTTTGACATCTGTAGGTGTACCAAACCTGCCATTATCAGTCCTAGTGTATTTTTTATATATGATTTATTCCTAATTATTTCGTTTTGATTTTAGAACTCATATGTCTATATACCCAAAGTGTGCTCTCAACATTGTACCACTAAATTAAAATTTAACCATACTAAAGCCTAAATGTGCCTGTTTCTGTGTCCTGTGTTGTGTTATACATTAGATATTAACTACTAATAAAGTTGCTCCAGCTGTATACAAAAATTAAGTCAAAGCTACATCAAATATAGTATCACTTCAGCTTTACTTACTGCTTACCTTCTTTAATGCCTTTTATTTCTATGCACACTAAAGCAATAGAGCAAAATGCACATCTACCTTTCTTTTAAAAACTGATGAATTCTCTTCCAGCTCTACTGACTCATTCAGAACCAGAGGTCTGGAAAAGATCACTTATTCCAATTTCAGAAACTGAAAAAGAAACAAATGTATAAGTGATTTAACTATAGTACACCTAGTTGACCTAATGACTGTACAAGTTATCAGCCAGGCTGACGGGGTGATATTTTCAGATGAAGGTGATTTTCACTCCCATTAAACAGCAGCCACAGATATGCAGTGGATGAGTTTCTGGACTGGTGTGTGACGCACATCGGCTGCAGGTTGATACAGAGAAGACAATGGAGATGACAAGCTGGTCAACTGGTGATTCAAGTCCTAGGACCGCACACGGTCCCACTCATAGAAATCCCTGGAATTTTACAGAGATAATGATTTTCACACAGGTGTAAAATCCCTGTTCCACAACCCACCAGTACCTGCATGTTTGGTAAATGATAAATGGTCTTGTACTTATATCGCACTTTTATAGTCATGTTAACCACCTAAAGTGCCTTACACTACATGGCATATTCGCCCATTCACACACTTGGTCACTTGGGGTTTCATGTTTTGCCCAAGAACACTTCAGCACATGTATTTAGGGGAAGCCTGGAATCAATCATGGTTGAAGGGCGACTGCTTTTCCTCCCCAGCTACCACCGCCCACATTTTTACTCTTCTCACTCTGTGTTTCTAAGAATAGTGCTGATTATTTTAATATTACAACCATAAAATATGTTGCAATCTGGATTTCAAGAGGCAAAATCATTGGTACAGCAGCACCTTAAACCCCCCAGGACCTATCCACCACTTTCTGTTCCCATAATCCACTGTGTAAATTATGAAAAAGTTGGTTTCCTCCTTCCGTCTACGTTGGCAATAATGATTAACTACAGTTTTTAAACATAATATTACTTGAGAATTATCTTTAAAAAATAAGATTTCCATTACTTAAACAATGGTCAAATCTCAAAGATGGATACATGGATTGCATTATTTATCAAAGGAAGACAGAACAGAGAGAGGTTCCCATCCGTCTATGCTAACAATATGGGTAGATGACTAGAGGCAGTGACTCAACGCTAGCTAAGTTGTCATTGTAAATTACTTTGTTTTTAGTGAGGGTCTCGATGGTGATAAACTCCGTAACTATAAAAGCACAGAGGCTTATAACCATAGGGGAAAAATTGGGAAATTATTGTATCGAAATGACGGAAGATTGACTCTCTTGAAAGCTGAAATGGAGCCAAGTCAACGTACTAAGAATGTTATCGAAACTGTGGAACGCTCCTGTACGATTGTTTAAAAAGTACAAAAAGTTACCTCATGAACTAACCTGCACTAAAAATTAAAGTACTTATGATGCTCTTTGTGTTGCACATCAATAGTGTCGGTGGAAGCAGGTGTCTCATCAGCTGCATTGTGGTATCTAGTTAGCCTTTGCCTCTAATTTGTTGGTCATCGTTCGTAGCCCAGATATAATTCTGGATGCAGCTCTGTCGGTTTATGATCAACAAAATAATAAGAGCAGACAAAGATCCTTTTAGGTGGGTGTTTAAAGTCTAGCGCTGCAAGCCCTTATTTTTTAATTGTCTCAGAAAAGTGGTGGATAAGAACAAAACACCCTTACACAGGCTGACATATGTAGCTGGCACCTCCCACTTTTACACTGAACTCAGGAAGAAGATAGAAACCCCTCCTGAAACATGGTACAATAATCATTCATCCCTCTGTCAGTGAAGTCTGTTTAAATTTGCATAAGTTGAGATTAACAGGAAGTTTGGAAGCTCATGAAGTCAGACAGATAACAGTAAGCCTCCTGTAGCTATTTCATTTCTACCTTTAAAAACTTAGAGGTATGTATCTGATCAACTGAGGTAATTGTGATTTTGAGGTCTGAGCTGTTTAGTGTAAATACACTCTTGTTTACTGAATATCCATTAGAAACACATTAGTGCAACATGGGGTTTGATCATTTGCCAAAAAGACATTTTCACAGGGAAACCTCACTCCAGTAACCTTGTAAAAAGGATAATTCTACATCTACCTCATTACTTCCTCGGACTGGAACTGCAAGAAGCCCCAGAGGACGTATGGAGAAAGCTCTGACCTTTCAGTAAATAAGGGACCACAAAAATATGCTTCATGCATAATGACCTTACTGGAAATTGGAGCAAGTCACATCAGTGGCAGATTGTATAACATGTGGATACCTCAATAGTCCCTTTTGTTTATTTAACTGCTTGTAATTATATGCAGTGCATTAGAAATGATCATTTTATTTAGTTTAGTTAGTTTGATTGGATCAAAAAATTTAAATTTGTTTTTACTTTTGTTCAATAGTAAGCCTACTTTTCATGTGCTTTGAGCTATGTGCCAAAAAAAAACCATTGATACACGTGCAAACGATGGGCCTCATTCATCAACGATTCTTAGGAACAAATTTGTTCTTAAATCCTACTTGGACTACAAACATTGTACAAAAATTATTGCATTCACCAAAATCTTTGACTTTTGGATTTGTTCTTAAGAACAAGCGCTCAAGAGGGGCATCTGAGTGCCACTGGCAACACATTTAAAAAAAGAAAAAAAAGGAAATAAATAAATGTTTATGATGTTTTCTACTCTTCAGTTCATTAACCCTTTCATGCATGCATTAATAAAAAGTTATACCACATATTTTTAAAATACATTATTTTAACTCTAGAGACACATGCAATGACACTGTTTTTGTTTCTTAATAGTCGTTAACTTGGTTTTTACTACACTGACTTAAATGTATTCTATTAGATATTTATATAAAATCATATATATTGATAGGTATATGATCTGAATATTTTATAAAAAAAATATAGCTGGATCTGTTCCTTTTCCAATTTATTACTGAGAAAAACCTTGGTAATTACAATGTATGCATTTATGTTCAATAATATAATATATTTATTTATTCTTCAGTGAGAGGTAGGGTAGTGTATGGTTTAGAATTCTCAATTCAAGTGGTTCATTTACAAATACACTATCCTCATTCATGACTTTTTATCAAATAAAGCTTGTAAATAAGTGCCCACTGTATTGGCCTCTATGTATGAAATGGTTAAAATACAATGACAAAGTTGTAAAATAAAATTATAATATAATATAATATAATATATAGGTCCATAAAATATAATATTTATTCATTAAAATTAATGCCAGTTGTGGTTTTTTTGTGGTCACTAGGTTATCAATATCTACCAGAATCACCTGGATGATATGCAGGAAAGTCATACATCTGTGCACATTTTCTTTTGTTGTCATCTTTTTTACTTGTTATTTTTCCTTTTCGGTCTCACCGAAGACTTCTGTTTGTTTATTTTGCATCCACACAGCTGGAAGTCCTTTTACACGCATGTTTTGGGCGTTTACCTGTGAAATGGAGCCAGCTGGTTTGTCCGTACAATTTAGAAGATATTTACCAACCTAACAGAAAAGATACAAACATTTTGCTGTCTACGAACAGGTTCATGAATCTGACGGAGGGTTTTAGCAAAATACTTCTTAAATAGCCTACAAATGATGAACAAATTTAGGAATATTTGTAAGATGTTAGTAAATGAGGTCCAATGGAGTGGAGCCTGCAAGACAAAAATTCGGGTTAAATCGAGTTTATGAGGTCCGCTCCTTTATAAACAGCGGTGAATTCGAGAGAAGTGAAGGCGAGCGGTGCATAAGTTTACTCTTAAAGGAAGAGCGTTGTCAGTGGAAAGAGGTGATACCAAAACAAAGGAGCCATGGATATTTGATTGCAACACTGGTCATAAAAATATTTTAACTTGGTCATGAAGCCACAATTTTGTTCACAATGCCTATAAGTTGTGGTCTGCATAGTGAAATAGTGTCTATTAGTGTTTCCTTGACACATAAAAACCATTTGGATTGGTACATAACTTCGTTCCCAAGAGTAGCTGAAAATAATCATAAAATCAGCTTTTTTCAGAATCATCTTAAAGCAAATTTTTCTACAGAACTAAAAAACTAATTAAATAAATCAATAAACATACAGCAGCATTACTAATCTAGTTGGGTATTTTTTAAAGCTTCAAACCTACTCTGATTTGCTTCTTCTACCAATGTGGTTGAGTGCTCCCTTCGAATAAATCGTCTGAAAAATCCGCCCCCCCCCCCCCTGTTTGCCGCTGGCTTACCCGGGCATGAAGTGGGTGGACCCACTATGTGCCTTAGCGCACCAATCACAAAGGGCTATGGAAACGTCATCCAATAGGAAGCCAGTAACGGTACAACGCAAACTGTCGCACTTTCACAACAACACAGGAAGAGCGTGAGTTCGACTGTTCAAGAGCAGCTACTGGCGTCGTTATGAGTATTTTACATTAATAGTAGAAATGTGTTGTCAGTGTTATCGGTTCACTGAATTCAGCTTGTTTTAACTGTGACATCATGATTTCATCGGCATGGCTGGTATATCTGAGCAGCTCTGTACTGTCACTTTCAAACATAGTGCCTCTAGTTGTATTTGTCTTTGTGTATTATCTGGTTCATTTCTTTCAGAAGCAGCGGGGTATATATAACAATATCCCCCCAGGTCCAAAGCCATGGCCGGTTGTCGGCAACTTCGGGGGCTTTTTGATCCCCTCTTTTATTAAGAGGAAGTTTGGGGAGCAGCCACACAACAACATGAGTGTGATGGATGTTTTAACATTACAAACCAACATTTACGGTAACATATACAGCCTCTTTGTTGGTAGTCAGTTGCTCGTTGTGCTAAATGGATATGAAGTGGTCAAGGATGCCCTATCAAACCATCCGGAGGTGTTCTCCGACAGACCAGACATTCCTACTATCTCCATCATGACTAAACGCAAAGGTAAGCAGGTCTTAGCATTAAAGCTTTTTATTTGATGTGATCTAGTGCGCCGTTATTAGAAAAAACACTGCATCCGATGTACTTTTCTCGCTACTAAACCTGTGTGCGCATGTTTATAGGACATTACGGTAAACGTATTTTACCTTATTTGTGACGTGGAAAACAAGAAAGAATTGGTCATTTATTCAACAAATACTTTGTCGTGGTGACCAATATGTCCATTGATTGTGTGGAAAAATATGTGGTGTCAATAAAAAATATTTTTGTAATGATGTTAAGTGTAATTCAAATGACTTTTACTGCCATAACATGTGGCAGGATACTTAGACGTGAATGTTCTTACGACCATCTACTTCAGCCCCACGAACTAGCTAATTTACTGCAGAATTATGAATTAATATTCATTTGAAACCTGTTATTCCACTGTATTGAACTTAGAATTAGTTATGGGGAAATGGTCATTTTAACGATACAGTCTGCCTTTTCATAAGCTGTGATACTAGGTTACAACAGAAATATTATTTTTGCTATCAGTGTGAAAAATCTCCATCAAATATGTATTTTTCCTTCCAAAATTTTTTCCTCTTAGATTGTATATTTTCTTGCATTCAATAAAAAGACTGACTTTGTTCCATATTTAAAGTCTTAAATTATTTTAGAACTGAAGCCAAATTTAGCCCAGTCGTACCCTTTAGCATCTGAATTTAAGGCAGCAGAACATCAATATGTCATAAAATGACTTATTTGACATAAAATGTGTTCCCACACAGTCACTAGACATATATTTTGTCCCCACGACAAAGTATTTGATAATTAAATTACATTATTTTCCTGTGTTACACATGGCAGAAAACTAACATAAGTTTACCGTAATAAACTATAAATATGCACAGACATTTACCCGCAAATAACGTGCGGCAGGCTTGACTGTTTTATCATGGCTCACTTCACCACACTTTTGATTTTCTCTGCTTCATCTCTGTGGTTATTAAATGCATTTCACTTTAATAGATAGTTATATAATTAGGCCTTGCTTTTTACTCTTAATATAAAACTTTAAAATAACACAAATAACATAATACCAATTATCATAAGATAAAAAAGGGCTTCTACCCCTACTGTCTATTGTGCAATGCACAGTCAGAGCCTTAGAAAAATCTCTGTTCTTATTAATGGGAACAACATGTGTCATGTGAGTAACTCTTAACATCAAGCTTCAGCATTTTAAATATTAACCTTTACATTTATCTGCTGTCAGCAGAACATAAGATATATATATATATATATATATATATATATATATATATATACTTCATTCTAAGAGGGAGATCAGATTACATCAATTTTATAACATCAGTAAAATAGAAGTTACTTTCATGTTAAGCTTGATTTAATAGTTGTGTCAGTCAGCATGCAGTAATCGGTAGGTTTGTGTTAAGAAGATCAATCAATCGATTCTGTATTGATTCTCATATCAATTCCTAAAGCTTTATCCATAAGTCCAAAGATTGATTTATTTAATACATTTCTCTTGGTGAATGTGATGACTATCTCCGTAGCAACAGATCGAATGCGGTAAAACACCATGCACCAACATATTTTGTTGTTTTTATTATTTTCGTTTAGTTGTAATTTTTTAGTTCCTTTATGTTTGCGCTCACATTTAGGGCTATTGTATTTTTTTGTTGAATGTCAATATAATTGTAGTATTAATATGTTTCATAACTATATATACATATAATGTAACAAAAAAAAACCCCTAAAGATTCTAATAACACTGAACTAAATCCATATCTGATCGATTTTAAATATTGAGAATCGGAACTGAATCAATTCTTGAAATTTCAATCAATACCCAGCCCTAGTAATCAGTATGTTAATGTTCCTATGATTCAACATCCAAATAAAAGAACTTTTTCTAAGAAAGAATCTTTGTCATTAGGAAAAATGGGTGTATGTTTTTCAGTCTTGCCACTTTCCCTGCTGCCTGACTCAAATGAATGGGTAATGATCAGACTTGTACAGAATTCGATGTCAAGCTCTGCACAAGTCTGTTAATTAAATCTGATGAGTGTCAGGTGTGTTGACTACCCCTGCAACAGTTCATTCAAGCAGTTTCATTTCATATACACAGAATGTTTCTAGACGGCTGCTCGGTGGTGTGGTGTATAGCACTGTGTCGTTGGTTAGGGGGGGGGTTTGAACCCTAATCTTTCTATGCAGAAAAGGACATGGAGTTTGCATGTTCTGGTGGATATGATGTTTGAAAGAATTGCATCAGTATTTGGCTACATCCAGTCAGGGTTCCACTGTTGCTTATTGTGCTTATATTATTACTATTATCAGTATGTTACAATTTGACACGTCCAAAAAAGTTTAAATACTGAGAAAAATTATATTATTCTGGATTCTCTCTTTGACATATTATTATTATTATTTTTTCAAATTTTACTTCAGGGATAGTTTTTGCACCTTACGGGCCAGTGTGGAGGAAACAACGGAAGTTCTGCCATGCAACGCTCCGAAACTTTGGCCTCGGCAAGCTGAGTTTGGAGCCTTGTATACAGCAAGGTCTCGCCACCATCAAAGCAGAGTTGCTACGACTGAGCAAGGCCAATGGGGACGCTGGTGTCGACCTGAGTCCATTGATCACCAACGCCGTATCAAATGTCATCTGCTCGCTGATCCTGGGTCAGCGCTTCCATCACGAGGATCGCGAGTTCCGCACCTTGCTGGATCTGATGGTGCGTGGGTTGGAGATCTGCGTGAACAGCCCTGCAATCCTCATCAATATCTTTCCACCGCTCTACTATTTACCCATTGGGGTTTTCAGGGAGTTACGGCAGGTGGAAAGGGATATTACACTGTTCCTAAGGAAGATTATTGCAAATCACCTTGAAACATTAGATCCGGACAATCCGAGGGATCTCACAGACATGTACTTGATGGAAATGTTGGCCCAACAAGCTGCAGGAGAGAAGGACAGCAGCTTTACCGAAGATTATCTCTTTTATATAATAGGAGATCTTTTCATTGCAGGGACAGACACAACTACTAATTCAGTTTTATGGATTCTGCTGTATATGGTTTTACACCCTGACATCCAAGGTAATTGCAGTAATAGTTCAGTCAGTGTGAAACTGGGAAATCACTTTTTATTCTTGTGTTATATTGACAGTTGTGTTTACATTTTGTTTTTTGGTTACTGACGAAGATAAACATTGTCTGTAAACAACTAATGATTTAATAAATAATAAATATTTTTTCAACAGTTTACATTTCAATAATATATTATAGTTACATAATATTTCTGACTTTTTTATATTGACATAAAGCATGTTTTGAGCTTTTAGACATTGTTTACATGATTAATGCAAACCAAGTATGTAGAAAGAAGGAACTGAAATCTTTGGAAGTTTCTCTTCCTTTTTAGGATTCATGTCTAGTTTAATTATGCATTTCTAGCTGTTTTTTCTGCAGTTTTAGGAAGCACATAAGTCAGTGTATGATTCATTTCAGTTGATGTTCTTCAATTATCCTGACGTGTGCGTGTTTATTATATACATTATTATTATTATTATATATTTATTATTTCTTTTTTTTTTTTGCTTCTCTCAAACTAAAGAAAAAGTCCAAGCTGAAATTGATGCAGTAGTAGGAAGAGATCGGGTTCCATCTCTGACTGATAGAGGAAGTTTGCCATTTACTGAAGCCACCATCATGGAGGTGCAGAGACTGACTGTCGTGGTTCCACTGGCCATTCCTCACATGACCTCTGAGACAACAGGTAATCAAAAACTAGAATTTCCATCATTGGAGGTGACTGCTACGGCTATTCGCCCAAACACCCCCAATATTCAATTTCCCCAATCCTTGCATATACAAATATATAAACATTCAGGTATGACATCATGTGACACATCTTCAGGTCATGACATTTGCGTTTGATTTGAGGTCATCGAATGAATAGTTTCAGAGATATAGCCAAAACAGTTTTCAGGTTTGAGCGCCCCCTGGTGGCCAACCTGAAAATGGCTAAAAATGAAATCAGTTCATCCTCTCTATGATATCTATGCAAGTGCAAAACATTAAAACTCTGAATTAAATATTGTTCAAATTATCACGTTTACATGAAGGGTCTACGGCGGCGGTTGGGGCAAAAGCATAATATCCCCAACACTCCGTTTAGGGATATAATTACGCACTTTCACATCCAAAAACCCAGCACACACCATAAATTATCCTTGGGAAGAGTAAAGTTCTCTTTTTCTTAATCATCCATCATGGTAATGAAGTATTTTTTTTCTTTTCCAGAGTTCAGAGGCTACACTATTCCTAAGGGGACAGTTATTTTGCCCAACCTGTGGTCTGTCCACAGAGATCCTACCATGTGGGAGGATGCAGATACTTTCAACCCAGCACGGTTCTTGGACAATGAGGGAAAGCTGCTCAGGAGAGAATGCTTCATACCATTTGGGATAGGTAGGTAGACCACTCCTTATTCATATTAGCAATATGACTGATGGTCAGTGTATAGATGAACTCACCTTCATGCACACAACACTGATTCTGCTTGTGGAATTATCAGGTCGCAGGGTGTGCATGGGCGAGCAGTTGGCCAAGATGGAGCTTTTCCTGACAGTCACCAGTTTACTGCAGGCCTTCACATACAGACTCCCAGAAGGAAAGCCTCCTCCTTCTTTGCAAGGACGCTTCGGCCTGACTCTGGCACCCGGCCCATACACCGTGTGTGTGAGTGCTCGCAGTGGGAACAATGCAACAGATTTTATAAACAAGGTTATCTGATAAAAAGATAAAAAAAATTCAACGATGGATCTCCTGGAGAGAAACTAATGATAGATGAATATATGTTTTGATCAGAGCAAATGTCTTCCAAAATCATTTCACTATTCAGTTATTTGTTTATTATTTTCACATTTATTTAATCAATCATTACCTTCAAAACTCTTCAAAAGTGGTGATAAAAGCTTGTCAAAGTTAAAAGTAATTTAGCAGTTTTTAAAAGTTTTAATCAACACTTTTTAGAATTATTAAAAATAACAATGGCCTTTATTTGTATAGCAAGTTTAAAAGAAAAAATATTCTTATATCAAAGTTCTATTTATTTATTAATCTGTATTGAATATCAAGGATTGTATTGTGTTAAATTGTCTTAATGTTATTTGTGTGTTTGTGTTTGGGGTGATTTAATTTTTCTATATTAATAAGGAAAACATTCTGTAAAGATACTCATGGAAGTAAGGCCTATATTGTCTTGCCAAAAAGAGAAAAATGTATTTCCATAGTCACATAGGATGCTTGTTGGATTGTAAAGGACACCAGAATTTCTGAATACTAATTCATATATGTTTTTCCCAATAGTTCTGATGTGAATTATTTAGTCTTTAGGAGATGTCAGCATTTCATAAAGTTATTAAGGACAATGAAATATATATTTTGCACATTATGAGAATCTCTGTAACTTTAAATCTGCTGCTTAGGAAATGGAAATAGTTATGTTTTGATATTAAAGCCAATGTAAAACTGAATCACTGCTTTAAATTGACATTAAATGTAAACATTTAAGTCATGTCTTGTTCTCATTTTAACAAAACTGTGAAAGTGTTTTTTTAACTGAATAAGCAGCTTTCAAAATCAGTTTGTTTGGTTTTTTTTTACTTTTTTAGTTGTTATCCAGCACAATAAAAATATATATATTTGGCCTCAAGAAAATATTGTACCAGGAAGACTACTTATCTTGTCTGTTTTTATGGGATGGTTTACACTTTAACTTCAAGTAAAATAACTGTATAGAAGAATGAACTTTAATTTTGGCAAACTGCTCAGTTGTTTTTGAAAGGAAAATGGATTTTAGTAAGATTATAATAATCAGTTTGCAGTGGTCAAACACTTTATGATTATCCTATTCGATTACAACTGACTGAAACTCATCTTTCATTCTCTACGTGATGCCTGTTATTGGAGTTGCCACATGGACACAGTTCAAAAATGTTTTCCTCTTATTTGGTTTAATTAATATTCTCCACAATTAAGTTAGCATCCTTCTCCACAAATCAGAGGTAAAAGGGGATGTTTGATATATTTGATTAAAAAAAACTATTAATTAACACCTAGCTTACTAGAACCTACAGCAGTATTAAAAGTTTTATTTATTTTATTTTTTAAATGGTCCTGATAATTTGGTGTTTGTTGTTTTCATCGGTGGGTGGCACTACTTTTCTCTTTTTTTCTATTTTATTTAAAACCTATGTTTTCATACAGAACTTCACTTAAAGAAAACAATCTAAGTTAAAATGATTGGAAAACCTTTGGGACAGCACCAGAGCAGAAGGTGGCGATAGTGTACCAGAAAGAAAAAACTAAAACTAGAGGAAGCCGTGGCGTCGCTTGCAGGGTCACGTGACTGCTCACCCAGTTCAGATTGCCCTTCATCGACTCGGGGTCTGCAGCAGATCATGGCTTTCTACTCTCACCAGCTAGTCAGAGGCTTCTCATCCTCCGCTGTCAGAAATGTTGTCATTAAACAGGTTACGATCATCGGAGGTGGACAGATGGGTGCAGGAATTGCACAAGTAAGCTACGATATGACCTGAGACGAAGTAACCTCCTTACGGACAGCAGCTTTTCTTTCCCCGAGTTGGTGGTTAAAGTTGCACCTTTAGAGGCCAGAGCGGTTCTAGTTCTGGTTCATATGCTTTTTTAAATCTAAAATTTGGCTCTGGAAGATGAAAATGGTTTAATTGTGTAGACATCATCGAAATATTTCAATGTTTTTACGAGTTTTTATACGTTATGAGAGAAAGCTCACAACCTCGTTATGTAAAAGTATGATTACACTAAACGATGTTTTCTAAGACACACCCCTTCCCCCCAGCTTTTAACTGAGATCTAATCCTCGCGATACAATCTAACATCTAAAAGAGATTATAATGTGGTAAATTGTTGAATATGAGAACAATGACTGTCAAGTAATTTCTACAAAACCTTTGACATGTATAGGCTGATATGTCAACATATGGCATAAACACAGAACAAGATCAGGAAGACCTTAACACCAGTCTTTATCTTTTTAATCAACATTTAAAAATTGTCCACTTTTACTAGAAATGGGTTTTTAGGTTTATGTAAATTATTTAAACTTGTCTTTAGAGGAAGAACAGGCATTAGATTTATCTTGATGAATTTATGTGTAAAAGATTTAATGTCCCATTTAGATGTATTAGAATTGGACTAAAACAGACATCCTTCCTGCTGGGTTTAGTAGAACTGGACTAAAACAGACATCCTTCCTGCTGGGTTTAGTA
>JBAMHX010000005.1:10730049-10764971 GCA_037177515.1 Pseudomugil tenellus
TAAAACAGACATCCTTCCTGCTGGGTTTAGTAGAACTGGACTAAAACAGACATCCTTCCTGCTGGGTTTAGTAGAACGGGACTAAAACAGACATCCTTCCTGCTGGGTTTAGTAGAACTGGACTAAAACAGACATCCTTCCTGCTGGGTTTATGGTGAATTGCTTGTTTTTGAAGATTTGCATGGCATTGTGTTCGTGCTTACAATGGACGTGCTTACAATTTTTCTTTTCAGAAACTGCAGCAATAATTGGAAGTGTGAGGATTTGTCAACACGTGTCAGAGAAAATGTTACAGTGTAAAAAGTTTATGTGCTTAACATGATGGGCAGTTATTCTTCATTTGAACTTACTGATGTATTTGACAAAGGGGAGGGTGTGTATGAAAGCAGCATTCATAATGGAATATTGGCAAACTCTCACAAACAGTTGACCACACTTTTTCTTTATTTAATCAGGATCCTTAAAATAGTCTGACTGTGGTTACAGAAACTTTAAAAACAAATTTAATTCCTACATTTTTTAGAGAATATCTTGTTAGATGTTCACCTGGTATGCCATTTATCTGAAGAATAATTTACTTTGTTTCTATTTTCTCCTTTTATCTTTTAGTTTTCCAAAGTATTTGGGGGCAGTTTTGTACTCCGATGTCTTTGAGAGTGCAGATAGAAGAACATGTCATTCCTTATTTCTGAACATGCGCCTGCTATTGTCAAAAAAATGTCTGAATCCATTTTAAAAATAGACAGGGTGCCTTTACTGCCTTTAAGCTACAATATATTGAACTTCTGTCTGCTAGGTTGCAGCATCAACTGGCCACACGGTGACACTGGTGGACACGTCCGAAGACATCCTTAAGAAGGCTGTCAAAGGAATCGAAGGAAGCCTCAAGAGAGTGATAAAGAAGAAGTTTGCTGATAAGCCAGAGGTGAGATGGTGCGCATCTGCAGAGGAAAACTGAAAACCACATCTGTGATAAATTTGTCTTTTGTTTTGTTTTTATCCAGGCAGGTGAAGAGTTCATCCAGAAAGTCTTGAAGAACGTGTCGACCGCGACGGATGCTGGAGCTGCAGTTCAGTCCACAGACCTGGTGGTGGAAGCCATTGTGGAAAATCTAAAGATCAAACAGGATATTTTTGGTCGGCTTGACAAGGTGGCACCAGCGTAAGCACTGCCTCAGTTCTGTTGAATTACTGAAGATGTCAGAATAGAAGTGGATGTTTTGTGGCGAGTATTTGATACCAAGCAGGTGTTGATGGCCATGTGGTCCAAGAAACATGTTTGTTTACTTATCAGTATCTCAGAGGCCCAAAACAGCTCATAATGTTTCTAATTATTATTGTTTCATTAAACTACGCATAAAGTCATTTCTGTGCACAAGTACTTATAAATGTGATCCAAAATATCACCAGATTTCCACTGAAATCACTCAAAGTAGCCTCACATATAATTCAACTTAAACAGTCTCTCTAATACTATGACATTAAAGTGGCCATAATCTCTACACAGTGGTGTGCAAGAAACAGCAAAAAGAATTATTCTGCTTTTCTGGACTCTCATAAAGGTCATAAGCTCACACCAGGGGGCTGCTGGAAGATGCTGTGGGTGTTTTTCATTACATCTGCTTTTCATTGTTTATGGGGCAGAGATTTAAAAAACAAACCTGCATGTCCTAAAGGACGTTGACGGGATATTTGTTGGTGATCTTAATTTACTTATCACACGAGTGGGTCTGGTTAAAAAAATAATAAAGTTTATGTTTAATAGTAACAAGCAAAAAGTCTGATCTTAATCCAGCAGAGATACTTTCTGAAATTAAGCAGGTGATGTGAGGAAATGGGTTTAGCAACCTGTTTTGTACTAAGGAAAAGCATGCAAACATTTTTCAGACTGATGTACACAACTGACTTTGCTCCCAGGAGTGCAAGCCTCACTGCCATCCAGCACATCTAGAAGTATAACATCTCAAAACTTTTGCAAAGTAGCACTACTTTTTTTTTAACTTATGTGGTCTTTAAAAGAAAAAATATTCAAAAAAAAGTTCTGCTTAATTATTTACTGCTATCATCCTTTCATTTACAGTTTGTCTGTACTCTCTGTTGTAGACACACCATCTTTGCCAGCAACACATCCTCCCTGCCCATTACTGACATCGCTAGCTCCACAAGCAGGCTCGACAGATTTGGTGGCCTTCACTTCTTCAACCCTGTGCCTATGATGAGGCTTGTAGAGGTAAAGATGTGTAAATGACACGTATGTGGAGCATAAATGTGCCTTACTAGGACCCTAAAGGTAATTCTTTCTGGCAATTGTTCAGCAAGGTGTTGGAAACTTTCCTCAGAGATTTTGCTCCATATTGACATGATTGCAGTAGATAGTTACTGCAGCTTTGTGAGCTGCACATCAACGATGAGACCACATCCCAAAGATGCTCTGCTGGATTGAGATCTGGTGACTGCGGAGGCCAGTGGACTACAGTGAACTCATTGTTGTGCACAAGAAACCTGTTTGACATGATGGTACACTGTGATCATAAGCGGATGGACATTAAATGGAATATTGTAACTAAAAAACTGTTTACTTGAATTTTAGCCTGAAGATTGAAAGGATTATTATTAGGCTTGATTCCTAAAGACGAGACGGGGTTAATCAAACACACACCCAGGACAGTATGAGGACACATAATGAGAGATGTAGAACAACAAGGACTTAAAACCCTGGTACTGAATCTAAATGCTGAAAAGACTTTTATTTCTGTGACATATTTCTTATATAAAGCATTGCAGAAAACTTTCTGATACATAATCTCTGGATTATATAATAATCTGAAAGTCAGAATAAAAATTCCCAGAGACCTCACTGTGTATTTTATATTGAAAAGAGGAGCAAGGCAGTGGCGCTGCCTATCACCTCTTCTCTGCTTTGTTTATTGAACCTTTGGGACAGAGGATCAGGCAAAGACCAGATATAAAAGGTATCTGGATGTCATCAGGATAAAAATGGACTCGCCCCACTCGTAGTCTCTCTAAGTTTTTAAAACTGATAGAACATTACAGGCTACTCTCAGGCTATAAAATTAATATCAGGTAATAAAATAAAGCGTTTTTGTCCAGATAACTGCTGCTCACTGAACATTTCTGTTGATTGCATGTTTACCTTGATTTAGGTTTAAAATGTAAATAGCCCCCATATGCAGTTTGAAGTAAAACTGTTAATCTCCTGCAGGTTATCGGAACCTCAGCAACGAGCCAAGAAACTTTCGATTCCCTCCTAAACTTCAGCAAAGCACTTGGTAAAACACCAGTTTCCTGCAAGGTGAGATGCACTTGTAACTCGGCTTCTTACAAAATACACAAATGGACAAAAAGAAACAGTATTACAATAATCATTATATCTTTATAATGTGTTAATATGTTAATATTGTGTCATTGCATCTACTCTTCCACTAAGGATACACCTGGATTTATTGTAAACCGTCTCCTAGTCCCTTACATGATGGAGGCTCTCCGTTTGCATGAGAGAGGTGAGTGTACCTTTTAATATAACAACCTTATTCTGTATCCTGTAACAGCATTTGCATGGCTTTAGTTCATTTCTCATGTTTTCTTCTCCAGGTCATGGATCCAAAGAAGACATTGATATTGCCATGAAACTTGGTGCTGGCTATCCCATGGGACCCTTTGAGCTTTCTGACTATGTAGGATTGGACACAGTGAAGTTCATCATTGATGGTGAGTGAGCACTAAATGTGCGAATGAAGCTGAACTACTGAGCCGAGTGTAAAATTTCCCCTTATGCGTGTTTTTTAGGTTGGAGTGCAGCAGAACCTGACAACCCACTGTTTGCCCCAAGTGAACTGCTGAACAAGCTGGTTGCAGAGGGCAAATATGGCAAGAAAACAGGAGAGGGATTCTACAAGTACAAGTAATTATATGTGGCTGTGTAGTATTCATGCTCAACCTGTCAGGGTTTTGAAAAATAAGCTTTCGAATGAGAACAAAAAAAATCTGAAACAGCAAAGTGCCTGTCACATCATTTTTGTCTCAGTTTATTTACTTACATATTTCCACTGGAAAGTGTATGAATGTCTGAAGTCTGATCTGATTAAACAGATTTTCCATAAACTGGTGTCGTATGCTCACTGATCGGATGCTGAAATATGTAAAAAATGAAAGCTATGTTTCATTTTGAGTGTGACACATTTTGTTGAAAGTGTGTAGTGTAGTAGCACCTCCATGAAATGTTTCCATTGATGGAGAAGGTTTAAGACAAAATGAAGGAGGTTGAGGATTAATATTCCAATTTTGCTTCATAATGTTTCCTGAGCATGTTAAATCTAAATTGGAAATCTCAAAACCTTTTTTCTCTTTATTAATTTTGAACACATTCTTACACAAATATAAATAAATAAAATTACATGTGAAAAAATGCATGTTCTGCAGAATACCAAAATGGTTATGAAAACAACTTCTGTACAGTCTGAGAGAACGGATATTGGGGAGCTTGGAATTTAATAAGACCTGGATGTCTGAAAGACAAGAAGTTTGTAGGATACGTTCCAGTGATGATAAACCCGTTCACATCTACCAGGTGAAGAATACTCTCCAGAAAGTAGTTCTATCAGTATCCAAGTCTTCATGAGGGCAAATACTAAAGGGTTTGCTACAAGCTGCAACCCATGAATCTGCCTATGGAAGTAATATTAGACTGGACCAAAAGCTTTGGAGAGATTAAACTAAAATCAACCCACGTTAGAATGATGGAAAGGAAACAACAGCTGGAACAGCTTGTGATCCAAACGTGCAGCATATCTTCTGTAAAACACGGTGGAGGCAGTTAGATGGTATGGGCATCTATGGCTTCAGACAGCTCTGGATCACTGCAGTAAATGATACGGCAGACAGAAGCAGCTGAATGACATTTAAAGTTAGAGGGATTTAATTTGTACTCACATTCAGTAACGCTGATAGATCACGGCTCAGTGAAAGATGAACTAAAACATGCAAAAGGACTGTAGGAGTTTTTTCAGGCACAGAAGTGAAACATGCTGCTGTGGGTGAGTTGGTCATAATGTCCCAACAAAGTGGATGATGTGTTGCTCTTTTGCTTAAGACAAACTTAAGGCTGGAAGACCCACAACCAGGTTGTAACTGAAGACAGTTGCAGTAACATCATGCAAACAATAACAGAGGACGAGTGGTGGGTGATGTATGTGGGGCTTTTCAGCAAACTATTAAATACAAATATGTTAATTACATTAACTTTCCAATTAATTTGTGCCCCTGAAATTTGGGAATTTCACATAAAATGGTATGCAATTCTTAAATGCTTCATAGGATTGTTTTAAAATCACTGAAAGTCCGCACTTCAATTATATCGATTGTTTAATGTCTAACCCAATGTGGTGGCACAAGGAGCCCAAATCCTGAAACCTGTTATGCTGTCCAAATATTTCTGGGCCTCACTCAGTGTGGATGCTTTTTTCCCCCTTTTTAATCTTGTCTGGATTTTTTTTAAGTTGTGCATTAAGAATTTCAGGAGTCTTTAACTACCTTTAAGAGCAGCTCTTCATAGAGGATTTGCGCACTTAGTTGCGATAAACAGAAAGTTTATACTGATCTGGAAAAATTTTCTAACGCTCCAAAAACTGTTAACATTGGGAACAAAAGGGGAATGAAAAAAAAATCTGTGCCTTTCGTACTGCATGCCACACCTGTGTCCAACTAGACTTACAGTCTGACTGCACTTGTCTATGATGTCCCCTCTTGTTTAAGTTCTTGTATGTGTTGTTCTTATTCTCAGATGTAGGTTGCTTTGTAGAAATGTGTCTGCTAAATGACTAGAATAATTATCCAGAAATACTTTGATAAAACGGATCCATAACTGGACCCAACAGATGAAACAATCAAAGTGTTTTCCTTCTTGCAGTTTTAAAGTCTTCTTTTCTGTATTATGGTTTCAAGTTGTGCACAGTAGGAAAACAGAAGCCACACTTGATTTCTATTTGCTTTTTTTTAAAGAATTAAAAGCAGAAAAACAGCTTTTCTTTGAAACCTTTAGTGGTTAAACAAAGTGTGTTCAGTCAGAGGCTTCTTTGACCATTGTGACATCATTTTCCATTAGTGGTGGATAAATTGTAATTGTATGCCAAACAAAATCTTTATTTTTATAATCCAGTTTGCAGTCACTTTTTTCAATTAAAATCACACCTGCAAGTTTAAATCTGTAAATATTTTTCATTGTGGAAGTTTAACATTTATACAAAACATCACAGAAGAGTTTATTCTCTATTCCTGTCTGCTCGAAGTTTTCACCTGTTATTGGAAAACAAGAGTTTAGTAAATCAATGTTCAACTTTTAACTTAATCTTTTGGAAACTTTGACCTTTGTCAGAGTCTTCTGTTGCTCATGCACCAGTCAGTATAGTGAAACTAAAAAAGTCCATCTAATCTCACAATCGGTAGAATACAAAGAAAAAAAAAACAGCCTTTATGACAATCGTTAATTTTTAATAACTTTATAAATCAAACCCTACTACTTCTGTTCACATTTAAAGGGCATTTTATATATATTATATGTTATATATTTTTATAAAATATTTAATTTTGTTCTTTAGATCTGTTAATTGTTTGAATAAATAAAATTAAATCTTTTTCCAGCAGCTTTTGTAAACACTTTGTTCTGGTTACTTCAACATGAACACAAGGTGGCGCCTTTTTTTCAGAAAAGAACAAAATAAAATCAAGATCTAGATTCAGATTCAGTCCTACATTTTTTTTTCCCGCGAACATGATTATCTAGTCATCAAGCCATTTACCTGAAGTCTTCCTTTCTTATTCTTTTCGTCGGCAGGACAGGCTCGTCTTAAAATTCTTTAAATGCTCTGATGCTGCAAGTTTGTCTTCACATGATCACCAATAATTCAATTGTAAAATGCATTATGTGCGTTGAGAGATTATTTCAGCACATTTAAGCGTTCTGAACTTCCCAGAGATGATGATGCACCCCTGTTACATCACCACACGTCACCGTTGCCGACAGATACTTCACTGTAATCTCCAAGGATGACACAGAGGACTTTTACATGTGGCACATCTAGCTCTGGTCATTCCACCACACAAGCAATCAAATGAGCCAATGGTGCCTTTTTTATTTTTCTTTAAAAAACAAAACATATTGAAACAATTCAAATATGACCACTTGGGAAGCAAAATGCTACACCAAGATGACAGTGACCAAAAATATGATTAAAAAAAAGGAATTCATCAAGTAATACTAAAGGAGAGCATTAAAATCAAAATGTTACAGAGATGTTTGCATGGAATAAACAACATGGCTAAAGACCACACTATCAGCTACCAGAGAGAAAAGACAAAGGTCCATTGCAATAAAAGAAAGACTGTCAAGTGCTGGGGTAAATATATATATCTGCTTCATTTGTCGTGTTTTAGAACAATAAAATATAGGCCTCTGAGCTGTCACTTTCGCCCTTGTCCTAATGTAGCCTGCAAAAATACCAAGAAAATTGACAAATCCTGACAGTTTTTTTAAAAAGTACACATACTGAGCATTATTTTACATCTGAGCAAGACTCGAGGTCACTATTTGTTACAAATAGTTATCAAAAGAAGCCTTAAGTTTAAACTTTCTGCAAGACCCTTCAACAAGAAAAATGGCTTTCCTGTGTCCAAAGCTTATTTTCATATATACCACTATATAAAAAATGAAAATGAAAAAAAAATCACTAAAATATACACCAAGTTGTAACAAGTGTTCAAGATTTTTTAAAAAAAACTCAAATTAACCTCAAATCAAAAACGTTGATCCATTTTTGCACCAACTTGGTCAACAACAAATTAAAATGGCATCTTGAGGATGTTTCTTTGACAAGATGAGATCCCTCCATCTTCCTTAGTGCAGTCTAAAAAAAGAGGTGTTTGGTCAGTCGGGTAAAACCCCAGATGGTCTCAAAAATCCAGTGAGAGTTGAAGAAAGGAGGTGGGGAGGTGTTGAGGGGGTAAATGTCAGCCTATTGGACTATACAAAAGGAACAGGTGACAAATAACTTAGAATAACTTAGTGACATGAAAGGTGTCAGGATTGTTTGGGCAGTGCAGGGAAGAAGTCTGTGCACACATCACAATTGCTGCTGTTTTCAGTGCAGTGCGTGGGATTGCAGTAAAGCTGATATTTTAAGGGAACTGACAAAACACAGACGTTGGAGACGGTGTTTTCTGGGTGAAGAAGGGCAGAGACGCGTGAGGGGGCTCCTAGTAATCATGATTGTCTTGTTCAGTTCAGTGTCTTTACAGCAGGGGCCTTTAGGGGGAAGGAGTTGGGGCCAACAGGGAAGTGTTTTAGGTGGTGGTGGTAGAGTATGACTGTGTTTGGAAGGGAGTAAGGGTTAGATTGGGTAAATGGGGAGTTGGCTGGAGTGTGTGTGGCGGGGGTGGTTCCACTGAGAACTGTAGGCTTCAGTTTGGATTGTTAAGGGTCTTCATGGAATCTAACAGGCCTCCATCTCAAGCAGAGGGCCCGAATCTGCTGCCTTTGCTTTGCATGTGGGGAAACCGTTCCGTTTTCCTCCTGGAAGGGGGTTACAAGAGAGAAAAAAAACAAAACAGTTTAATTATTCATGCCAACTAATGTAATTTGTTCACAAAGGCAAAGACATTTAAAACAAACACACACCAAAACATTCTTCACATTCAGTTAAACCCAAACCAGACACATGCCGATGACTCAGAGTGGCTGAGAGGTCTCTCACCATGCGTGCATACTTCTCTGCTCCAAGAAGAGAGAGAGAGATTATCTGTCTCTTCCATCTACGCAATCAATCAAGTTTTTTTTCTTCTTAGTCGTTCTACAGCTGATGGAATAAAAAGCTTTCGCAGCAATGTCGAGCCCTGTGCTGAACTACAGCAGGGTTATAGGTCAGCGACAGGATGTGGGCTGGCCGGGCTTTGATGTAGTTCAACATGGGGGTTGCTGTGACCCAGCAAGCAGCATTGCTCCTGTCTCTTCTCATTCCTCCTCTCACTATCTCACCCATTTGTGCAGTTTCTGGCTGACAGTTTGCCTTGTGGTGCAGGTGGGCGATGGGAAAAAGGAAATTCTGGGTTTTTCTGATTAGCCTACGTTTTAGCATTCTGAGCATTTATAAAGTGCATTTTGAAAAATCTGTAGGTAGCTGAGAGGGAGAAAATAAAAATCCTCCCATGTCAGAGACATGACCAAAAACACACCACCTCAGTGTTCAATGATTAGTGGATCCCACATCTTAATACACCAGTCTGGTTATTGGCAAGGGTAAAAATAAAGGTGGACTTCAGACTTGTAAAACTATTTAGGGGTGAAAAAAGCCATTTTTTAAGTTTTCCAAAAGACATTGTGTATGTAACAAAAATCTGGCAGTGCTAACGTTACCATTTCAGAGAAGTCACGTCAGTCAGCCCGGATGTTCTACATAGAGGAATGGAAGAGCCAATCCTGACTAATACCACATCTAATTTTAAAGCCGATGTAATATAATTTTTTTTTTTAGAAAAAAGGTTTTCCTTTAAAAAAAAAAGTATAGTCTCTAATACTTGTCATCCTCATTTTCACATATAATTTAAGCTTCTTTCTGCTATGTGCACAATTTGTAACATCAAGAGAGTTGAGATGCCCCTACTAACCCACATGTGTCCCAGTGAGCTCTGATAAATCTCCACAAGCCTGTGGTCTTAACGCATGCTTGGGAATGGAGTCAATTACCGAAAATACATCACACAAATAGGCAACTGGAGGACTAGCGGATTGTCTTTCTGCGCAGTGGGATCACTACAGCGACCCAGCCGTTTAAATCTAGCAAAGTTTGGCGAAAACACAGTAGTCCAGTTTAGGTTTTAGGGTAACATCAAAGTTAGTCTGAGTCCGCTACAGAGGAGATTACTCCAACCTGCTCCGCTTCCCTTGCAGGGAAATTGTTTGTCAAGCTGCAACAGTGTTCTTTTCCCTCCCGTGATCTGGGCTAGAGCTAACATAACAGCGTTAGCGCCAGTTATTGACAAGCCAAGGAGAGCTATTTTAGACCCGAGCAGCATCAAATAGAATGTGTGATCAAAGTGGAGAGGCAAAGACAGAGGTAGGTAGATGCCTCCTGCGACTATAAAGATGGATGTTTTGTGAGGACTAAAAACCAAAGAAAATAATATTTAGTTTGCTTATCCCTTGTGGAAATGCCAAGTGTGTTTTTGTGGGAGAGAAGTCAGTCAAGTCCTGCTGCTTGCTGCATCTTACCACACACATAAACACACCACCCGGCAGACTGCTTTACCACATGTGGATAAAAGGGAACGGGACAGAGGACACCATTTCTGAGGAGAGCTGACCTCAGAGCAGCACAGAGGAGAAACTGAAAGGAACACAGTGCTTGGAGTACAAGAGAGAGCCCCTGTCGCTTTTATTTACCTCCGCCGCCTTCCTTCTTTTCATCCCGGGATCTCAAAGCAGGCCCGCACGCCCGGCCCTGCACCCAGTTTCCTGGGGAGCATTTTTCCTTCCCCCACTGCAGACATGAAAAGCACCGACCTTCCTGCCTGGGGAAGAGCCCTGAGGGGCTGCGGGCGAGTTTGAATCGGAGCATGAGTGAGTGTATATACACACACGTGATTGAATGTGTGTGTGTTGAGATTTTTTTTAAAGGGTTGGTAGTAACAGCAGGACTGTGTGGTGGTTGGTTGTAGGGGGCAGAAGGCCAGCGCTTCACAAGGTCCAGCCGACACAAACACTAGGATTCAGAAGCAACTTGACCCCTCCTCCCCCTCACCTCCTTCTACATTAGAGTTCAGGAATGCTGGCTGGATTTTTTCCTCTTTTTTTTTTGCAGGAAATGAAACGCTCCTCTGTTCAGAGGGTTAGGGAAGGTTTAGTCTCCCCTCCTTTGCCTCGACATGACGGAGGGCGGGAGGGAGGAAGGAGTCGGGCAAGCTCTCACCCACCTTTTGAAGTGTGGGAGGTTAAGATAACTGGCACAGCCTCGCGCCTCAATCGCCGCTTTCACCTCCCAGGACAAATCAAAGCACCCGCAGCTGGGGCCCCCACACTCCTTACAGCCCTCTAACCTCCATCCCGGCAACCCATCCACCACTCAGCTCCCCTCCCTCTCTATTATGCGCACTTTTTCTGTTTTTCCTCTTCTTTTTGGTACCATTAAAAAGAAAAACACTTCTGACAAATTACACTAAAAATAAGCCAAGTGGCATGTACAGCACGGCTGGTGTGCAGACTTTACCATGGCAGAGAGTAGAGGGGAGGAAGGAGAGCAAAACAGAGGAAAATGCAAGCACAGCAATGTGAGTGAGAAGAATTTTGCTTTGGTATAACCTGGAAGAAGTCTGAAAAAAAAACCCTGTGCCTAAAAGTTCCATCTTAACTTAACTTTGTTATAGAAAATCTCACCATGGTGATTTAGAGGCTACAAACTGATGTATGTTGGATATTCTATGATTATACAAACAAAAAAGTTAATAGGATCAGTAAGTGTTTGGTTGTTTGAATATCTTTTACATCTGCCCAGCAACCGTTACACACATCAGTAATGCAGGCAGAAACGAAACAGCAGCGTCTTTCTGATTTAACCAAGATGCGTTGGGAATTATTGTACTTTTTGGCTCAGCTTTATTTCTTTCAGAACTACCAGGTTTCACATATACCGAGATCATTATAGCTTAGCTCAAACTAATAAAGCCGCAAGTTCTTGGGACACCCTCAGAAACTATAATGCTACATTTAAAAGAGTTATCTTTAAATACATTTCTAGGCTCCGTGGTGTCTTGGCAGGAACTTCAGATTGCACAGCCAACTTTGGTGACACCTTTTCAAAGAAGCCTTCATTCAATAAAACTGCGGCACCACTGCTGTTAAGGGACAAGAGGGGGAAATAAAATGGACAGTTAAGAAAATCCACCTGGAGGTGATGGTGATGTTTTAAACACGAGCACAGTCAGCATTTTTCTAAGCTTGGAGACTTTCAACATAAAAGAAAACACTTTGAATTTTCTCTCCTTGTGTCTCTTTTTTAAATCTCCCATCATAATGCAGACACATGGAGTGGATCTTTTCTGCTGGGGCTATCAGAAACCAACAAGTGAGTCAGGGAGGCATGAAACTTTAAGAGGAAAAAACAGAGCCTGTGCTAAATACATGAGAGTGAGGAAGGGTGGGGTATGGTTGTGGTAAGAAAAAAAAATATAAGGGGGGTGGGAGGTAGGGTAGTCACCAAAAACCCCAAACCTCAGGCATGTGTGGGTGAGGCTAGGAGAAAACAGGAGAGGAGAGTGTGGGAAGAGGGGGGAGTTATAGCGGGAGTCGTCACCCACATCTGAGGCAGCATCGCTGGGGGCCCCGGGCAGCTGAAGTCTGGCCCCATGCCCCCACACAGCTCAGTCTGAGCCACTGCAGGCTGGGGAGGGGTGGGGGGGCAATCAAAGTGTCTGCACAATGACCGTTCCTTCTGCTGTGGTCCTGCTTCAAAAGGCCTCTGCCGCCACTCACATCCACCGTGGGGATGGAGGAGACTGGCAGGGAAAGGAGTCGCGAGGAGACACTGGGAGTAAAGAGGCAGAAAATAAATGGAAGAGGAGCCAGGGTTCTAGTTTTGCCCCTCCGCAATGGAGCAGCAGAAATATAAACACTTCCCTCAGCGCCACTGTCATCTTCCTGCCTGTGCCCCGTTACCTGGGGGTCTTTCATTCAGAGATAAGAATCTCATGGGGAGAGCATTTTATAAGGTCACAAATACCCTCCCCTTCCTCAAAACTGCAGCACCTAAAGGAGCCTCATGAGTAAAGAGGTGAAGTGGGGAGGGGAGGACTGAGTGAAAGGCAGGAAGTGGGGAAGACATCACAAAAAGCTATGAGACTGGACCCTCATACTCTTACTGCAGCTGGTCAGACCACAACACAATGGGCTCGTGACTCAATCAAAACAAATTTCGGGCCCCAGTCTAAACAACCGGAGAGCTGGAGCGGCATTTTCTCCCCCTTTACAAACAGGCTTTTAAGAGGGTTCTAACCCTCCCTCTTCTTTCTCTCAAAGTGTCAAATAAAGCTGCAAGGCCAGGACGAGAAAAACACATCAGTGTGTGAGATTCGGGGGACGTCTAAGCACAAGGCACATACATGTACTTAAATTCCAGGTCTTTAACTAAGTGCTGACAGGGTTGTTTTTCTTTACAGAGCAAACTTTGTGGAGGTCAGAGGAGGGAGGAACATTTCCGATTCCATTTCCTACCTCCAGTAACATTAGCTAAAGCGTCGCTCCAATTTAAGCCCAGATTTCTCTCTTCCATCATCCCGTCTATTTTTTTCTTCCTCTGTATGGTTTAAAACATCCTCTCATCTCTTGTGTGATGCTCAGAGTAAGAACCAGTTTTTTTTATCTACTTTTGTAGCGATTCCTTCCCCAATTACCTAAGGTCACTAATAAGGCAGGGTGTGGAGGCAGTGGGCTGTGCCGCAGTGGCCTAGAGGCTCAGTGCCAAATTGAAACGACTTGGGAAGTGGAAGCAGACGCTGAATCTTGCCTAATTGCAGCCAGAATGTGTGGCTGACTGCTCCAATGTGTGTGTGAGAGAAATAGACATTTGTTGGGACTGATGTGAGTCAGGGTGAAAGGATGAGAGGCAACAAACAAAGATGGAGAAGAAAAAGAGGAGGGAAAGCAGGAATGAAGATGGGATGAGTGGCAGTTGAGTAAGACTTGGGGAAACTCACAACTCTTGAAGATGAGGGATTTTCTACAGGCTGCTTTTTTTTAACCTCCCTTTCTCTGAACACACACGATCCCCTCCATCTTCCCTCTTTGCTCATCAAAGACTTTTGACAGCTGACTTCTGGATGCACACATCAGAGGGAGCAGAGCCAGGGCACCAGTGGGACAGACATGAGGAGGTGGTGTAGGCGGAGGGGAGTGGCCACCAATGGCTGAACATTTTCTTTTAAGTTGCAGGACCAAGAATCACAATAAGAAATTACACTTGACCTTAACAAGCATCATTTTAAAAACACAACCTGCACATTCTGGACCACATGCTTAAAAACGCAACCAAACAAAAGGATAAAAATCATTGCAAGCTAACTAAAGAGTATAATCAGGAAAAGTGAAGCAACATGACTCTCTTTCACAGAAAGTGTTTGCGTCTCTGTGGCCCTGGCCAGTCTCATTAAGGGGCCATCTTTGTTAGGAGTGTCTCCCCCCTGTGTAAAAAATGTGCAGTGCCTGAATGGGAGAAACCCTTCTGGGCATGCATGTGTCTCGGCTAGATAACCATCTCCGAGGCTGTGAATCAGTGGGCTCAGTCAGACAAAAGGCTAACAGCACGAGAGGAAGCGAGACGAAGAGAGAAAAATCAAGAGGACTGCAAAAATTAAATTTAAGGAGAAGAAGTGTGGTGGCCTATAAAGCAAAAAGAAGCTGGGGCAAGGAATGGCAAGGAAAAATGACTACTACTTTGAGAAGTGTATCTCTGTGGTGAGTAACCAGCTGTGTGGCAGGCCCACTGTTTGACATACTAAAGATAACAAAGAGCTCCACGACTCAACGCTTGGCTTGCCTCATAGATGGAAAAAGAGGTAGAGGCCGTAAAAAAGTGTCGATATTAAAGTGTCACAAGTCAACCCTGCAATCAGAATCTATAAACAGTTAAGCTTTCACTTTTACACTGAACGATCTTCATCATGAATGTACAAGAGCTAAACATAAAAAAAGTCAAGGCAGCAAATATTTGAACCTTTGTACACAAAAGGTGCATTAAAAAGATCATTAACAAATGTTCAACCAGATATCTTACAGGGAGAGACAGATGGGGTGGAGGCTGGGACAGATGAAAAGAAATAGACAAACGAGTTCATTTAAAGATGTTTTTGGCGTCTAAAGCAAGCTAACCTCAATCCAGCTCTTTGGGATCTGCATAAATTGAGGGCTTGGGGAGTTGTGGCAGTATCCTTGGTATTATGCATATTAGTTTAAGGCTGTCACTGGGAATCAGCAAGGGTGTCCATCCCACTGCGGCTAGGCACTGCTAATTATTGGATCAGAGATAAAGTGCTTTTTAGCGCTTGCACTCGCTGTGCTTGAAAAATGGCTTTGTTTAAAAAAAAAAACGAAAAAAGTAAGGGGGTAGGTGTCCAATTTTGGGTTCAGGGAGAGCCATTGGGTCAAGAATCGATCATGTGGAAAACCTTTGTGTGGTTGGGGCAATTTTAACGCGAAACTGGATTTGTCACATCGGCCAGCTTTTACTGCAGCCAAAAGGGAGCGGAATAACAGGATGCTAGCACACTCACGGGAAGACAGAGAGGAGGGAAGCAGATAGATGAAAGCAAGGGGATGCGGGAAAGTTTAACTATGATTGAGAAGGAACGTACTCCTTCACCATCAACCAGGAAAAAAGGGCTCTGCGTTGAAAGGGGTTAACGTTTGTTATGAATTCAGGTGGAGGGGGGGCAGCATTGTGCCTTTGTCGTGAGAGCATTATAGACACCCTGAGACCTCAGATACCATGAAATCTTATTAAGGTATAGCATCTCATTAAGTTCCTGCCAAAAAGCTGCTCTGCTTTACAAAGTCGCAGAGAAAGACAACACATGTAGCCCATATGGGGCTGAGCCGACATCCTGGACTAAAGCAGCAGTCTAAAAAAAAAATGTTCAGTTAAAATGTTTTCAGATGGATTATATAGTTCGTGTTAGTAAAAGAGTACATGAGCTGCCTGATTTATCAAGCAGTTTGTCTTCAAAAAACATTTCATGTTAGAATGTTTTTTGACACACAGTGGTAGAAAAATGAGTCATAAGCATCTGACAAAACCAGATTTTTCATCCAACCAGTGCCTTTACAAGACCAGCACAGAATGCATACACATGCACATTTACACACACGCACAGAAATGCAAAATATGCACAATCCCTCAGCAGGCCTAAACATTGCTGACACAATGGCTTTGGTGAGGTTAGTGTGGACCTGTTTAGGATTAGTCTGTAAGCACAAGCTCTCAAGTCACTGTTTAGCAGTTTAGGAACAAACTTGACATATATTAGAGTGAACCAGACAGGGATCTTACCATATTCTCAGATGTACGCCGTTTTCATTCTCTGGCCTGTACCTGCAGAAAATTGCATCTTTTTTAAAAAGATTTTGAGGTATCTGGATGGTATGGATCATAACCATCCACCTGCCCTATACAGAGTACAGACCAAAAAGTAAAAAAAAAACTAACATTTTTACTTAAGATGTAATTCTCAGTGGATTACAGTTGAGCGAGGAGAAGGCTCAAAAGTGCAGCTAAACAAGGTCAGCAAAAAGACATACTGTAGTGCAGCAGGCAGACAAATAGCACAAAGCCCAAAATCTGTAAATAGTTGTAAGAATGGACAGACTAATCCCAAAGTAGGTGCAATGTGTGAGAGCAGGGGTGTGATATGGGTAGAGGATGAAGGGATGTGCAGTATACACGTAAAGTCAGACCAGAATGCTGATTGCAGGTGATCATTAGCAAGTGCATTGTCTTATCTGTGTTTTTATAGAAGGAAATAACTTGTTTTACAGCTTTACAGCTTAGCTTTGCAGAAATATGCCATAGATGTTGACACTTAATGGAAAGATGGCTCTCCCATCTACAAGATGCAACAGACACACGACAGAAAAAGCTGCAGCGACTGTTGCTTACCTGAGGTCGATTCCTGCATCTTCTCCCTCTTCCGCTTCTTCTTCTTTCCCTAGAAAATAAACAGAGGACTGCATAAAGTGTGGCTCCAGCACTCACGCTCACTAGACCACTCTGATATCCTGCTGCTGACTGCCATGTTCACTCATCCCCTGCTGGGCATCCAACCAGCATCCCCCGGACTCCAGGCTCCACCACCCTTTGCAACGCTGAGAGGGGACTGGCCTGATACAAGGGTGTTTCATTTATACTGAAATTTCTACAACTAAAACTTTCTAGTGAAACTGAAACCATTTTTTCTGTTGCTGTGACAACTCGGTGTCAATCGCAAACGCGTGGATAAAATGTTTACTATAATTAGGCCGATCAACGGCTGTGAAGAGCGCCACTCTTCTTCCAGTGAGGTGGTGGGAGTTGCGTGAGGATTTATAGCTTATACAAAATCCCCAGGGGGGAGGACTATAGGTATAGATAGCAGTGAGTCGTTCTAGTCAAATATGAGCAGCACTTTGGTTTCCTGCTGCAAAGTCTGCTAATCCACTTATTCATGAGCTAATCTGCCTTCTACTGCTGCGGCAGACGGGGAAGAGGAGAGACCAAGTGAGTGTGGGTGAAAGAGGTGGTACATGGCGATGCCATGAATGCTCCATGCTCTCCGTGCCAGTGTGTTACCTATTTTTGGGAGTTTCCAGGCATGATGCGCTCCCTGCATACAGCTGATGATTTTGATGAGGGAGCAGTCAGAGAAAAGCTCCTGCGAGGAGACAAAATTATCTTCCAAGGAATGTTTTGCATGAGTCATGGCTTTATCTCTCTCTGGTAGGCAAAGCATAGAGGAATTCCTCTACCTTCTTCCCCTCACTTGTACTTATAGAGCTGGAAATTAAATGACGCACGTGATGTCACTAGCTGATGTTAGTCTTTAACTGCACCGTGCTTCAGTGTGTTCCCCTCAGCGAGGCATCTTGGCAGCGGAGGAGTGGAGGCAGAAGGAGGAGGGATGCTGTCAGTGTCCGAGGGGAGGCAGATAAACACCACAAAGCACTTCAGTGGTGGAGTGAATGTGAGTGCCGGAGCCACACTTTTAATAAAAGCTGGTGCTCTCTTTCAGAAAAGTCACACACATCCCCCATTCTCAGACAAAATTTGACAAATCTTAGTCACACACAAAAACATGTCTTCACACACACAAACACACACACACACACACACACACACACACACATGGTGTTATATAGTCTAAAAACAGGCTGCATCCTAAATCCAGCTAATTCACAAACAGAACGGGCAGCTGGGGAGAGCAAAGGTTGCTGCTGCTGAATGCTGCGTGAACAATCCAGCCTCCTCAGCTCCGTCTAACAGTTGCTTTTACATCTGAAGCTCCATGCTGATGTGGAACATCAAAGGCTGGCATAGCCATTACCAGGCAATTTTCACTCATAGTGGCAATAATAGTGTCTGTGATACTACAATCCATTTTAGTGTGGATGGCACTAAAACAATGTTATGAATTACACATTAGGCTGAAACAAAGGCTTTGCAAATGGACCCATTAGCATGGAGAAGGATAGTGTGAAATAGTGTGTATGCAGTCTTTTTTATGTGGGTGTGCCATTTAAGGAGCAAGTCACATGGTACAGACATAAACAACACAAACACACGCACGCGCACCTCTGCCAATCTGTTCTGTTGATACTTACATAATTGTCTCGAGCGGACCAGCCTGGGTAGAGCTGCATGTGGAGCTGCCGTTCCTTGCGGGCTAACTCATAATACTTAGCTTGCTCTTCCCGAGATAAAGCATGCCACTGTTTTAGTACAAAAGAGATTGGGAAGGGGGGGAAGGGGGGATAGCATACGGTGAATTACAGGCATGCACTTGCATGTTTCCTATGCAGATGTGTGCTGATGCTGTTTTTTTCAGAAGGGGGGGTGGTTGTTCAACTTCTCAGTGTTTGATATAAAACAAAAATGTGGATAAAAAGACAAAGAAAATGAGAGAAACATGATGAAAAGATTAACATGCAAAAGAGTCGGAGAGGAAAAGGGGAAAAAAAACTTTTGATTTCATATCAAAACACTGCTTCCAATTTAAGCAGTGCTTTTTATTCAAACTGTGTCAGTAAGCAATTACCCTCTGCAGGCCACAAACTAGGCTTTGCTGTGGCTGGCTGCCTAGGCCTATTCGTTAAGGCTTTTTAACATGGCTCTGTGGTTCCACTCTTTTCCCAATCCTCAAAAGAGACAAATTTTGTCATTTCCAAGCGTGCCATTATCCAGGCATGTTTTATTGAAGCCAATTTGATTAAATGTCACTTAGATAGGCAGACTGTATCTGTGCTGCTGAGAGGAAAGTAATTGGCTTGGGCAATCATTACGACAATCATCACTACCGCTTCATAAAAGACTATGTTAATAGAGAGGGGAATCTTTGTACTTTTTCAACTAATTGGGCTTGGTAAGGGCCATGCCCTGAACTATGATCTCTTGGACGATTTAAGTTAATTTGTAAAGAGAAACTGCAGCGGGAAAGCAAATGAGGGTGATCCACGAGCCCACGCCAACCAAGTAACCTACCCTTCGTCCCAGGATCTGATTGATGGCGGCACTCTCCTTCAGGGTGCACTCAGCGACCACGTTCGCACGCATCTCTTTCATGTACAGCATGAAGGCGTTTAGCGGCTTCTTGATGTGTGGCTTTTTGGGCTCATGCTCCTTTCTCTGTTCGTGCTGGGGTTTCCTGTTGGAAGGGAAACGTCAAAAAAAAAAAAAAAAAGACTAAATGGAGGTGAAGGAAAAGAAAATGGTTCAAAATTGAGAGAAACTGTGGTGCCGTGATGGCGACAAAAGCAAGTAGGGTCTGGCTGCTCTCAGCCAATGGCGAGGGATCGTGAGAGGGGCTGCTACGCCATGGGCCCCTGCCTCTTTAATCATGTGCAGTTGTACCGTCGCAGCCCTTCATGCGGAGAGATTACTTCACCAGTAATGGCAACCAAACCTTGTTGTCCACAGAACACTGGCAACTGCTTAAAACCAAATGTGAAAGTGTTCTAGCTGAAAAACATTCTGCTTTCACTCCTAAATTACAATCGGACAATCTTTTTTTACTGTGTTAGTGTGAGAATAACAAATATTATGGAAATATAAGGGAAAAAATAAGCTCTAACCATTTCAGGTTACCATAACATGCAGAACTCGCTTTGAATTCAGTTCTAGCACTAATCTACAACCTGTATCTGTGCTTTGTAATCCCTAAAGCCAAGTGAAGCACAACCTGTTACCAGAGGAGGAATGGCCTCACTTATCTGCTAATATCAGAACAATAACGGGACTCTGATGGGAAGGATTGTTCAGTAATGCTATGTTGTACTGGCCCAGTGAATAAAATACCTGGAAGTACGTCATCTTAGAAAAAAATACTTATTGAACAGTGACACAAGTGCCACAAGTTTTGAAAAAGAGTGCATGTCTGAATCAGGCAATTTGTGCTTGGAGGACTCACATGTGCATGATGTCAGTTTCATGTTGAGGCTCATGTTTGATTTGTGGATTGACGATAGCCGGGTGGGGGATCCCTGTGGCGTGGGGGCCAGGAGGACCGGGCACCATGTGGTGTGAAAACCTGAAATTAAAATTACAATGAAACAAGCATCCTTTCACTTTTTATTTTGAGAAAGTTCTAAAAGTTTTGGTCAAATTTCACAACATTCTGGCAGAGACCTGGAATTTGCTATGTAAAAGAAACGTCATGCTTTTTTCACATACAATACCTTTGTTTATACAGCAATCTAGTGGTACCGTGGTAACAAATAACAACATGAGGTATAACCTAAATGCACCTCGGGAACACAAAACTGTAAGAAAGTACAGCTGAATACACTACGCTATCTTTTCTTTCATAAATGATATCCAGATTAGCTTCACAAATATGCTGTTCATTCTTGTCACATCTTAACTTTTAATTATATATCTCCTCAGATATAATAAAGTCTGCTCCTTTTCATCAGGTCAGAGGGTCTATAAAAATGTTTCCTTAATGAGACCTTAATGCATAACAACCCAAACTTTCTTACTCCCATCAAGTAAAACCTGTGACCAAGACCCAAAAATCATTCAGCTTCACAAGTGGAAAAGAGTGGGATGTTACAAGTAAAAACTATTTTTCATCTGAGGGAAAGATGCTAAATTAAAAAAATATATATGCCAATATACTGTAGGTATTTAAATTTAAGCGTGCCCAGCGAGACGAGGATAAGGGGAGTTACATCTGTACATCTGTCTTCATTCAGTGGATGCTTAATATTGTGGATTAATATATGGTGGGAAATGAAAAAGTGTACAAGAAAGAAAGCAAAAGGGTTGCAGGAAAAAATAGACAAGAATACAAAAAGCATATGAGATACTTAAAGTAAAAAAAAAATTAAAAAAAAAAAGAAAGAAAGAATGAAGCACTCTGGAATCATGAAGCAAGTCTTAAGACAGACGAGTGCTTCCAGAAAGCTTTGATGAAGGTTAAGCAGCCATATGACCATGCAGGGGCACGTATGCAGTGATGTGTTTGACATGTGCTGGGCACACAGAGGAGCAGTGTGGTCGAAGCCACAGCAGCAAAGCAGAAACAGCCAGAGGCAGACCTCCCTGCTGAAGCTGCTGCAAGGCTCTCTATTCACTACACAAAGCTGGTACAGAGTCACTGCTCATATCATGTAAAGATCAAGGGCTGTAATTACTCCTTGTACATGTTTTTGCTGTTGTCTGGGGGTGACTCACCATCCCAGTGGTGGTGTGATCTGCCCCACTCCTCCTGGAGACAGGGAGTAGAAGTTGGGCATGTCTGGTCCTGGATGATGCCTGGGCATTCCTGGGTGAACAATAGTGACAGCATTACAGGTGTGCAAAAGTCAGATATATGTGAGGAAACCTTCTGAACTTTATCAGCAATGATCCAATTATGTTCCTATAACAGAATTTCAAGCAAAGAATAAATTAGAGGAATTTAATCGTCAGGTCTGCAGGACACACTTCCTGATCCAAATCATTTTCAAAATGTTTTACCATAATCTTGTCTGACTGCGCTGAGACAGTAAAATGTTGCCGTTTGTCAAGTCAAATGATATTTTTGTGAGATCCAGATTTCTAAGTTGCACTGGTGCACCACAGATTTCAGACCTTGCATCTAGGTCTACTTGCTAGCTTTTATCCATGACAACTGCTTCAGTTTCAAGTCGGTTTCCTGCAGTGTTGCAACCCACCTTCACCACAAGTCAAGGACATCCCACACTTTCAGGGTGTGAACATGGATCCTGACCTCACATTATTAACCAGTATAGAGGGATAATATTTTGTCTGCTTAGCCAAATTCCTTCTAGTGTGTTTTAGTGTCTTTAAGCTGGATAATTGAGGCTTCTTCTTTATGGAAGAGGCTGCAGCTCTCCCTGTAGACACAGGATTGAGTTAGACTAGCTGTCAAGACTAAGCCCCTCTATCTCTGGCTCCTACTGGGCTTCAAGGTCAAGGGGCCCATTTTCCGTGACAGAGCATTGTAGCAACAGCGCTACAGAATGACAAACATATGCCTCACTTCATTTTTTCTTGTCCTGTACCAATTTCTTTTTCATTTTCAAGCAGGTACCAGGAAATGCTGTTCATGCACAGACAAGTGGAATGTCCCTACATGAACATTCAAACACACAAACACACAAATTAAAAAGGGCAAATGACGGAAGATTAGCACCATCTTCTAATCCCTGCTGGAGCCAGCCTTTTCTGCCAGCTTCTATCTCCTCTTCCTCTCTCCAGGCTGTGCTCTAAGGGCCTTCCTCCTCTGAGAGGCAGGCCGAGTGGGAGTCTTATATCTCCAAAGCCTGTGTTGTGACACTGGATTCATAGCACAGAGAGCGCTGCTCCCCGCTCGCTAATCCACCACGCTACACTCCTATAGGGCCCTCCTGAGGGCAGAAGGGAAAGAGGCAAGGGGTGAAGCAGCAAGGGAGGAAGAGAGAGGGGCCTGGCGTGTTAACCCTGCCACTCACACCTCTGTGGTGCCTAATTACTCTCCTCCTCCTGTTTCACACATGCCCATTGACAACCAAACAAAAGCTTTACAGTTGCATTGCTTCTTAAAACAAGCAACCAAAAACCAAGATATACTTGTTAAAGCTACCTTCCCTCGTGTATTTTTTTTCTATTTAAAGGTTTGCACGTAAAATAAGCCCCCTATTCCCCACCCCCTCAGCTCGACCTTCCATCCCACGTAGCGGCCCTGCGCATATTAGAGCTCATAATGAGAAAATCCATGATTGTTTTTCATAATTAACGAGGAGATCAAAGTCTGAGCCCACTAAGGGGAGCTGAGAAGCAATTGGTCGATATAGGAGGCAGAAAAACAGCAAGAGGGACAGCAAAAAAGAAAAAAAAAAAGAATAAGAGATTCCATTTTAAGCATATTTGCCTTAGCTCTACTGACACACACACACACACACACACACACACACACACACACACACACGTCTATGCCTGGGGAAATCATTTGCAGCTAATTCTGCAACCAGATTGCTTGGACATGGATTGCTGTTGGGCTGCATGCACCAAGATCAAATAGTAAGAAAAAGCCCCCCAAGGTGGTTCTTACTGCTCTTCATTGTCAGAAACCAATGTGAAAAGTAAAGCGAGAAGCATTTTCTCATGAAATCTACTACATGACAAATTGCTGAGACCCAATGAGTCCATGATTTATTTTTTTTTTCGGTTTGTTCTTTTATGTTTCCACCAGGAAAAAAATAAATAAATATGCCACCACATGTGTCAGATGCATGACATATGTGGAGCACAGTTCCTTTATATGTCCCGCTTCCTTCATCTCACAACGGTTCTACGTTGTTATTTATAGCTAGTCCCTCAGAACCTCATCATCAGCGCCTACATCCTGTCGGATCTCTTCCTTCCTTTATAACTGGCATTTGCAGGAGAGAGAAAAAAAGCAAAGAAAAGCTAAAAAGGTGGGGGACAAAACTATGTTTGGCCCACGTCTTTTTTGAGCATCACTGAGGAGCTAACAAAGCGTCCCGCTGTGCAGGGCTGGAGAGCTCGTCCAAACGGCAGAGCAGCTCTTCTACGGCTGTCAGAGCTGCAGCTTGATGTTATTCCTGAGAGGCAAAGAGTACAGAGGGAGAGGGCAGCAGGGCTCAGCATGCTATCGCACAGGCTGCTTCAAATAAGTTCACACTGAACGATGACTTTGCTGTGACATATTTTGGTTTGTGCTTTTCTACTGATTCCTGACAGTGTTGACAGATCTTAAGAAAAAAAATAATCAAATAAAAAACTCAGTTTAATACAGACTGACTTACTAATGCGCCATCACTTCTGTATTTTGAGTAAAATCAGAGCTTGATAACTTTGAACAAAGGATTTCACAACCCCACCTTTAAGGGTGGAGTATAACAGAAAAAGTCCCTTCAAAATCTTAATGAAATGTTTACCATTTTCAGGAAAGGGAAGCCAAGGGCAAGGTTCAAACCATCATGGCTCCATCAAATGAAACTGATGTGAATAGTAGAGATTAAAGGTATCAGATTATCAATGTCTGGACTAAAAAAATAGCAATTGAACACACTACAACCACTGCTCTAAGCTAACAGAAAGGATGTACAACTTACACTTGTGCACTGCTTGATTTATGTTTCTACAGTAAAGTCATACAGAGTTGGCTCCTCTAGAGTTCTCTGCTTCTTTTCTCTATATGACCATGCTGCTCTGAAAGTGTTGCAAGTTTGGTAGAAACGACAACAACAAATATAAAACGATTATTCGTGAGAAGTTAGTCATTTTCTTGATGATGCCACAGCCTTCTCGTGGGATCACATGCTGCAATGAACAGCCACTAAGAGTAAGCTTTTTCAGCAAATCCACATGTTGGATGTTCTTGGATAAAAAGAATCTAGACTCCAATAATGCCAATGGTGTGCTACACATCTTGCCAGTTATTGACTTGGTGTAGCCTTGTGTTAAATTTACCCAAGAAAATAAAAAAAAGCACCCAAATTACATCCATGGAGTAAGACTAACAGGTTTTAAAGGAGGAACAATAACCTGAGGGTGTCAGATTAGTATTAGTATGCATAACCAGGAGTTAATGGCAACTGGTTTGATTCAGCATGGATGTAATTCCAGAACAAAAATCCCATTGCCAAAATCTTATTGGATTGTTTCATGCACCTCTTTGTTTACCTTGTTTGTTGTTTGCATCCTGGGGGTGATGGCCAGAATGAGAGCCTGGAGCAAAGTGTTCATCGCTGTATGTAATCAGAGGGGTGAGTGGGTGGACAGCATGGGACGGCTGCACCACAGGAACTTTGTTGGACTGTGGAGACAAAAACAATTAGATGAAATAATAATAATAATAAAAAAAAACAATAAGAAAGATGGCATTGCTTCAGTCAAATACAGCAGGGACCCATAAGTGATCTCTTCTGCAGCATATACAGCCTTTCTTCTAAAGTGGGTTAAGTTCAACAGTTTGGTCAAAAAGTTACAAAAACATTTCTTTAATTTCTCCTGTTTGAGCCCAGTGGCTGTAAACTTTGTTTAGCCTAGGTCAGCGGGACTGAGAAAACCTATTTCCTAAAGGAAAGAGGAAAAAAAAACAAGTCAAACAGGTGTATGAGCATGCTTGAGAGAAAAAGACACGAACAGAGGAGAAGCAAGTAGAAGCGAGCAATGAAGCAAAAGAGAGGAGAGAGAAATGATAGACTTGCAAGGTAGAGAGTTAGAGCAGAGGTCTGAGGCGGGAGATCAAAGGCAGTCATTAGCTGGTGAATAAGGGGAGTTCATTACAGAGCAAGAGCCGGGGGAAGGAGAGATGAGGGATGGAGGAGGGTGGGGGGGTCGTGAAGAGAAAGCGTGAGTGAGACAGATGTCTGCAGTGGTTCTTAATGCAGAGGTAATCACGCCAACAGTGGCCCAGCCACAAACCCTGCATCCCCAGCTGATTCACTGTACCTCCTGACAATTAAAACAGGCCGAACCAGGCCTGAGACAACCAAGCCAAGAGAGCTTACATGCCTCAGCTGCACCCGACACATGGCAATGCTTAGCCATGCTAAATGTACTATTCACAATCTGAGCCCAGGGCCGAGCTGGAGTCAAAATATCGGCTCAGTAGGATACACGGCTAATCGGAGAGACGTCAGTGGGACGAGTCACGTCTTACACCATACAACTCCAGTTTAAGTAAATTTGTCATCAGTTTGTTGCACAGAAACAGACATCTGATTAAAACTGTTTAAGACATTTGCCGAAATTTAGCAGAAACACAATTTTTTTTAATAGAAGATGATAAAATGGACTGATCGTCATCAGTTTCACTCTGTTGTGTGATGATGTGTGTGTCAAAATGACATTCCTACAGTATTAAGTGGAGACTGGTGCCCCTTCTCACCCACTCCCACCATGCACCCAAGCACAAAAGAGGCTGGAATGTCTGAGTTTCCCCGAACCGCTCTCAGACTGGCACCAGCTACAACAAGAGACCCCTCCTTTTGTTTTTTAACCTCTTCCCACTTTTTGGAAAATTCCTAACCAAGAACAACAAAAAGAGGCAGAATGTGTGTGCATGTGTGTGTCCCACCACATTAAAAGTTAGTCTCGTCTCTACATCATTTTAGCTTCGTTTTTACCAGTTTTGGTTCAAGCCTCATACTGGACCATCAAACACAGGACACAGCTGACCCGTTGCGGTCTTAAGCTTAGCTTGTTCCTGTAAAAGTTTAGGATCAATCCAGCCAGGAGACCTATCAGACCAGGATTCAGAGCTTTTTCCACACCCACCAAGGTGAAATGGGGTCTTTGACCTCAGTCACCAAGAGTCAAAGGTGACGGGATAATCTGTGAGCGAGGGAGTGTCCCACCTCTTCTTATAGAGGGGTAGGGTTGTTAATAAGTCTGCTAAACCTAAAAGTGGGACTAACCAGGGCTAAAGGGACTGGGACATGCCTGCACCGGAGGCTAAATAATAGCATTCTCGCCCATATTATTTTACGCCTTTCCACTCCCATTTGTTATCCTGTGGGAATGAGATAAGAACCTGGGAGATTATCATTAAAAGCTGCAAGTCCTTTAACGTGTAGCAAAGAAAAAGGGAAAGAAAAAGAGGGAATAAGTTATTTTCTCCTCATCTTGTTTCTGCACTAAACTACTGAAACAGGTGATTGACTCCTTAACACACAATAAAGTAAGAGGTTTCCCCCAAAGCAGAGAAGCTTCCTCCTCTGGCTTCCCCCAGTTTTACAGCTGTCAAATTCTATTTTTCTCAACTTCTTAATAAAACTGCTCAATTGTGAAAAAAAATCCACCGTGGCAAAACCTGCAAGCCTCTGTGACCAATACAGAGTATATGGCTATTTTGGTGTACAGTTATGCAAACTGAATACATCTATATGACCATGGTTTATTTTTTTTAAGAATGAAGTTTTTCTTTAATTACCAATTAGATTCAGACAGCTTTATATCACCCTGTATGGATAAAATGTGATTACAAAAGCCATATCAAGCAAAAAACAGCTGACCTTTCTGCGTGAAGTATTGGAAAACGGAGCTAAGGTTTTTACACCAGGTGGAGAGTTTTTGGCTGGTCCACCTTTCAGCTCTTGGAAGGGTTCAGAAAAATCACAACACTCTTTTACCAATTTCCTGGACGAAGTAGTTGGAGACACTCAGCTGAGTGCAACCATAGAGGTCACGCCACGTTGCAGCAATTTGATCCCTTCTCATCCCCACTCTGACTCAGAAAGCCTTCAACAGCAGCAGCACTGTAGGAATGGAGGGCGGCCATATTGGAGGTCTCTTTTATTGTAGAGGAGAAATAATAGGCTTAGGATCTTTCTATTCGTATTTTCAGGGAAAGCAAAAAGAGGAGAGGCGGCAAGGATTGAAAAGAAAATGTTCCATTTGAATTTCATATCCAGGCTTGGCTGGCCCTTTTAAAGAACCCTTCAGATGTGGTTTTAAGCGAAATTCATTGTGCGGAACTGGAGCTGGCAACAAGCCCTCCATGGACAGCGCACTCTAGTGCATTTCAGAGAGCTGGTGACTTGATGTGGTGTCTGAAATCAGGGGTGGGATAAGGAGATGTGACAATTGTTGATTGTTCATTTTGTTGTTTTTGATAGAATTTTCTGATGACACTCTGAATTTATGTGACCTTTGTCAAATTTCCCCAACTTATAGCTGTAATGGATGGATATGTGTGCTTACATAAATATCTATGTCATATATAGAGAGTAACTACTTCTGTTACATTGCCTTTTTGGCATCCTTCTCCCTCTCGTGCCTCAAAGCACAGCTTTTGTACTCCACTCAATTATACTACTTCCGCAGAGTGAAGTGGGGGAAAAAAAAGGAAAGCGGGAATTTTATAATAATCACTTCCCACTTCTGTAATTTATATGCAATGAGGACTCCTCGTGCCTGTAGCTACAATCAAGTGTGTAGAAACCATGTGAGGTGCTTCAAAAACAGCTGGGGAGATGGCAGCTCAAATGGTGGCTATGGATTCCCATGTGGCCAAATCTTTTAACGAAGAACCCGTTCTCACCCCAAGAACCTCACCTCACCCACACACATAATTTTCCACACTCACACTCAGCAGGGAAATAAATGTTCAAAAAGAAGGCATGGGATATTAACAGAGAAGACAAAAAGATGAGGCAAGAAATTGAAATAGCAACAAGAAAGTTAGCTGTGAATATGGCCGGGTAAAGAGCCATGACTCCCGCTTTGGGAAGGCTTTTTAAATTACATCAGATTCCTACTAGAGAGTACACACCCTTAAAATGTGCAAATACAGTATTTAGGTACTGTTTTCACACATAATACACTCATTGAAAAGAAAACAGTGACAAAACCTCTGTACATGAAAAAAGTCTTGAGTATGAAGTAAGGGTGTGCCAGCTACTGAATTCCTCCAGTCATCCCCAGACCAGGTGTTCATGCTCAGGTGTGTCTGTGTCCAACCTTTGTCCAACAGAAGAGAGCAAACAAACAGTAGCTTCATAGCACAGGAAAGAAAAGCCACTGTATTTCCCTCCTCCCTCTCACTCTTTATCAAAACCAGTGGAGACCAACCTGCGGAAGCTTAAATAAATAACCAATTACCATTTGCAGAGCCAGTTGAACCCCACAAGCTCTGAGTGAAGTGCTAAAAATGGAACGTTTCACTGGCAGGATTGCCCCTTGGCCAGGGGGCTTAATGTAACGAAACCCAATTAATGAGGAAGAAAGCCAGGCTGCCAGCAAGTGAAGGAGCACCACGCGCCCAGGGTAATGAGACAAACAAGCAAAGCCAACCGTGGGGACAGCGGTAGGGGAGACTATGAACAGCAGGGAAAGCCTGCCCTGGAGAGGAGCATACATTTGTGATGCCTCCCAATCTTTTCCCCTTCCACCCCCAACCCCCTCAATTCCAATCAAGATACTTTTCATACCAATATTAGTCCAAAAGCAGAAGGGGGACAGTGAAGCCAGCTAGTAAAAATTAAAAAAAAAAAAAAAAGACCATAAACTTGGCTCAGTGGAGTTTGGTGGAGCAAAAATAGGCGTGCACCATATAGTCAGTTTAAGTAGTTTAGTGGTTACAGAACAAATTAATCACGTAAGCAACTTGTCATGCTGTCTTCTAAATACTAATGTTGCATTATTCGGACACACATGGTTAAATACTTTAAAATTAACACACATGACTGGCACTTAACATGTATAAAACATGGAATCCATCCACAAAAACAGCAGCTTAAAAATGCACATAAACATGCTTTAAAATACGTTCATGGTGCAGGGATCAAAGACCGTGGAGTTAATGAATTTAACACATACATTCTGCATACAAGCACAAACAAGCTATTAACAGCCGAGCATCATCTTTCCCCACCACCAAGTGAGAGTGAATAGGACAAGATGGATTACCCATCATCCTTCAGCTGGCATGCAAAACTTGCGCTTCGAGCAAACCCAACACGTTAGCTCTGTTGCTGACATTCTGAACGTACAAGAGGGATAATTTGTGTGAAATGTGCCTGCCCCAGATGAAAAGACTTGATCCGCTTTTTTAAAGAATTCAACTCTTCATTTCTTTGCAGAACCGTGCTATTAACAAACTGAAGGCGAAGGAACGGAAAATTTAAAATCATCCAGTTGGCATTTTCCTCATGCAACAAGTCAGAGGAAGAAGAAAGTGTAAAGAATTAAGACGCAGGGGGATGCTTTTGAGAAGTCCAGTAGCGGTGCACTTCATTGGTTTTATCTGTACTACTTGCTTTAACAGGTACAATATGGCATGGCCCAAAATCATCTTCCCATTTAAAAAGGTCACTTCTATAGCTAACAAATTGTGTCCAGGACCTGAAGGCATCAGTCAGCAATGAAACAATGCATTTAGACAGCAGAACCAGTTCCACTTTTTAAGGTGGGCTGCTTGTTTCATTCTTCAACAATGACAGACCCAACAAGCTGCTGGTTTTCAATGAAAACCAACATTTAACATCTCCAACCAATATTCTGAAACCCCTGTGGGGTTGTTGGTGGTTGTACAACACACCTCACATGAGATTGTCAGTGGTTGAAAATAGTACTGAAAAAGCTTCCTCATCTTGAATGTTGTGAAAAAGAAAAGAGTCCAACATTCATTGGTCATACTGATCTGTATGCTCCGTCACATGATTCCTATTGTACACATAAGCGATAGACATTTTGGGCTTGAAATGCCCATGTGACACATCAAGGATCATCACTATCATTTTTGTCTGACTGTACTCTGTTTGTTGGTGGCTCAGCTCTGAATGAAAGTCGGCTGTTCCACTGATATTTGCAGAAAAATTGTGTGCGTGTATGTGTGTGCGTATGCGGGGGGTGCTGGGCCGCTGCTCTGGCAGAGCCCCGGGTGAACTGCAGGATGTTCACCTTGCGGCGGGGCACAGGGCTCATTATCACAGCAGGACCTGGTCACATCAAAGGACTAAGGAAAGGGCAAACATTCTGCTGAAGTGCCACTGTCAGCAGGCCTGCACACACAAATGTATACACAAAATGCACACCGTACACATACACCCACACTTGAGCACCCACTCAGCATCTTCAACCCTGTGAGGAACATTGCTCCCGTCTGCTTTGGATGTACATGCTACATGAAAATTTCAGCATCTAGAATTAACTGCTCAGTTGTGTCATATATAGATTGTGGAGTTTAAGTTAAACAGAGGTAATCTGAATCTGTTGTGCACCAAAACAAAACCATTACCTCTCAATCACATACAATACAAAAGAGAACCTTATTTTAATAATAAAAAAGGTGTATATTAATCCGATCAAGTCCACTTTCATATGTGGTCCTGCATCAGCTGCATATCCAATCTGTGTTTAAGCGACCTCAGTCTTAACAGCAGTTCTGTACTGAAAATGAACTGAAATGATAATGTGAACGTAGTCTTAGGTTTTGCTGTAGATCTTCCAGACTCAAAGAAATATTGGACAAGAGAGAAAACTCCCGACAAAGAATACCCTGCTCACACTTACCAGTAAAAGCAGCATGTATGGTAAGTACAAATACAACGTGTCCAACATCTAATGCTGACAAAGTTTGATCCATTTAAGTATAAATTCAGGCAATTATTTGGATGTTAAAATAAAATTCTAAAAAAAATAGATTGGACAAGAGTCTGCTGAGCACTGATCATTTACAGTGGCTGCACATAAGTTTTGAATAAGTCAACAAATTCATCAGATTGACACAATACTCAAGTTTTTCCCCCTTTATCATTTTTATAAAAACTAACCAAAGTTTGTACAGCCAAGCAAGATTTATAAGTCATAATATTTATTGCAAAATTCATTGGTTGAAATGTAATGGCTTTAATGTATTTAGACTAAAGCTGCCATATGAGACAAAGGTCCTTGACATTCTCTGGTCATCTATTTGATACAATATCATCCCCATAGTCCATTGAATCATCATATAACAAAGAGATATGCACCCTAACTTTCCCTACAGTTACTATCTGATGATCTGTGTTCTTGAAACTAAAAAGGGACCTTAATGATGTGGCCATACGTTTAAGATCAACCTTCACAGCTAACCAAAAGGCAGAAACGTTTGGAGTTTTTCCTCTAGAATCAATCAACGTCCTTCTCCAGCAACTATTTATAGCAGTCTCATTGCTGCATTAACACGCTGCATGATTTATCATTAGAAGCCAGCTGGTCTGCTGAGTAGCTACATTCGTGCCAGGCAACACGGTGGTGCCAACATCCACATTCAACAACAAGACTCAGAGGTCCTGAGAGATGTACACAAATAAAATTGCAGCACAAGCCAACTTTGTGTGGCTAGCATGCTAAATTCTTAGCTTCCATGCAGCAACAAGACAGAAAGAGAGAGAGAAAATACAGCGTAGAATGAGAGGAAAAGTGCTGATGAGTTGCCTTATGCAGGAGCTTCATATATCTGTCGAACAAGAGCGGATTTGCCTGCTACACCTAGATAGTGTTTCCCCCCCTCAGCTTTTGCCCAGGTATTCTGGGCATGAATGGCTGTCAGTTTGGATTTGGGAGCTCAGCGTTGAGGGGGAAAATAGAGTCTGGTGGGGGTCTTTGTGTGTCTCTACTTGTGGAGACGAGCACTATAGACAGTACTCTTCTCACTAAGCTCTAGCAAGCTCAAATGCAAAATTTCACATTACATCTATGGAGAGGGTGGGGGGGGGGGGCGTGATAATTATAAGCAAAGCAAGCTCACCAGCAAAAAGGTAGATGAAGTAGTCAGCTGAGCTGTGGGGGCGCTGCTGTGTTTGCGGGGAAGGTTTTCAGTGGTTCGCACACACCGGGAAAATGTGGATGGGGAGGTGATTTGAATGAGAGCTGCCTCTGCCTGAGCTGAAGAGAGTATTGACCTAGTTTTCCTTCTGTATTTCACTCAGACAGATGCACACCCACCCACATAATGTTTAAGAATAGAATGAATTAAAATGTAGATGGGTAAGCAACCACTGATGACTTCAGGGAACAAACAAATGAAGACAGAAGGGGAAAGGTCAGAACTATGTTAACAGATTTAGCTTCTTGTGTTAGGGTTCAGTAAGGTTATGTAATCTTAACAATGGAAGACCAACCTGAAGCCCTGTTGCCTCTGGTGTCATGGCACCTGTGTCCTGGGCTTGACTTGAAATTTTGCTCCTTCATGCACATCTAATATCTTTAACTGTAACTTGATAGATTTTTTTCTACATTTTGCTATAAGTGATAAGACATAAGCGATATGTCAGTTTTGCTGCAGATTACATTGAATGCTGGGTCACACCACAGATCTAAGATGTATTCACGTTATGGATCACATTGCAAAGCCCTTAGTCAAATAATAGACCAAGCAACAATACCAATAGCCCACTGTTTGGGTGCAATTCCATGTTTTAAAGGATTAACTGGTAAAGACTACTAACAACTGCCTTTCACCGAGGAATTAGTCATTAATCAAAACCACACATTTCAGGATTTCTTTCTACCCAGGCGCACACGCCCCTGCTAAGATCTGAATAGCAAGCACAGAGCTATTCAAATCTGATCCCCTCCGAACAAATGGCTTTTCTCCAACCTCGCAGAAACAGGGACCTCTTAAAGAACCTCTCCAAGGATCTGAGTGGTCACAAGAAAACTCCACCCCAACAATTAGCTTTGTGGCAGGGTTTAGTGGGCTATAATACAAACAAAACAATGACCATGTACAACATGGCAAAGGAAAACGTCTGCTGATCCCTTGATACATCCAAAGAAATGGTAATTTCTGGAACACAAAAAGGGACTCCTTTGCTTCAGAACATATGGTCACAGCGACAGTCTAGGGCACACTCATGCACCTGATGCCACGAAGGTTGTAATTCAGCTCATAGCTGGATTAATTTATAATGAGCGACTGTGAGCGATACATTCATTGGTCAGTTAAGAAAGCAATGCATTACTAAATGTGACCTCTCAGAATCTTGGTAAGCAGAAATTGGTAATGAATTTGCCATATTTCAGACAGCAAAACAGTAAATTCACTACCTGCTGACTTCATGTATCTTTATTATGAAACAGGATGTTATTCTACTATTGATTGGCTCAAATGAACAAGACAATTAATATAAAATATTAGATCTGGAGAAGTAATAATCAACATGCCCAACGATTTTCTGACTGGCCCACTAGATTGAGAATTTAAAAGCCCATAAATTTTACATTTTATTTCCTGAGGGTTTTAAACAGTAATCTGGATAGCTGAATAAAACCTTTTCCCTTTTCTAATAGAATGTTAAAGCAAATTCATCTTTGGACAATCCAGTTCACATCTTTTCATTTATGAACAGCAGAATTTACATGGGTTAAATGGGTTAAAATACTTGCTAGAATTATAAACACTACTTAATACCATGTGAAGGTATATAATACTACTATATTTTCAGTTTTATCAGTCATAGCAAATCCAAATATGTATACTCTAGGTAAAACACGTTTGTCCAGTTTATATGGGAGAAATGAAAGCCTAGAATCAATGTATGGGGGTGTGGCGGGCACTTACATTTCCCCTCATCTTTCATCTCAAAAGATAGGGGTACAGTGGGGGTGGAGTGACTCAATGTTTTGATGCATTGTTTGATGACGGGCAGCTCAAAGTGAAGGATGCCTCTGTGATGTCTCTCCATTGGAGGACATGAAAAGCATCACCTGGCCTCTGAGTCGACGGTTGTGGCTCATAGTGGATTTAAAGGTTCCCACTGAGCTGGACGGTAGCTTCATTCATCTCTCATAATCCATTCAGCGTGACCTTTATACTTTTAGATTCAGTTCCACTTCCCAGTCATTCTGGCTTGTTAAAACCATTGCAGACATCAAGGTGCTGATCAACTCCGCTCTGTAGCGATACATCTCATTTATTTATGGGTATACATCCCATGAGGAAAAAGGCCTTCCATCACCGAATGTGCTGTCCGATGATCAAAAGAAACATAAAGTACAAGGCGAGCTCATCAGAACAACAAACAAATTCTTGCTTGATATCTTTGTGGGTTTCATCATGCTGCATCAAGTGACTGCTAAGGAAGAAAACAAAGCCTTGTTTTCATCCCTGTGACATCAGTGGTTACAGATAGAGTTGGGAAAACATAGAACTCTGACAAATATATATATATATAGATC
>JBAMHX010000005.1:10770300-10781182 GCA_037177515.1 Pseudomugil tenellus
ATATCTGAAGTGATCTTCAGACATAATTCATAAGCCAAATGTTGTGACTAAAGAATACCAGTTCATTTTCCACTTAAACCATCCTCACAATAACCTGCTTTTCAGCATGCTGACTCCAAACTTTTCACCACTTTCAGTAAACACAATGCCCTTTTGCCCTTTTGCAGAAGGCACCACATCACATGAAAATGAACTGACATCTTTACACTCTTTGCTCAGAATAATGGCACATTTTTAAAAATAGTACTCATAACACAAGTGACTCAGGTAATAAGCTTTTTTTTGTCTTGTTTTAAAACAACATCTATAAAAGAATTTGGCTTCTCAGACAACTTTACACTAAAGTCTGAGCTGTTGTGGTAGAGTCAGCCTATTAAGCTAGAAGTACTAAAATCTGCTGACAATCAGCAACTCCCAACAGCTCCATCATGAGTGGACGGCATGTGCAGGAATGTCATGGTCAATGGAAATCAATTGAAACTGCTGGGATTGGGGGCGGTGATGGGGCTGGGGATGGAAGAGAAAGAAAGAGAGAATGTGCCTTTGATCTCGGTGAAAACCGATCCCAGGCCTGCAGATACTGTGGCTGCGGTGGCCAGCAGCAGAGGCAGCAAGCTGACATCAGTGAGAAAGCCAGAGGACTCATGTTTCGTGATCCTTCAACCAAGCCTTGGCTCTTGTTATTGGATAAGTGAGAGAAACGTATATAAAATGACTACCGTTTTATTGAAGACAGAGTGAGGGGGAACTGAGGGGGGAAAAATAAAAAAAAAGAACAACCACAGTAAATGAAATGAAAGCAGGGCTTTAGAAGTTTTGGCAGCAAGTGTGCCGCCTAACTGCCTGGCCTACTACATCTGCACTGAGGGGTAATTTCCTCTCACTCCGTCAGCTGGTCTCCATATAGACCTTTGAGTTTTCCAGTACCGTGGAATAATCGCTAACATTAACCATAAAACAAGCCATAAAGAAGGAAATTTGGAAAGCTTCATATCCCACATTTCAGAAGCCATTCTATTTGTAAACAAAACAGTGCAAAGCATGAGGTAATCTGGATCACATTTCTCCACAATGTCACACTTAACTTCTGCAAGTTTAGCAGAGGAGACGCATTGCAATTTTAACATCATTTTATGATGGAGTTGCGTGTGAAGAAAGAGCCTTTACGCACAGCATGTGGCATCTATCCCTGACAATCACATCTGCCACCCAAAACTGCATCTTCCATCAACACGGAACTCACACTCAACAAGTTTACCCTGCTGAAAGGCGCATGAACACCAAGAAGTGCAACAAACAAGGCCGCTTGGTACTTTTGCATCATGTGGCAGCGCTTCCTTTGTGGAGACACCAAACCGTGGAGAGACTGAACTTATTTGTCTTCTTAAGTGTGATACAGATATGTGGACAAAACAAGATTAGAGTGGACAGCTGCTGGTGTGCTCTGCATTTTATGTCTGCCTTGAAGAGGAGAAATTTGCAAATGGGACAGACACAGGAAGCTAGAGGCCTGCAGCTGGCCTGAAATTAATACTGTTATGGGGATGATGTCTGAAACACACGCCTACCCTGGACGGCGCTGGAAACTCTTCTACAGGATATCCTCAGAGATGCGATGCTGCCTTTAGGCCTCCTCAGTCATGCTGAGCTAATTAAAGTGTTTACGTGGGTCATGCAGACAGGCATCACTTGAGATTTTAACAGGGTGGGAAAACTGTATATCTTATGTTAATCCTGGGGAAAGTGGAACATTTGGTTTCCAAGGGTACAGAGTGGTCAAAAGGACAGGTGTCAGCAGGTTAAGATGAATAAACACAACAGCAATACTCATATTGCTTTTTAGGCTGAAACTGATCATATAAAAGAAAATTTGAGATTTCTTTTAAGTGGTTTGTTACATTTTTTAAATATCCATTTCTAATAAAACAATTTTCACATTTTACAGGAACTATTTAGACATTGTTCTCATTAGGTGTGTTATGTGGCTTTAAGCATTTTGAACCCAAACAATTATTATATTTATTAATTTCATAACAAAAATAAAAAACTATCTAGTGTCAGCCGTCTTAAAAACAAAAAAAGCTTTATATAAAGCTTAATTTTTTAAATTGAAACATTTAGATAAGTTTTCAGTACCAGAAAGAAAATTAGCAATAAATGGACAAAAACATAATCCATCTTGAAAAAAAAACAAAAAAAACTCCAACAACCACATATCCTTATTTGTCAAACCAAAAAGTAGATTAATAGGTGAGAGCAGGTCTTTATTTCTTATTTTTAACAGTAATTAAATTTTTTTAAGTGGCAGTTTGACTGGGAAATTTTTTTACAAAAGTATGTTATAATTTTACCTTTATTAATGCCTATGAAAATAATTAATAGTATTATTAAATATTATTGGCAAAACATTTACATGGTAAGTTTCATAACTGACCTTACAATGATCCTTTCAGAATATGAAGTGCGCATATTAGGAAGTTGATTTTTTATAGCAGAAAATGTTGCATAAATGTTATAGATTTTAACCATCGCCCCTCAAAAATTTTATAATAACAACAACAAAATCCCTTACCCTGCTTATTTTTATCTTGGGAGATCAAAGTTATTATTTATATTTAATCTTGTTTTATATTTTAAGTTGCTTTCAGCATCACTTTACATCCATAAGGAAAAAAAAAAGAAAAATAATTTCTCAGTAATACTGATAAAATGATACCACTTCTAGATTCTTTTCCCATATGGTTTGTCATTTTACAACAGACTGACTAAATTTGAATCTTTTTCAGCTCTGCCACTACATTGAGTTTAAAGCAATAAATAAATAACTTTTTTGTAAAAACAAAGGTTTGCTACTCACCGTTCTGGCCATGGGTGGCGAGAGGGAGCCATTGTTCATGTAAGAGTCAGTGTTCATGTTGCTCATCATGATGTAACCTGGGTAACCTGTATATGGGTGGCCTTTACTGTACATATCTGGATGCTTTCCTGATAAAAAAAAAAGGGAGAAAACATTAAAACTCTGCTGTAAGAAACAAAACACAATCATGAATTAAAATAATAAACTCAAACTGCGATTTGCTGAACAAAACAAGAAGCAACAAAGCTGATCTTGAAGTTGAAACCCTGGCAATGATATCGCTGTCCATCGCTTTAACTTGTGCCCCAGTTTGCCTCGGCCTTTTGTTTATGCCCTTTCTTCCTGTCGTTTGGAGGAGGGCTGTATTATACAGCGGAACAATGGAGCCCCTCTGTGCCAATTAGCACCAATTAAAAGAACATACAGACTGTGTCAAAACAGGAGACACCCCAACTGTTCCTCTATGCCTTTGACCTGAAACGGAGAGCTTTATACAAGAGGCCTCAATACAGCGCCACTTGCCCACTCAGCTGTGCACTAGGGAGGGGGAGGGGAGTCGTTAAAAGGGTTTTTGGTATATAGCCCGATGGCTACATGGATCTTGTTGTGAAGAAAGCCAATGTTTGGTTTGAGGGAGTCTTATTGAGGAGTGAAAGGGGGACAAAGAGGAGACACACTCCTCTTTACAAGCCGTAATGATGACCTGCAGCAGCGAGGTTGGACTACAATAGCCAGGGAGCAATGAGTCTCAAGGGGTAGCAACTTGTTGCATGCGACGGCACAACAGAAGCGCTGATGTATGAAAAGTCAGTGCATTTGGGTAGCCGAGTTTTTAGAAACTGTCAAATATAAATGTGACTGGAAGGACTGAAGGCCTTTGCCACAGCAGTCTCAATTGAAAACACGTGAAGCAGGGATACATTTATCCTCAAATTCCTTTTTCTCCATTTCTGCAGGCACCCTCATCTGTGAGGTCAGTAACAGGTAGCTGTGTTTATGAAAGCATAGCATGTCCTGACTAGACTTGTATCAGCATAATCAGGAGTCCTGCTAAAGGGAAAAAAATAAGGAGTCCTACAATATCATCATCTATGTTTTGATAAAATGAAGTGGCTCTTTTTCTTGATTTCCCCTTCATCTATTCAAGAAATATGTTCTTTTAAAAGATAATGGTGTAACCTTTGGCTTAAAGCTGCATCACTTACCATCTTCTGGATGGTCTCTGTGTTTTTCGTGATATGAATCTTGCGGTATTTGGGACTGTCTAGCTGCCTGTAAAATAAAGAAATGCATAAGATTTGAGAGTATCAGATGGGAAAGCCCGTAAAAGCAGTCAAATACAGCGATATACTGATACAGCTGGTCAACCACAAACACTGTTGGGACAACTATCATCCCTTTGCAAACTGCTTTGTGCGCACACACACAGATACCACTGACTAGAGAAGAGATGGGGCAGCCTGCAACAAAGCCTTAGAAGAACCACTTAATTAAGCATCATGTCCTCAAGGAGCTTACAAATTAACTTGTTTTCGATACCACTGGCCCATCCTCAATTTCATCTCCAAGTTTAAGACTCTTTCAGTTTAAATAAACAGAATTTTTTTGTGTTACAAAAGCTAAATTTGTGTCCAAACAGAAGCTAAATAATCTAATAAAAGGATAAAATGATGCAGACAGCTTTTGCTCTGACCTGGCAGCTTGCATCACATTTTTTAAAATCATAATTAAGAAGACAACCTCTTCTTTTTACCCCCTTTTTTTCCAGAGTAGCCCAGAAACCCCTCAGGATGGCTTCATGCTGAGTGAAGAAACTTCACTGGATTCCCAATTAACATTAAACCTCAGTCTGATGCTTCTGCAGGATTTTTACTTATGCATGTATACAAAATTTAATTTAAAACTGCAGATGATGATAAAACACCTAACTAACTTTTGTGTGGAAGCTGCAGCTGATGTCCCAGCATGGATGAAAAGATGTAGAAAAATACATTCACAATGTGAATCCCATCTTGTGATTTTTTTAAAATTATCTATCATTTTGAGTAATTTTTTCTGTACACAAATAGCTTAAAACAGAATAACTTAGAATTATTTAAAAAACAGATATAAATTCTTAATATTGCTTCAATTTAAATTTCATAAGAAACCATTTAATTTTTTTTACAGCTAAACACATTTAAAGATTTTTCTCTGTATCCACCAGTGTTAAAAATAAGGTACATATAGACATGAGAAAACCAAAATGCTACAATGTTTCACTCATAAAATATGCAAACAGAGGGCCACAATTACAAAGACACAGTAAAAACACAATGCAATGAACAAGAATATGGCAACAGAATAATTCTTTACTATATACAACATTGTCGTTAAAGTAAATTAATGTCATTGTTTGCCTGTGGGTTTTAAACCATGTGTGCTAAATGCATTTATGTGCTGAGCTTACAGCTGCAGACAGTTACTGGTACCATCAGCCTCCTTCCTGTTCCCAAGGCCCCAGTTAGGACATCTCAGAACACCGGATTTTTTTTTTTAAATTACTATTATTTTTTCAACCTGAATACAAATCATCTCTAAATGCAAAATATTATTAATAGGCCAATGATATTAAAAGGAAGTAATTAATGGATTTGGCCCTCAGACAAGCGTGGTCCGTGTACTATACTGTCACACTTAGAAACGGAGGTTTTCAAGAGTAACCTCTTTTTTTAAAATGATTATATTTCATTTAAAAGTGCGAGCATTCATACTATCAAACCCAGCCCAGGTAAAAAGAAAAAATTTCTTGTCTTCAGTATTACAGGTTAACCTAAAGCCAAATCAACCCAGGCTGTTGAAAAAAATGTAAGTATTTACAACAAATGTCTGGATTTATAAAGTGAACTATAAAACTTCCGGCTACAGACCGCTGCAGGTGAAGTTCCCACCTACATCAATCACCTACATCAGTGTACAAATGACTCACATCGTGGTTGTTGGGGCTACTCTCCGACTCATTGACCAGAGATGACTTGATGTCTGCCAAGTCTCCCTCCTCTTCCGAGTGGCTCAGCTCGGCGAAGATCTGCTCTTTCTGCGGGTCTCCTTCGTCTTTGAACGGGATCATTTCGTCCGTGGCGCAGAGTTCTGGGTCTCCGCCACCGCCGCCCGATAACTGTGGCATAATTTAAGATTTCGGGCGTTCGCCTCACCACTAAGGCTGAAGATAACGCACGCGCCACCACTGTCCAAAACTACGGGAAGGTTAACTCCCGCTTGAAATCCCCCCCTCTCCTCCGAAACCGAGTGGGAAAACGCGCCCCTCTCACCACCGAAGCGTCGGTCGCGAGCCGCTCGGCGAGGAAACGGCGTGCAAACACGCTGCCGGTCTGAAGCAACAGGAGAGTGGCTGCTGTCACCTTCCTTCTTCAATGTTTCACTTTACTTTAAAAAAATAAATCAGACAGAGAAAAAAATCTTGAATCTCAGCGACACCAACACTGGAGACATACAGGGTCAATAAAAGAGTCCGGTGCACGCCGTAATGTCATGAGGAAGAAACAGAAAAGAGACAAACCACGAGTTAAAATCTCATCACCAGTTTGTGTCGGTCAACTGAAGCCTCTGTCGTCCTACAAAATGCCTCAACGTGAAAAAGTGCATTTATAAAAGTCAGAAAAATATTTCCTCAGTGGTCCAGTTAAAGAGACTACACGCTTCCTTCAGTGTGGGGGGGACAAAAGTAGGCTTACAAAACCAAAACACCATCTGGAGGTGAAAAGGTAACTGATGGATGCGTATCTGGAGGAAAACGCAGTTTTAACACTTCGACAAGACAACAAGCGACACAGTATGCCTTAAAAATACATCCTCAAAGCCGCTCGAATGAGGAGAGATAAAAGCAAAAGTCATAAAACAATCAAAAACGGAAGATAGAGTGGAAAAACGCTGAGGACTGACTTCCCACTGCTCCCGCAGCGCTTCCACTATGTAATGTAACCAGTGTGTGTATGTGTGTGTTGGTAATGTAGCAGTGCTCCCTCCTCCTCCCCTTCGTCTTTCTCCTCCTTTTCTCCCTCTTCAGTCACTGGGAGGAAGGAGAGATGAAAGGGAAGCCGGGGCTCTGATTGACACCGCACCGATTGACACTCCTCCTGAGAGAGAGATCTGTACACAGCTCACAACAAATGGGCAGACAGAAGCAGAGAGGCTGACACTCTCCGTGCGATGGTTTAAAACAATTAGTATTAAATAAAAATGATAAAGACGTTGCCTATAGTACAATTAGGAAGAGCATTCGGTTTTTTAGTTTAAATAAATAGATTTCAATGAAAATGCAAGCATTGGCAATAAATGGCTTTTTTAACAGGGATTATTACGTCAAAAGAATCAAATTTACATCTACACGTTTGACTGATTTGGGGTAGGCGACTTATTAAAGAGAACTATTAATTATCAGCTGTTGGTTTGTTGTATAATTATTGAACTTTTTTTAGAACTTGTTCTTTTGTTGAACTTGTTCAAACCTCAATAAAATTTTCCGCATTATCATTGCAATACACAAAATTAGGAAACATTGGCTATATGCATAATTTTAGCACTTAACGAAATACTTTTAAAGATGTAACTAGATAAATTAAAAAAGGGTTATTAAGTAAAGTATGCCCTCTTTAATTTATTCATCGCTTGTAGATAAAATTACAAACCTAAAGAGAGAATATGCAGGTTATTGTTCGTGTAAAAAGTTTTTTCTCCATTTAATATATAGCCTATATGTATCGGACTAATAAAAATGGAAAATCAGCAACACACGTGCACAAGAGTCCACAAATGCATTTGGGTTCCAAATATTTAAGAAAAATCTGGAGAATTTCAATTTAAGATTTTTTTTAATGCTGGACAAAGAGAAAAAGACGGCGTGGACGTGGAGTGCTATCGCTGCCCGAGTACTGAAAGATTGCGTGAGAATCGAAGTTGGGATAGGGAGGCAGATCTTTATAAAGCGCGGAGGTGGGGTTAGCGGGGCGGAGTCGCGGCTCCCTTTGATCTTGCGGCGGCTGGCTCTTTCATCCCCAACTTCCCCCCTCCCTCCGCCCGTTTCCCCCTCTCCACCGCCACCTCCCTCCCTTCCTCCAGCTTCCCCTCTCCTCCCTCCTCGCTCCCTCCTGCCTTTGTATGACTAAATTTGGTCCGTGTGTGGAGCAGAGCCAACATTTCCACGTGTGCGTTCATCCCAGCTGAGAGAGAGGGGAGAAAGAGAGAGGGTGAGAGAAGGGGTTCTCTTCCGGGTAAGGAGACGGCAAGGAAAAAAAGAAGGGGGAAAAAAATAAAAAAGATCAAAGGCTTTTGGGTTTTGGAAGCCGATGTGGATTCAAAAAGCGCCGAGACTGGCTGCATTCCAGAGTATAGCGGAAAGCGCGTGCTGCTCCACGCGCCCACTCACACACGTGCGTACGAGCACAAATGCTCGCGCACGCGGAAAAACGCGCATAAATACAGCACTGTAAAAGAGAGAGCTAATTAGATAGATTTCACACAGGCAGACAAGAACAACCAAACCTTTCATTTAAAAACCTTTCAACATTATATTTCGTGTTTCCAGCCAAAAACTGGATGAAAACGATGAAAGGTAAAAAAAAAAAGTCTTGCTGTTTTCTTTCCCACCCTGTAGAAAGTGTCGGTTCTACTTCATTACCGTACGTATTTAATTTAATTTTCCGGTACTTTTTTTCTGGCACAGTCTGAAATGATGCTACCATCATTCACCACCACCCTTAAACCACACTAACAGGAGCAACATCTTTTCCTTTACATGTTGTGTTTTTCTTCTCACGTTACGAAGCATTCGCTTAGATTTACTCTTTTATTTATTTATTTATTTTAATAATAAAATTGGCAGAAAGAAATCTAGAAGCAGGAGATTTTGTGTTGCACAGGCCTGACACTCAAAAGCAGCACAATAGGCCTGTAGGCCCTCAGGTAAGAAAAGAGATCCAAACAAACAGATTATAGCCTACAAATGATGGGACTTAAATTATGATTTTCTTTAGATTTTTTATTTTTATTTTTTGGCATTCAGACATATAATTGTATGCACTGTGGCAGCCATTCGAAAAAAGCTTTTAAAACTGCAAACATTCCATTTTTATTTTAATAAGCTCTTGAAAAATTCTTAGAAATATACTGTTGCTGTAAAATATATTTACAATTTTTGATGAGTCATTGTACTTCAAGAACAGGACATACATACAAACATAGCTCCAACAACGAGTCATTTGAATCTTTCAGAAAATCTTAAGATATCTTCTGTATGACTGATACAAGGACGAAATATAAGAAAATGAAGGCGTTTAACAGAAAGAAAGCTTTTTCGGATGTTTGCCTATTGATTTAAATGTTGAGGACTACATACAATTTTAGGAACCTTTTTAAAAGAGACACTTGTGATTTGAATTGAAATTGTTTGGCATAGACCTTTCAAGATGTTTTCATTAGCGTAATGTGTTTTCTGCTTGGGATTGAGATTCATCATTTGATGCCTTTTGCTGCATAATAAGAGACCACTACAGAGTCCATTGTTGTGACTAGAAGGCCTAAGAGAAGAGAAATTGTTCTGCAAGACTCTAGTCTAATGTATACATTTCACCAGATTTCATAAGTCTTATTTTTCATATATTTAATTATTACTGCCAAACAATAAGTCCAACAATGACAAGTCATCATAGATAAAGATAAGATGTTTGTTTGCAGTGTAACAGTTATAGTGACTTGATGACAAGGCAACAAACGAGAGCCTCTCTAATTAAGCTGCTGTCAGAACCACCTAGCACACTTTCATTTGACTTCAAACTACATTATATTCTCCAGCGAGGTCCTGCGCATCGCATTTCCGATTGTTAAAATAACCAGGAAAGTTGAAGTAAGGAGAAAAGAGAGAAAAGGAGGAGAAAAACCAGAGCTACATTAGCATTTCTCTCCTAATGAGTTCATAATAGTGACCCCTCTGGATCTCACATGAAAAGGAAAATTTCCTGCTGCGCTGTGACCTGAATTCAGTTGTCTCTCACTTTAGATACTCCATTTTGCATGTTATATAAAAGAAGAAATATATATACAGAGCATAATTCATCACCAGTAGATTTTGATTCCTTATCTCCATCATTTTAAGACCACAAGCTGATCTCAAAGATGAGATAAGTATATTAATGGGCAGCACAAGTGTTTACAGCCCTCATAATGCATATTGTGTATAAAAGATGCTTTTTCTTATGAGTTTGGAAGAGGACACGAGTTTATTGTACAGAGTGAATTGTGTCAAACAAAATGCTCTTTGTTGAACAACACTCAGTCAAGGTCCTCTTTAGATCTATTATTGTCTCATCTTTTATCTTTTCTATTTTAATTGCAATGCATAATACTTCAAACAGAAATTAGCCTAATTATCTCCCATTCGCTTATTGTGCTATTCATGTGTTCCTCTGTATTTGCTAGTATGATATGAACCTGTTTAGTGAGATGGTTTGTCAACATCAGCTCCAAAAAATAAAATAAATAAATAAAATAAAAAGCGTTTTCCAGAAAAAGCAGTAAAATCATTACTCTGCTGTCTTTTCCACCTGCTAGTCATTCATAAAAACTTCCTTGATGTAGAAATTATAGCCTCGCAGCCATCCTCAAGAAAACGACAGGAAACAAACACTAAATTATGATGAAAAAAGTGTCCAATAAAACCGTAAGGTTGACACATTTATCTAAAGTGCCAATCAGAGTCAGAGGAGGTCCGAGGTGAGTGATTATTAGTGCTTCTCTTTGATTGGTAGAGGATGAGTCACCTTGTTGAAGGGGAGGAAAGTGTCTGGAGGGGAGTGAAGTAAAGGAAGATGAGGCAGACCTATGATCTAGTGATTTATAGCAGTGCGTTAAGAAGGTTGTCTCAGACAAACTGTCATTAAGTTGAAATTAACTCATTGATGGGAGAGGAGGGGAATTTCTCAAGCTATGTATAAATTTGGGGTATATATATATATATATATATATATATAT
>JBAMHX010000005.1:10781282-10792803 GCA_037177515.1 Pseudomugil tenellus
TTCAAAAAGTAACTCTCGATCCAGAAGCTTATTATAGACCAATATCTAAGCTCCCCTTTATATCTAAAATTCTTTATGTAAAATTTTAGTGAGTTTGTAAGAAAGTTTAAAATAAACAAAAATGCATGCAAATTAAAGCCTCAGTATGATCTTGAAAGAAAGGGAAAGATAGGACTTCAGTGTTAAAGGCTTTGGTATCACATGAAATGACTATATTTCTTGAGCCAACAATAAATGTGCTTTTTCGTCTAACATGCCATAACCAGTGAGTAACTCAAAAGAACCCACACGTAGCATTCTGATTATATGAACTGACAATCGAACCAGAGTTCAGTTTGGTAATATCTGTGGAGTAAAAACTGCTCTCGGGTCTTGCTTTTAATGTTTTGATAGAACTGTAGAACTTTCTGGAAGGCATCAGTTCAAACAGTTCCTCTGTGGATCTTTTACAGTTAGTGGGGCGTTAGTGAGAGGTTAGCTGTGGGTTTATGATGTTCTTTGCAATCTTCATCATGCTCTTTTATCTGCTACGGAGCTTCTCCTGTACCACACCAGGAGGCCATGTGTGAGGACACTCTTGTTGGAACAACACTAGGAGTCATTTTGACAGGTTCTCCTGTGCATTTATAGCCACTTTTATGGCTCTTGAGAGAACCTCTGAGATGTGTGTGCACAGAAGTTTGAGACTGGACACCTTACTCACACTCTTGTCATTGATATGCAAGGATGAAGGCACATCCTGTTTCATCCTGAATTGATGAGTTATGGAGTGTTCTTGATGGTATGAAAAAATAATATATACATAATTCAGCTATTGCATTGTGGTTACACTCGGATCACAAGCAGATTGACGACTTTCTATGGTGACCCGTTTCCCCACTTCGCTCAACCTCACAGCAGCCAGACTTCACATAAGGTCATTACAGTTTTCTACAGTCTTCACATCAGGCCATTTAGGCTTTAAAATGGGACACTTCCTGCTCACAGGTGGGTGAGGCTACAGTTGAAAATTTCATCTAGACATGCGTTTGCAGCTAGCAGGTAACTGGAGTGACCCCCTGATAAGTTTGATGCAGTTTGTGTATTGTATTTTGTATTTCAAGCCAAGTTGGATGGCACATCATCAATATTGAGCGGGCATCAATGCCACACCCATTGATGAATCAAAAAGTTTTTGATAACTTTTTAATCAAAAGGGATGTATGATCATTGTGTAGAGGTTTTAGCCCGACATGACAAAATTCGTAGGACAAGTTTGATCAAAAGAGGCAAAAAAAAAAAAAAATCCAAAAATGCAACAAAATTTTTAGAATTCACTTCAAAATGACAATGAATTAGATCATAGGTCCAGGGGGCTTTTTTGCAGGTCCTGATTAGTTGCACTTGTGTACCAAATTTCAGTCATGTCGATCAATTGAGTGGCCAGGGCTTAGCGTTTGAAATTTTCTACGGGGCACTATTCAGCCATATTATGACTTTCAATTGGCGAGTTACATGTACCTCCTGTTTCATGGGATCCGACAATCATTCGCCATATTTACATTTGGCGTAGAAACTTAAAATTTTGTGCCACATCATGAATGGGTTTGACATGTTGTGAAGCAGTTTCAATTATTTGGGATCAATTCTTGAGGAGAACAAGCTTATTGAATAGGAAAAAAACACTTCCTGTTGTGGGGAGGGCTAAGCCTTAGACGGGAAATGGTAATATCATTCCGTTCAAGTTCTGGCCCTTATCAATCCCTTTTAAATTTCATGATGATTGGACCAAAATTGTTGGATTTATGGCAACTGATGATGTCATGGCGGCACATTAAAGTTTGCCATGGCGCAACGGTCTCGCCTTCAGCCATAGAGCCACAGTTTTCGGGGGATCTCTTTCCCAACATGTTTGCTAGTGTCTGACCCAATTTGGACCTGATTAGGTGTACTTAGCCAAAATTATAGCTGTCTGAGTAAAAAATGTCATTTCTAGCCGCCAGGGGGCATGGCTAATTCATAAACAAAATATTGACATATACACCTCTTCAGAGTGGGAGTAGCCATAATACCTTTAATCAATTTTGGTGCAGATATCTTTTTATGTGAAAGTTATATCAATTTGATTTTTCATGGTGAGACATCAAACCTTGAGGCCCCGCCCCTCACACAGTGATGACTGGGGAAAAAGCTTTTAACAACTTTTAGTCACACATGCCTCCTAAGCAACTGAGCAGTTTTGGTGGCAGTAGGATAAAAGCTCTAGGACAAGTTTGTTCAAGTACAACATGAACATAACACGAAAATGGCTACTTTGACCCAAAATCGCTGACTTCCTATTTGGTTTAGACCATACGTCCTTGCGACTTTATTGTAGGCATGTGTACAAAGTGTCATACAGATTGATGCCATGCAGTTCTGAGGACAAAAGGTGGTGCTCTCGCACAATTTTGGCCGAGCACTCTCAAAAACGCCAAAATACAAATTTTTTCAGATTCGTCGGGGGTGGGGGGGAAGGGGGTAGGCAATATATCGTGAGTTTTGGGGCATGTTCGGGGCCCCAAAAAATTTATTCATTTTATGAAGGAAGAAAACGGAAACGGAAGAATGATAAACATTTGCATTTCAAAAGGCCTTTGTGCCCCACAATATTTTGTCCCTGTTCATCAAGTATGAATGTGGCACGGGGTAAGAAAACTGACATAGAATGAATTACTGGAATCAGTAGCACAGATGCTTCTAGGACTTTTGTGTAAAATTTCACAGGATTAGTTGCTGAGATATTTAAGTCTAGATCAAAGTGGCCCACCATCCAACTGACACTGTGCGTGTGGATAAAAGTGATACAGTGCAACATTTCTATATTTGAAACTAAGCTAGAAAAAACATTTTTACTCTGGTGGATTCATCCACGCACATATCAAGTCTAATAAACCTAATCTTCCTTTTTTGTTCTACTGCCAGCACTTAAGAGTGATTAAAGTTGAACCTGACTCTCCCTCTCCATCCTCATCATCCAGTGATGCTCACAGAAAGAGAGAAGAACTGAGCTAGAAATCCCCTCTACAGATTCTTCTGGGTCTCAAACATGACATGTGGTTAACCAACAAGCTTCCAGTACTGAGGCGTTTGCATGCCACTATCACTAAAAGATAATAGACAAATATTTACCGGTGAAACCTTTATCTATTTGGATCTCCTCACAGTCTCGACACACAGCACATCCTCAGAAACTGGCTGATGCTTTAAAGGTGCTAATTCATCCCAGCCAAAAATAAAAAAAAAAAAATCTCCAGGGCATTTAATATAACAGGCTGTCTCTTCTCTGTGTGTACATGCAGCCTAGTCCGGCTGTCACTCCAGAAGACTAATGAGCAGATTAACACTTGGCCAGCCCAGTTGCCTTTAGGGAAACTGTCTGTGAAGATGTTTATCTAAAAACTTCACGCAGCTGGGACAGCCACCTTCTCTGCAGAGGACAGTTTACAGCAGCTTGTAGAAATTTGTGGAGCGTTCCTGTTGGCACCACAAGTCTCTGCTGTGCATGAGGCTAGGTGTTTAACTCTATGCTTAATGACAATCTGAAATCACTGGTATCAAACCGCATGACACAAATTATTCCTTCAGAGAACATCTCTTGAAGTCATGTAGAACATTTTTCAAATATCTTTCACGGATTGAAGGTTTTGAGGGATTTAGTTCATTTACACTGTGGGAAAGCACAAAGTCTCAAGTGGTTTAATTGATCAGGTTAGTGAAGCATGACAAGGCTCCTTTTTTATTGCTCATGGCCCTTATATGTCCAGTGGCTGGCCAAGCTTCGCCACCAGCTGTCCTCGCTGTGCGTTGTCGTGTTGTGCTACATTCTTCGGGTCCAAAGGGGAAGTGGTCCAGTCCGCTCGATGCGCACAGCCACTCCTTTCATCCTACTGTGTTGTTGGAGAAAACACTGAGCAGTGCGTCAGTACCTGCTGTGTCAGAGTCAAGGGTCAGAGCTGGCCTGCTAAGAAGTCGTGGGCCCCCCATCCAGTCCGTAATCATGCACACAGCACAACTCGCTGACCCTACTCCTCTGTCTGAGCTCATCGCCCAGCCTCAGGCTGTCTAAGCTGCCTGAGATCAAACACAGAGCGGCAGTACCTCTGGCCCTGTGTTATCAGCTTGGATGTCTCATCACATCAGCACGCAGGGCAAAACGGTAAACACAACTTGCCTGCTTTGGCTCAGTCTGTGTATGTGTGTGCAGTTCTGTGTAAGCTCGTCTGCATATATGCATTGTTGTGATGTGAACATGGATCTCCATTTAAGAGACTTTAAAGTTCCGTTGTAATAATTTCTAACTCTTCCAGATCTGTCGTAAGATTTTTTTTTCATTTTATTTCATAAGTTAACCAACTAAAATTAGGAAACAACAAATTTTTAGCCAATTTAAACAAAAACTAATAGAATTTGTCCACTTGGGTTGGTTAAACAAATTATGAACACTGAAGAAACCCAAATCTCATCATCACCTTTATCCACAATATCCACTAGATGCTTGGCTAGAGCAGGATTTGTTTTAACCTTTTTTAAAATAAGTGAACTTTTCCTTATGTTGAAAAATACTCCAACCAGTTACTTTCTGTTTCTTGACTCTTGTCTCCATATATGTTGTGATGTAAAATTAGGAGTCTGCAAGGGCAGTTTTATCTTGAATATGTCTAAGATTCTCTTTGCCATGCATGTTGAAATCATCTTATCATTATAAGACAATTTCATGTTGTTCTGGCTGTTAATCACCAATAAGCCATGTGCTTAAGCTTTGGAGTAACTAAAGTTGGTTCTTCCTACCATCCTTTGCAAGCTCTTCCAGGCTTCTGCTCCTAATCTCATGATGTCGCTATGCTAAGAAATGTGTACTTCTGTTACGATCCCTATTGAGTCCAGGAGAAAAAGGGGTGGCAACACAAACAACCAAAGACTAATTGTATAAATAGATAAGTGATTTATTTACAGAGTGTAATTTACCAAACAAAACCCACAATACTATTTACAACAAACAAGTCTCTGAATAACTGGCTAAACAAAAAGGAAAAAAACTCAAAATATCCTGTGACAGGAGAAAAGCACAACTAAGGATCTGTAAAACTACAGACAAAGTTTAACACAACTGTCAAACAGCTCAGACCAGACCAGACAAGACAAGACCAGACCAGACCAGACCAGATAACCAAGTGGCAAACTGTGTTGCAATCACACACAGCTGCCATGATTGTTGATCAGGTGGTGCGTATATAGGTTGAGAGCAATCAGGACTGGCCAACCGGTGTGGAGGGGAAGGAATAGTCCACCAATCCTGGAGGGTGTCAGGAGGGTGGAGCAGGATGTGGATAAGGAAGTGAAGCTGGAGGAGTAGTCAATCCTGAGGGAGCTGTGGCACAGTCCAATCTGCATAAGGCCCTGGCAGGCCTAGGCCTGTAACAGCTTCCCTAAGGCAAAGTCTGCAGATATGCAGACTTGAGAAAAAGTGCAGAAGGGACTCAAAATGCGCACCCCACCCTTTATTGGGTCCCATGGACTTGATGAGTGTGGATAAGGGGATTGGACAAAAGTGATACCCCCTTTTATAAAGTTTATGGTGAATAAAATTTATTTTTATATCCATTACATATTCAACTTTATGGCTACAAATACAGCAGTTCTTCTTGTTTTAACAGTCGTTTCTGTCTTGGGGAAAAAGTTTGCTTTTTACTTGGAAAATGTGCCATAACATTTCCAAACCTACTGCTTAGTATGGTGATGAGCAGGTGGCATATATTGACTTTTTGGTTTTTCTTTTATTGATTCTTAATGTGGCTGAAAGTGCCACTGAAAACTATGGTAAGGCTGAATCACAGTAAGTTATGGGCTGTAAACTGCTCCAAAGCAGCTAAAAAGGAATCTAAAATTGAGTGGTAATACTCAGTGAATCATGACATTAGCCTGTACACATTCTTATTATAACCCTTTAGAATCGTAAAAGTTGTTTTCATTGTGGGTGAAGCAAGTATTTTTTTTATTTTCAACCATATTTGAAACCCAAAGAGGACAAATTAAGTGTTGACATGTTTTGTTTTTCATTCAGCACTCTGATGCTGTTGCAGAGTGGTAGAAAATGTAAACATTGTTAGGGCCCAGAGTTAACTGTTCATGTGCAAAGAGCCTGAGCAGGCTATTTTTAACCAGGCTGGTTGCTGATTTCCTTTGTGCACCATCAGGATATTAACTGTTGAAACCACTGGAGTGTGATACTTACTCATGCTGATTGATTTCTTCTAGTCTCACTCACATAGAAAAGGTCCATAATTCCCAGGAGAGTTACTAGAGAGAGAGGTATTTCCAGGTACAGGCACATGCTGCCAATTGGACAAGTTTAGTTGATCACCTTGGCTCTGCTCCCTCTTTATATTTAAGAAGCATTAAATGATAGGGTTTTTTCTGTTTTCCTTTTTTCATTTTAAAGCAGGCAGCATTTGACGTTTTTAAACTAGAGGAGCTACTCATTTTTTCCTCCTCTGTCTAAGGACTCTCCCTCAATGTCTCCCAAGATGAAAAAAATGTTGTAAATGAGTCATTTTATTCTTGGCATGCCTCAGGCAAGGGAAAAAAATAGGAAAATAAAAATCGCTTAGTCTTTCACTAGTTTGGATTTCCTCTAATTAAAGCAACTAACTATAGTTTGACTTTATTAAATTTTGAATATTTCTTACATGTCATTTTGTTTTACACAGACACGAGTTTAAATGTTCTGTCTTGGACTGAGTGTCTGTGTGGAGATGGTTTTGTTGAAGTTTATATTTGCATGAATGTATGACTTTTTACAATAGTAAATGAGTGTGTTATTCTTGTCTGTCTAGCAGGGAAGATCAAACATTGGCTTTGTTTTTCAGTAACTGGGCTTAATTTTCGCTCTGTCTCTAAACTAGGAATTTTATATTCTTCCATAATTACCTTTAGCTTTAATATGTGTTTGCAGGTAATAATTTTATGTGAAATTTATACGGAAAGAAATGGACAGAAATGAACAGTCAACTTGAAATCTACAGCTTATTTTGGCTTATTGTTAACTTTATTGAAACCTAAATATGTGGTTTGAAAGCATTTGAACTTGTGGCCTCAGTCCAATCCACGCTAGGGCCCAATGTGAGCCAAATGTGAAACATTAAATCACGCAGGCTGTATAGGGTAGTTGTGCTCTTTCTTGTACTGCCATCTGCTTTATAAACTTTAGTCATAAGAAGGTCTGCAAGACAGTGTCTGTACCAATTAACTACAATTTGAGCAAGCAATGGATGGCCAAATAAAATGTAAAATGAAAATTCCTGATTAGTTGTATTATATCTTTTTTTAAAAAAAAATAAATAAAAAAATTGGCTCTTGGATTTTAGCTTTATTTATGAGATCACCCCAAGTTGGGATTCGAAGTAATTAGGGCTGCACAATTAATCGTTAAAAATCTCAACTCACACTTTTATGCAATCTCATTTCCAAATGAGAACGATTATTTAAAAAAAGAAAAAAAGACCATGATTCTACCGCATTTTGATCAGGAACATCATCTTCATAAAATAAGCGCTGCCTTTTTCTCTCAACAAATGAACAGCAGAAAATTATTGAAAGGTTGTTTAGGTAAAAGAAGACAAAAGTGACATTTACTGTTTTTATATTTAATGTCAGCTGTTGCGAAGTTGATGTGCTGGTGATTTGTGCAATAAATGCGTATATTGGGAAAAAATCGTGAGAGAATCGTGATCTCAATTCTTGGCAAAAAAAATTGTGATTCTCATTCTACCCAGAATTGTGCAGCCCTAGAAGTAATGTTAATCAAGCCTTTTTTTTTTTCTATTTGGTTCTGGCTCTGACTCCACTGATGTTTTGCTGAAACTGCCTTTTTCCTGTAGGTTCATATTTGTATTAAGACACAACAATGTCATATGCAAAGACACAGATAGATATCTTAGAAAAGGTCCAGATAATAATTTTGCAAATGCCCATCCCCTGAAAACGATAGTCAAAATGTTCACACATTTCCCCAGGCAAAAATCCTCCTCACTTCAAATAAAACATGTGAATATTTCCTCCCCTTTGTAGAATGCCACAGGTTCAGGTTCAGACTTTAAAGACATTCCCAACCCTTACACAAGCCCTTGAGCCTCGTTTTTATATCATCCTTTTCTTTAATCCAACACAAAGACTGTTTTTATGCTAGAATTCCCCAGGTCAATAATAAATGTGCATTAAATGTCAGTTATAGCCATGGCAGTCAGGGAAAACACATGCTTTCCTTAGGTTTCAATAGTGGAACCAAATCCCAACTACTTGAAAACATCTTTGTGCTAATATTTAGGAACAGACAAACATTTAGAGGAAGGTATAATGGAAAATGAATACCAAGGTAATATCTACTTTCAGATATATTGAGATAGGTAGCAGCATCTCTCATTAGAATTAAAATGTAACTTTTCTACTTATTTTTCTGCATGGGTTACTTTTCTCCCTTTTTGTCAACGCTATTTCAACTATTTCCTTAATTTACATTTAAAAAAATCAAGATGGCCAACTGCTGCAAATGCTTTATATGTAGATATGAACAAGTTGTGTATTGTTTTATTCTAACTCTAATGGAATAAACACACATTCCTATAAATGCTGCAGCATTACTTTCAGTATACAGAACTGCTCTCAAATGGTTTGTTACCTGGACTTTTCAGGTCTTTTCAGTCAGGCTGGGGGGACTCAACCTCTTCTTCTGCTCCTCTGCACTGTGGGGTTCCCCAGGGTTCTATCCTTGGGCCAATTCTTTAATTCTTTACCTACCCCCAAATCAGGAAAGTGATTAGAAATCATGTCGTGCTTTGTCAATTTATGCTGGTGACTGCCTAATTTGCCTGCCAATTGCAAAAAAAAAAAAAAAAAAAAAAAAAAAAAGTGTCCCTTGACGTCCCTGCTCAACTGTCTAAATTACATCAAGGCTTGGTTAGCCCACTATTTAAAAATTTTGCAATTAGTCCATAACTCTGGAGTAGGCTACGGTTTTTAACTGGGACCAAAAAATTTGCACATATCATCCGTTTTAGATTCTCATTTTAGCTTCTCTGAATTGACTGTCAGTGCATTTTAAATTTGGTTTTAGTATCTTATTGTTTATTTTTAAAATTTTAAATGAAGTGGCTCCTAATACATTACCAACTAGCTCAAACTGTACACTCTAGCCCAGGGCCATTCCCAGCTGGTGGAATCAAAGAGGAGATTTAAAAGTAGAGGGGACAGGGCCTTCTCTCTCTTTCTGGACTTGGACTTCCATATGCTCTGGCCTAACTGGCCTCACAGTGGAGGGCTATAAGTCCCATCTAAAGACCCACATGTATTCTTTGGCTTTTAACACTTTGAATCGTGTTGTTGTCTGTTTAATTTCTTTACTCCATGTATTTTATCGTTCCTCTTTTTTTTATTATATCATTTGTTCACTTTATTTAATTTATGTACAGCACTTTGGAGACATGGTTGTTTTTAAAACATGCTTCATAAATTAAATGGATTGGATTAGATCATGGACAAGATCATTGATCATCTGTCCTATAATATAAAGTGTCTATTTACTCTCAGACAGCTGTTCTACTCTTCAATTAAAACTATTAAATAGGTCATTTGATCATATCCTCAAACTATTAAGTTTACAACCCATAAGGGATGCTTTCTAAACTACTACCCCTACAGGCAGCAGAGGGGAATTATGACTCAAATGGCCATTTGAACATCAGAGCAAATATCATTCCCTAGTGTTTCATTTAACAAGCCACAACATCCTATTAAGTAGGAAGGTTGGGGGTGGCATGATCTCATGCAGAGCTTTGGATGAGTTTGACACCCACATGACAACTGTTTACTCCTGGGTTGTGTTCAGTCAAATCACAAGCCAGAAAAATTCAAATTGTTACTGGATGCTACTCAAGTATTATGAGATCTATGGATGCTATTTGAAGAGCTATCCATACATCATCTTTTTTCCTTTTGCTTCAAGAGTAGATCTCCAAGGATGAATCAGTTATTGAGCACAGCTACTTCTTATCGCTCCTTTTTGTGAAGTTGCTACTTTCTTTGCCAACATGCAAGAACGGAATGTCTCAACATTGGAGTCCAAATACAACCTAAATGACAATAATTGAATTGTCCATCTTTTGAAGATTTTAAAAAAACATGTGTATGTTGAAAGAAAAATTCAAAGATGAAAGAGAAGGTGCACATTTCCCATTGAAAATAAGGCAAACCTTATAAAAATATTCAAATGGAAAGAAAAGAGACAATCATGATTAAAGTTGTAATTTAACAGTGCTTGTGAATTGTTGGGAACCAGCATGACTGTTAAAGAAGTGAATAAGTAACCATGAGTGTTGCATGGTTTCATTAAATAAACAAAACAGGCTAGGTGTGCCGCATGATCATTCGTAGGGGATCACAGTGAATCACAGAGGGTGAAAATGAAATGAAGTTTGCTCCAACACAACACAGCATTGCACAACTGTTTCTTCTCAAAGATGTGATAAATAATTAAATAAGAAAAACAAACTAAAGGAAACTATGTGTATTGTGGTTGTTTTATGATGTGAGAGTAATGGGAGGGAAATCCTTTGTTCTTGCAAAATCTAATGATTTCTCAGACAAAAACATTTTTCAGTAGTTGCTGTCATCAAAACCAGTAGTGAAATTCTCCTGGAAAGTCCAATTAAAACTTACCTTTTGATGTATTATTAAAATGGCTTAATTTATAATAAAACTTTTCAGTTGAGCATTATAGTTTCATTAGGTGTGTGTTTAATCTTCCAACAAAAACTATGACATTTTTAAAAAGTAAAGCTTAGGAAACTCAGAAACGTAAACATAAAACTTTAATATTCATTGTTATTTGAATGGATGTTTAAGAAAAAAATATTGCCCTGAATGAAAAGTCACTAAAATCCCCGAAAGCTTATAGAGCTACCATTTAAAAAATAGACCATTTTAAAACAGGAAACAAGCATTATGAACAAGCCCAATTATGAGAAAAGCAGGAAAACTTTAGTCAAAGATGCCCCTTCGAGACAAAGACCCTCTACAGTACCTACGCTTTCATTTTAAGAAGATGACACTGCTTTAGCATACATTACGCATGCATATCATCTTCACTAATCAGGCATTTGTGAACCTTATTGCTGTGTTGCTTAAGATGGTGTGAGGAGGGGGCTCCTTTGTGCCACAGCTAATGATGTCCCTTCATGAAAGGGCTGGGTGTGAGGGTTGAGGACACTGGTACAGACTCCGAAGAGTTGCTGTATAGGTCTTAGTGTGACTGGCAGCTGCAGTAATCCGCCCTTTGTGTCTTCAGCAGGGCCCCACTGAGCTCCCCTGACAGGGACCAATATTCCCAACTCCACCAGACAGCCCAGATGGGCAGAGTGACACAGGGAGAAAAAAAAAAGGTTGATGAGAAAAGGTCAGGAATGTGGATGTTATTAACAAGTAATTGCCAGATAAATTATGATCCTGC
>JBAMHX010000005.1:10808422-10819782 GCA_037177515.1 Pseudomugil tenellus
CTACATCACTCACATGTATGGAAGGAAAGATGACAACAGACCCCAGGTTAAAAAAAAGCGAAGTTCTCCTTTAAAAAACCAGCACCAATGTCTGAATTACAACAGTTGGCATCTGTAGTTTTGCTGGCTGTTTAATTTTTTAATAGGTTCAAATAATACTAGTAGTATTATAATGTTTGCAGCAAATTTAAAAAGAATCAGAAAAGGAAAAAATTGTTTGCCAGTTATTCCCACTAAACAATAACAAAACATTTCATTTGCATAGAAAGTCTTCTTGTCTCAATCACCCAAAGAGCCGCTCTTAAATGTAGTCAAACTTAATGCAGTTCACTTTATCTCTTCTCCACAACCACCATCTCTCTTCTACTTTTAGCTTTTCTCTCCCTTTTTCAATTTTCCCTCTTGGCTCTTTTGCCTCCTCTTCTCCCATCATTTTCCCCCCATTTCTTCATTTCTCTCCCCTTTCTCCTCGGCCTCTGCTGTCCCCAGGGGGTATGAGACAGGCTGGGAGATTCGCTGTATGTGCCGCTGTCATGGCCTGAGCTCCCCAGTTGAGGAGCCTTTGATGGTGTTGGGGATTATTCATCCTGTTCATTGGGCCGTGTTCCACTGTCACACAGCAGCAGCGGCATCACATACATGTACAGACATATGCATAAAGGCACACACTTGATTAATAAAACTGCACCAATATTTTCTACACAGGAAGTTTGACTTTTTCAGCTGCTTCACTTTGATGTTGGAACTGCTGTTTTTATCTCAATAATTTCAAGTTATGATGTACTGCAGAGTCTTAGCTCGTCAAATGGTGCAATCATCATTTGCGCGCTATTAAATGATGCAAGCAAATGGATTTGTGCTTTCATAAGTATTTCTTTTAATGTGTGTACTCTACAGCAAACGTCTTACAGGACTGTAAACATCTGTCAAGAATTTCTGTTAAAAAGAAAAAAACCAAAAGTTGTGTTATAATTGAATCTTTTCAAATGCTTTGCTTTGTTTTTAAGCAGTAAATTTGATTTCAAAACTATCAATATCTAAATTTCACAAAAATTACTTTTGTCCAATGCAGTCAATTTAACTTTTGTTATAGAAATGCTCTCAGATGCCATGTAACATCACAGCATCTGATTAGCCAATTAAAGCAAATTTCTGGCATTAAATTGGAGACAAACAGGCAATGATGCTAGGTGCCAATTTTATATCTTTATCAGGAAAATATTCAAAAAGAAATTCTGAAATTCTTAAACATGTCAGTGTTAAATATCAAGTAACACCTCTGGGAAACAAACTTTTAACATACAGATATAAATCATTTTTATAGCAAAGCATTTTTTTTTAAAGTTTGGACCTTATGCATGTTGATCTCGTCACTGTGCCAGCAATCGTATTGGTTGGATGATGAAAGATTCAGACAGATAACTTTGGTTTCAAAATTACTGGGAGAATAACATTTCTTTAGGTTATAAAACAATAACTTAATTTCAATTATAATTCAATTTAGCTTTATTTGTGTAGCGCCACTTCATGACAATGTCATCTAAGGGGACTTAAGACATCAAATTTAGTTGATACATAATGAATAGCCTACGGAAACCAAAAAATTGCATAGAATTATGTCTTTGATGCAATCTCCCACCCTTAGCTGCATGAGGCGACAGTGGGAAGGAAAAAATCCTTTTAACAGGAAGGAAAAACCTCCAGTAGAACCAAACTCAGGCAGGGCAACCATCTACCTCAACTGATTGGGGTGGAGAGGACAGGAAAGACAGGTAAACATGCATTGCAACCTTGCAGGAAAAAGGAGAAATATGATCATGATGTTAAGAGAAAATGAATAACCTGCTTTCCATCCATCTGAACTGAAAGGACTTACTGTTTGTACAGTATATATATATGTTTGTAATCCCCACAAACTGCTTACAATTTGTCATCTTTCATTCAACTGAGGCAACATCTCAAATAATAGAAAATGGTTTTATTATGGGTTTAACAGCAGATGCAGACTGACAGCTCTGCTCAGTGTTTGAGTGCTGGTCAAAGAACAGTATCTACTCTGTGTGTATGTCTGTGTGCTAATTGAGGGATGCAAATGGTTGCATCCTGGAACATAGTACCTCATAGTACCTCAAGTATAGCTTACCTCACTCAAACTCTTGTGTGCCAATCGGGATGGCTATGTTTTTTTTTTTATTTTTGTTGTTTTTTGTTTTTTTTTTGGTACCCCACGTACCAACCCCACCTCTTTCTCCACAGTGTCCCTTGAGAAATTTGGGTGCATCTTCTTAATGATCCTGAATGTTGCTTTAGTGGCAGTATGTGGGCTGTTGGTGTGTAGGCGACGGGAGATGGAACAGCAGAGCTCCACAGCACCTCATTAGGCCCAAGTCTCTCGAGCTGGAGCCACATTAAAGAGCAGCCATGCCTTTCAACATGTGCCGGCTGGTCCCCCTTCCATTTTCCCCATTGCTGCTGCAGCACCTCCTCATATAAGATGCATCCATCCATACACAAAATATAAGGGTGAAAACGGAGGGATCGCTTTGGTTTTTGTGGCAAAGAAGAGATGGCATGGCAAAAAAGACAACTCAGCTTGAGATGATTTTGTGCTTATTTTATTTTCAACATTGTGAGTAAATTCCTTCAGCATACCGCACCTGTTGCAAGAGATTTCCACATATATCTTCAAAATCTATAAAAAAAAAGTGACAACAGGAAAACGATGATGGTGATAGATTCACCTCAAATGCAGACTTTTCGTGCAGATGCTCCTCTTTCTTGAGCCAGCCAGGCAGGGATCACTATAATCCACTAAAGCCCTCCAACTCTTCACACACTCGACAGAAGTAGAGGGAGCTCCTCTTCCCACTGTGAAGTTTGGCTTTAGAGGCTTCACAAGGTCAGACCCATTGTTATCGTTGTCATGTTGATGAAGCACGCAGTTTACAAGTGGTCTGAAGCCTGCCCAGATTTCAGCTGACAACCCAGAGTGTCTCAAAGAGGAGAGATTAAGTTGCTCCTTCTGCATGCACATAAAAAGGGGCAAAAAGAACCATTTGGATGATATTTAATTTTTTATTGCTGTGGGGAGTTTTTTGCATCCATTAGTTTGTCTGTGTTTACGATTTAGATGGTTTGAGCTGTAAACAAGCAACTATGAGAGAACTGTTTGGATGATGTGATAAAATACACATCTTTTTCAAGTGCTGGAATCAATATCGCCCTTCCCCCTCCGTAATCATAAACATGAGAGCAATAGACACTCTTCTTTGCTTGTAAGGACATGCACTGTGTCATATTAATGCAGTTTATTTCAATTAGCACCATTCTGGGAGGGGCATGGAATCCCAGAGGGATATTTTGTTGATGATGCGCAGCGAGCAAAAAAAGTAAGTGGAGAGATGATTGCCAGTTAATGTGATGATACGATGAGAACGTTTGGTGCCACAACAAGCAAACTGGAAAGTTTTAATTAACAGCAAAACAAGCTTGCGATCTTTGCGCACAAACTTGGCACTCGTGTTTTGTAATGGACTGAAAAATGGTTGTAGATGGAACTAATAATAAAATAATCAGTCTTTCTGCTTCCCTGTTTTTATTTCCTCTTGTCAAAAACAACTCATACTGAGTTAAAATTCCTGTGCATGCACATTTGTGAAAAGAGCAGGGATTGCCACAGTGCTGAACAGTATTCTAAACTAAAACACAACAAAAAGCAGAGCCTAAAGGTTTTTCCTCTCCAGTGGGTCCTTGTCATAGCAGACACAAGCTGTTATTTTTCTATTTTCACAGTATTTCATTTAAATTTCCATTCTGTGTCTTAGAAATGAATATTTGATCTTTCCCCCCTGAACCTGTCACCGATGGGTCTTTGAAGCTGTGAGACACTGTATTGTGTTTGTGACACTGCAGGATATACAGGAGAAAAAGATCAAACTCCTCTGCACCAAAAGAACATTAAAAGGTAAACACTGTGTCCTGATGGTTTACCTGTTTAGAGGCGCTCTTTGTCTCAAACGTTCTGACCACAAAAGTTTGAGGGCAAAAGTCTTCTGCAATGTTTGCTTTTCTGGAAATGACTCTGAAAGTTTTTTTTTTTTGTTTGTTTTTTTGTTGAATTGTTTGTTCAGAGTGTTACTGTAGTTTGCAGAAAAACTTTCTCCTGAGTTCTGCAGTGTTCTGTTTTATTCAGTTCTTATTCCTTCAATTTGTATTTGGTTTATTCCATATGTGTGTTTTTTCCTTATGTGTGTATGTGTGCGCGCGTGTGTGTATGTGGTGGAGGGAAAAGCAGCACTGGAGTTCTGTGCAGTTGTTACTTGAGGAAATTCCCTACCTGAGATCAAATGAAAGGTAAAAACAAAGATATATGGACACTATACTGCTGCCAATTAATAAATAACCTGCATGTGTGATAAAAATCAGGAGCTGAGGCCAGCCAGAGGTTGACAGAAAATGTGAAACAAAGAATGAATAAACTATGATATTCTGGAAATCTTCTATTTTCTCTCATGCTGATCGGCAACACTCCAACATAACAACTGTGGAGAGAAAAACATAGAAGTGTGTAACCAAAATATGGATTTTATGCTCCTAATTATGAGCCTATGTAAAAATATAGAAAAAAACATGATAAACACGGCCTAATAAAAAGTGGAAATTGAGCACCCTAGTTAGTCATAATTGGCTAATTTTGTTTGTAAGGTCATGATAGCACTTAAAGCCTCTCTGGATCCCTTCCCGCAGAAATGCAACATGCAACACAGGCAGCCCTTTTGTGTGCCAGCAAGCACTGATGTGCTTTCTGTTTCCATGCCAACTCACTTTCATCTTTCATCTTTCTTACCAGCTCATCCTACGCTTCAGATGAATTAGGTTTGTTACAAATTCTTTTGAAGTGCACCCCCAATACACACTCACACACACACACACACTCACCCTCCACCCCAATACCACCCCACTTCAGCGAAACAAAACAAAAACACAGAGAAGCTACAAATGTAAGCCAGTAATCTTGCTCGTTTCGGCTCCTTGGCTAACCAATGGCACCACGGACAGGATATTTCCACTTCATTTCAATTTGGAATACGTCCCTTTGCTCCTTCTACCTCTTGGCTTCCATTTTCTGCTGTTGTGTGCTGCTCTGCGCCACACAATTCATTTCCATTATGGAGACAGTCACTGAGAGGGTTGTATTGTGGGTTAGTAATGATCTTCAATTACACTGATGCCAGTACCTAAGGGGTAAAAGAAAGGTGGGGGTCTCTTAAGGATCAAAGGTTTAGACCTGAAGAGGACTTCTATGTCCTTGCAGATGTATTTTCTCAAAATGCTCCCGTGAATTCTGCCTCTGGACACAGAAAGGTAATTTCCAGGCACTGGGCTGTGTGCATCTGTAATAAAGATGGAAAGTCTGATATAAAATGAATATAAATTCATCACCGTTCTTTCTTCCACTTCCACCTCAAAATGAATAGAAGATCTGTGCTAATTATCATTTTCTTCACACTGTATTTGAAAACTTTGGGGGAAATGCTGAAAAAAATGCCATTTGTACAACATAAAGTACATATCTATGTACAATATAAAAGATGAGATGAGAAAAAACTCATTTATTCGGGAAACTGTTGGATTAAAATGAAGGTAAATATTCAACAATCATATCACAACAGATACAATTCAGATGAATTTTAATGTAAGATGTTTTTCAAAACAATCTAATCAACAAATAAGTGATACTTGTCAGCATATAAATCTCCTAAAATGTGTGTGCCTAAATATCCAGGTCTCTTCTCCATCTACCACCACGTTTGCTGTTTTGGCCTTATTGAAGATCTACATATGACTCAGCTGCAAAGATAGTTAAAGAATTGGAATCTAAGATTAATGAAGCATATAATGAAAAAATTAAAGAAAAAATTCATTTGTAAAAACATTTACATCAGCAAGCAAAGGCCCCACATCCCGCTGCTGTGGTTTACAGTGCGGTTTTTCAAACTGAGAAGGTGCAGAGCCACACCAATACACCCAGTCATCACTTTCATATAAGCTCTTTTTGTAAATTTTCTTTTCATCCTTCACTTTTACAGCTAAGAATGGGGCTACAATTGAGAGAATATATAATGAAGCTTTTAAAATGATCATAAAATAAATATGAAACAAAGCAAAGATAGAGGTGTTTGATTCATTTCCCCCATATAAAGAACCTTTTTCTCTCTTTCGCCTTCATGCTCAGTTTTTTTCCTGTCTGTCTATCATTTTTAAACCACATCAGCTCTGATGTTTGTGACAACAAATGATTTTTGTTTTCTATTGTAACTCGTCAGAGACAAACGAGGCATCATTATTAACCCTTTCATCCATAGAGGATACCTATTTACAAGCTTTATTTGATATAAAGTCGTGATTGAGAATAATAAATATTTTATAAATGAATCACTTCAGTAGACAATGGTAAGTCATCCAATACACTATGATTTACTGAAGAAAAAATAAATATACTATATAATCGAATATAAATGCAAACATTATGATTAAGTTTTCCTTAATGATAAGTAGGAAAAGAAAATAATACAGTTATATGTTTCTAAAACTAAATGTTTATGTCATAAACATATATTGTTTAATATAAATATTTCCTAGAATAACTTAAAAAAAAACTAAAAACAAGTTAACCACTATTAATAAACAAAGACTGTGTGATTGCATGTGTCTCTAGAGGTAAAACAATGTATTTCAAAAAATATATGGCATTGTTTTTCATTAATGTATGCATTAAAGGGTTAATTACAAAATGCATAAATGTTCAAATTATTTCTCTTTTAGGGACCAACATCAAGTTTTTGGTCATTCACATGTTATTCTCCTAAACCACCCATGCAGTGCAATGAAAAACTCTAACACGTATAGCTAAATAAAGTCTTCACATTTTGAACACAAGGCGATAACTGCACGTGTGGTGGACATGTTTTTTGCTATATATTTTAAAAGAGACAGTTCTGTGTGCCAGGAAGTTGGATTTGCAAACAAATCAGGAATGTGACAGCCAAACTGATCACTCAACAAAAGAAGCCAGAATATATTTTATTATTATATGTTAGTGAAGATCCTCTATCTCCCCTAATTCTTTATCTAAATGATTCTCCGGCTGATAGTTGGAACCTCCAAGCAACTCAATTATTTAGGAGGATCCTGGCTTGAAAAAGCCAGGAACCTCACCTGATATAATTAGTGACAGTAAAATTTTTCTTCAGAGAGAATGTCTTGATGTTTTTTCAATCCTGCTCCAAATAAAACTTGAATTTTCAAATGTAAATTTATCATTCTTCACCATTTTTTCCCTTTCCTGGAAACCACAGAAACTTCATATTCTCAATAACTTTTTTAATAATAATGACTTCTCCACACATGCTCGGACAACTGTGCAACAAAGTGACAGTAGAGATTATTTTTTTATTTTGATTAAAACTCTGATTTAGTCCACAAACTTTGGTTCACACGATGTAAAAAGTATTTTTTAATATGACAGAGTTGATGCTTACAACTGACATTGACAGATATTAGGATTTATTTGTAGTTACCAAACTTGCATTTCTTCAATCATTCTATGTATAAAACTTTGTGAAAACACATGAATAAAATGTAAGCATATTACTTGCTAAATACTTTACTATTTGCTTTTATCCACTGAAAATATGTAGATGCAAAGTTTAAACATAAACATAACACATGACTGATTACTGTATATATAAAAAAAAACATCCCCATTGAAGTCACCATGCGCGAACAGGAAAACAAGCAAAAACAGACTCATGTAAACCAACAATTTGCATGCAGTCTTTGACCAGAATCAGCTCATTTAATGCCTAATTATGATTAGTAGTTTCCAAAGAAAAGTAGAGACAGAGAAATTCCTTGGTCAGCCTTTCATAACTGGGCTGCTGTGGCAATTTACTTGATAGGAATACAATTTTGAGGTTCAATTAAATCCAAGCTGATTTGGAATACATTACAGGAAGACTGATTTATTTAGGTTAAGCTGCCATTGATGCCTTGCAGAAAAGCAACCAAGCTTTAACAGAACGATATTTCATAGCAGAGAAGTGAGGAATATTCAAGCCCCTTGAAAAGGCATTTAAGGAGCATGAAAGGAGCCAAGGGTGATACTATACCCCTACAACATTTGGTTAATTGGAGATTGGTCACGGGCTGTAATATTTGACTGTAATCTGAAAGGCCTGTGAAAGCAGGAGTGTGCAGTGAGAGCGAGAGATCAGCACAAGCTGTGAAGAGCAGCCAGTGATAAGATTAAAGCCATTCACATCATATAATGAAAAACGAGCAGCCCTGGTTTCTCTTTATCAGACTCATTTCTCATGTCGTCTCCTTTCTGGGTTGTTTTCATGTAAATAACAGAATGTGAGACTCTGCAACACAGCAGTAACAATACGTGTTCCGTCCCATAAGACACAGCTTTATCCATGCACTAAGGTGCTGAATACCAAAAGGAATCTGAGGTGGAGAAATAAGAAAAATAAATATCAGCTCTGGTTTTATTTTCACCCTGTTCCTCTGCGTAACCAAACTGACTCATTACGAACTTCAAAGACACAGATAGGAGTTTTAATTAAGAGAAATGCTGGGGAGCAATGAAGATAAGTAACAACTCCCCCTCCCAGCCAACACACACGTAACCCCCCTTCCTTGCCCTCCCCTTCTGTGCACCCCGCATATCCCCACCTCTCAGCGCTCAGACAACATCATTAGGACAGTACGGCCGTCATCCCACCGCATGAAACCAAAAGCGCCGTGTGGCTTCTGTGTGGTAATCCTCACATCACAGCTCCTTTGTGCTGATGTGGAGTGACACTGTGCATGTTTCGATACACACATGCAAACATAAACACTGGATTATCTGGCACTAGCAGAATCAGCAGCACCACTGCCCTCATTGAGGCTAAAGTACCAGTCAGGTGTATCAAACGGTTTAGAGAAATTATTTACAAGAGCATGATACTTTATGTTGTGTTCATGTTAAGGAACATTAAAAAGTTACCATTGACAATTCCAGAACAATTCCTAAGACAATGAATGAGTGATCAGAAAGAGGAGTAGATCACTTATAGTTTGTCAAAACATAAGGCTCAAATGATTGTGGACTGTTTACTTGGATGTACATGTTGCATTTGTAAAGCTTTGGAACTTATTAAAGTTGGTCAAATTCTTTTTCAGACCTTTTTTGCAGATATTTTTAGCTCAGAAAATAATTCTTAACAGTTTGAATGTGAAAATGTTATAACACTTGCTTCTTATTCTACATGTATCTTGGGACTTCCTTAAATTTTGTATAATTTTTCTGGTGCACATATATGGAATGAAATGTATTGGACATCAGTAAAAACAGGCCTATATGAGTTCCAGCAAAGCTGTAGATTTAGGAATATAGACTGTAGACCTGACAGGATTGCATCAGGCCAGCTGTCACCTGTCTCAAATGAAAGAAGGTTGGAATTACCTACAGGCTAAACAAAAAGGGGATTTCCTTTCCTCTGCTCCAAAAAATAAATCAAGTCCATGCAGCACCATTTATAAAAAAAAAATGAAGAAGAAAAAAACTCTGCTTGCATAAAAACGCAAAGACATGGTGTGCATCCAATGTATTTGACAGGAATGACTGATGATCTTATAATAGTTCGCTTCCTTTCAGTGTCGGAGTGAATCTGTTTAGTCAAATGCATTGGTGAATGTGCTGGAAATTTCCCTCACTGTTTCTAAGCAATAACCACTATTAGAGTTGTGGTGACAACCTGGAAAGCGTTTTCCAAAAAGTTCAGATTCATTTCTAAAAACTTTGCTTCAACATAGAATGACTAGATCTGGCTGCTCAAAGAGACGTGTAAACTGAATGAGACAGTCAACAGCGCTCCACCTACCAGGGGTTGTGAATAAGTGTTGAGACAGAAACTATCACGGCAACAATAAAAGAGTGCAGCAACATTTAAATGGAAAAGACCAGATTTCATACAGGGAAATGAGATGTCATGAAATGCATTGACCTTTCACAAATGCAGCAGCCGTAAGCGATGACAAAGATGACTTAACGAAAACTGAACGGGGACAGAAGAAAGCAACATGCATCAGAAACAGGAAATGGTCCTGGTGCAGTGAATGATGAATCAGTCCATTCACAAACAAGAACCATTAAAACCTTTCCTTTAAAAGTAATGTTCCATTTTGTGACATGTGTACATTGTCTCTTATATTGTCCCTGATGTTGTGATAATTTGCGTTTCAAGGTGACTATGGCTCCTCAGCAGTTTATGGAAAGACAAAGCTCAGCAGCTGGACTGTATACTAAATGCATTTTTCTGGACTTTTCCAACCCAGGTGCAGCCTGTAACATAAAAAGTGACTGCATTCCAAGTCATGAAGTGTGCTATTTGTTTGCTGTCATGATTTGGACTTAGTGTGGGGGTTTTTGGTCCCCTGTTTTATTTCGTAGTCTTCCTGTTTTGCCCTGTTTCTGTTTTTTGCCTCATTCTGTTAGACAGCATGTCGTCACGATGACATAGTTGCCATGGCAACCGAAGACGGCATCTTTGTCTAGGGGTAAACAACGCGTTAGTCTCATTCAGTTATATGTGTTTGGCTCACTGTAGGTTGGTTTAAATTGCCTAAATATGGATTTATTTATTCCACGTGAGTTTTTCATATTAATATCATGTACCAGCAAATGGAATCACACGATATAAGAACGTTACGGAAGCGTTTGGCCGTCACAACCATTAAAAAATACTGGACCAGTTTCTCATTTTAATGAATAAAATATCTCATTATAATGTGACAGTTTCTTGATATAACAAGATATTAATCTCATTAAATCGAGAAACTTTAGAAGATGGTTTCTTATTATACCAAGATGTGTAACCCTAGTTTCAACGAGGTCAATATAATGAGTTATAAAGTTATCCTTTTTCCCGTGCTGAAATGCGTTCCTCCGACAGATTTCGACTTATTAAAATGCACTCATCTTCTCGCTGTTCCCTCCGGACCAGATTTAAAAGTTCACTGAGAAGCGATGTTACGTTTAGAAATATCACGTTATAACGCAATAACTGTATCACTTAGATGAGGAAATATATGGTATATGGTTTTACAATCCATTAGCAGGGCCAAAAGTGGACTACCCCGATCAGAGTTCATCTAAGATGCACATCCAGACTTTTTAAAAACACCTCAAGAAGCAAAAAGGAATCGAGGTTAAAAGACAATCGTGTCTATTGGTTATGGTGCTCTGAATGTAACCGCTAACTGTTAGCTAACAGTTAGCCTAAATACGGCCGGTCTGACTCGTTGTAATT
>JBAMHX010000005.1:10819882-10893680 GCA_037177515.1 Pseudomugil tenellus
TTCTTTTCATGCAAGTTAAATAAATATGCCGAGGAAGAAGGCTAAAGACCAGATTGCTGTCCATATGCTTCACTTATTATCCACCACGCAACAGGAAGTGTAACGCTGCACGAAGAAAATCGTAACACCATGTCTCCTCTGTAGTGTCGCTAGGGTCTGTTTCCACCACACTAAGATGGGAAGCTACATACACCACAAGCTGAAAGTGTGTGTATGATCTTTAAAAGTTCCTAAAGTGCTGCTGTCTGTAGCCAGTGGGGATTTTTTGTAAAGTGGGTTACTATTTAAAGGTGAAAACACTGGAGATCACTGATGCACACAGAGAGAATTCTCGTTTTGTGGGCACAGTGCCAGCATCTCTGCAGCTCTGCTTAAGTCCTGTACACATAAAGACATGCTTCATTTCCTACAATGCACAAAAGTTGTGTCACTGCATGCTGTGGAGATAAAGTCTACAGTGAAAACCAAAGAAACAAAGAAATCTGTTGAGCAGAGTTAAACTATACTGAGCAAAGATAAAACACCTCAAGGGGCACAAAAGTGCTCACTCTGAATTTTGTAAAACACCTGAATGTCTCTCAGACTTGGAGAAGTAATATCCTTTGACTGAGTGAATAAAACTTAATTTGTTTGCAACAATCCCGAATAGCATATGTGGAGGAAACCAGGAATCACAATATCAATATCATCCATACAGTCAACATGGCAATGGGAGCTTCATCCACTGGGCATGTTTTTCTGTACCTGACTCTGGTAGACAAAGCAGGATGAAAGAGACAATGAATGAGTAATTCTGAATGAAAACACTTTTTCAGAGGGCTTATGATCTTTTTATTTTCAATTCATCTTAAGAACAAAACATAAAAAATTTCCTACTGATTTTGTAATAAAAACTTTCTAAATACACAGTCATTTATTATCTTTTGCTGATTAAATTCAGGTGATCATAAAAAAATCTAAAAGTTAAATTGTTGTGAATAGTGAAAAAACAAGAGTTAGGATATCATTAAACTCTGTAGATCCTCCTGGAAACCTTTAACCCTACGAAACTAAACATATCATATATGATACATACAGTTTCTGAGACATTTTGCATCACTTTATAAAAACTATAAAAACAATCATCAAAACCATGTTGTACACATGATTATACTGGTTTCCTGCATTCTTGTGCATACCAAAAAGCACAAGACTATACCACACAAAAGTTTGACTTATCACATAGTAAAAACAGATGATAAAAATGCTCCCCCAAAAAGGACTTAATAAAGATTTCAGATTTAATTTTTTGTACTTTTCTCCCCCGTTGTTCATAGGTTGGGCTTTTAATGGTTCAAAGATTAGATAAACTTCAGCAAATAGTATTTTTAGGGGATAAAACTGTCAACATCTGGTATTTTTACTTTATTTTTTACAAAAATACCTCACCAATTAGATCAGCTGAGAAACAGCTGCTGTGCCACAAACAGTAGCTGACAGGGATTAGGAAATCAACCTTGTCTGAACGTTACATAAAGGGCTAATTGCACTTAATTAGCAGATAATCAAATCAAATTACATCTCACTTTCTACTCCTTTAAGTCAGGTGAGTTGTGCCACAGCTCACGTCTCTCCGTCTTCAGGTGTGTCCTCTCTTGTTGGAGTAGACTGGACGAGCTCTGAGACCGCCCACATATCCCCAGGCCCACCATGTGGTGGAGATCAGTTGCAGAAGAGAGAAATCTGTCCCCCTCGGGGGTAGGCCTGATGTCGGAGAGATTAATTACAGACTACGGCGCTGCAGCACGCTTGGAGCACACATTGCTTCCAGGCTCAGATATATTCATATGCGTACACACAAACACACACCAAGTCTCCCTCTGCTCCTTGCAGGCAGGATCCATCAGCATGTTGAATCCCAGATGAACATCAGCCCCCACCAAAAGGTGCTGCTCCTTTGTCTCCAGGTACTGCAGCCTGGCGCTCAGCCCACTGCCTCCCACTTTCATGTGGCCAGGGAAATTATCCTCCCTTTTGTGTGTGTTAGTGTGTATGGTTCGCACTAGTGTGTGACGCCTTCACAGGTACTAGTTTCATATCTGCTTTCTGTTCTGGCTACAGGCCAGCTAGCCACCTGTGAAGTTGTTTTCCCGGAGGCTCCTGAGCAAGGCAGTTCTTTGACTGAGGCTGCAGTCGGCTGACAATTATGAGAAGAGCAGTCAGAGGAAGAACATAACTCTCAGACGGCTACACTCCACTTAGCGGTAACGGCTTAGGAAGTGGTTTGTCTTGTGTGTGTACTGTGTGCAAGTGCCATAAATCACTGAGGCTTTTTTCATAAATACAGAATGCCTTTAAATCTGTAAGAGTTTCCCTGTGTGCTCGTGCATGGCTATGAGTTTGCGTGTGTCCCCCTTATGTTTAGTTTTATTTGTACAAGAAGAAAAATGAAGGTACAAACCCACAGTGTGCTGCACTGCTTATTTTGGGGAAACATAACAACTGGTATTTCCCACTCTTCAAAGAAAGCTGTATAATACTTGGTTTTGCTGTCTTCTGAGTGTGCTTTGTGGAGATCCCCACTGTGAATCCAGCTTAAATACTCTTCTATCCCACAAACTCTTCACTGAGCTGAATGAACCTTGAAGACGTCTCTAGAATCTTGGTTAACTTTTGACAACTAAGACTTGTGTGCTCATGTTTGCATATGTGTATCAGCGAGTTCTGACACACATACATATGTGTGGCAGCATTTAATTTTGTTTTTCTTGTGTTGTTTATCTATCTATTTATTCATTGTTGATAAACTCTGCCACAGTCTGACCCCAGTTATTAATAAAATCTGCATTTGTAGAATGAAGTGTTTGTCATGTGTCATGTGTGTATGCAAAGTTTTCCCATGATACACATGTCCTAAGGCGGTGCAGGAATGTTTATTCTGCAATATAATGGGCCTGCAGGATACGTAGCAGGTGGCCTCTGTCTCTTGGAAGTACAGCTTGGTCCCGTTTGTTAACAGTGGATTGCAGAAGGATAGGAAGCTCCTGCATAATTCCTCCACTCTCTAGCCAGCTTTCTTTTCACCAGCAAATCAGTTCTAAGAATTTTTTTAAAGCAGTATCTGATACATTTTATGTGACTGGTTTGAATAGTGTTGGGAGAATCTGTTGCTTTTAGTGATAATTCAAAAGAAATTGTTCTAACCAGAGAGAAACCTCAAGGAGATACTGGCACAATTTCATTATTCATCTCACTTGTCTCATACATTTTCCACTACTCTAACCACATATACTAGTATATTCATATTTAAGTAATCTCATAGAGTATAAATCAAAAAGCACAAAACAAAAAAGCTAATCAAGCAAATCTTTTGTGCGAACACTTCTTCTCCATACCTCCTGCACACTGACACAATCACAGAATATGAACATCTACTTAGTAAAAACAAGCTTAGAATAATTTTCTGTTGTGTGCATTTCTGTTTTTAGCTGAAACATAAGATCTCTTTTTAGCAGTTGTTGGCTCCATTTTCCTGTGTGTGGGGGGATATGAGATGCCTTATGTTGGGTTTTGGTGCAGGTGTAGTAGATGATCCAGCATCTGTGCATAGGTTGTATTGTTTTCTATGTGGTGTATTTCTTTATCCCATTCATTTTCTGTTCCCTTATCTTTTCTGTTATGCTCTTTTTTTTTAAAATCTTTTTTCTGTCCTTTGTTAAGTTTTTTGTGTTTGTTAAGTTCCCTAAGCAAAATTGCACACCATCCAGAATATCCTTCTGGACAAGACAAGTTAAAATATGTCATTAATTAATATCTTGGACTATTAAAGATGTACCATATCTGAACAGATGTTGGCCAGTCATATGAATTTTTTTGCTGATTTACACCACAAGCACCTGGACGTGTCTTTTTCTTTTTGTCAGATTAGGCCTGTTTCGCAAAGCTGTTGAATGCATATAGACTCCCTTTATAAACAGGTGAAAATTACCACAAACTTTCCTGCATTTCATTTAAGAGTAGTTCCACAGACTTCTTGAATGACTTCCCAAAACTCTTCGTTAGATGTTGGCTGCCTCCTGTTCTGTCAACATGATCCTGCACTGCTTAAATAGTGTTAAAAGACCAGACACTGGGGAGGACTCATCCCTCCGTAAGACCCGTCGTCACTGATTTTCAATCTGGTTCATGTGTCTTTTGGCATACCTCAGCATGTTCTTACTATTTTCCTTATTTAAGAGTGACTTCTTAACAGCTACCTTTCCATTAAACAGGTTTCTGTAAGAGGTATCTGTAGCAGTACAGTGTAGTATTTAGTGTTGTAAGTTCATCTCTCAGGTCCTGTGTTAGGTAATTGCTGTACTCCTGTGGTTTTCTGTCTTACTTTGTCTTCCTTTTTTGTTTCTTACTTTCAGATCTGATATTTTTAGTTTTCTAAGCCTGTCATCTATTCTTTTGTCTCACATGTTCAGTTTCCTGAAGATATAATGACACCCTGCATCTCACAGTATTTCTTTTCATGGGTAATCAGGTTGTTTGGTCATTTTAGTATGATGTGTTAGGTTGGTAACAAAATCCATAAATATAGAATTTTAGAGTTGGTTTTCTGCTAAATTATCTGTAACATTTTGACGCAACAATGCTTCATCCTTTGTGTTCGGTGCTCTTTTAATGTATTCAGTATTTGCAGGTGTGTGTGGGGACTATTTAAAAAAAAACTAAACTTTTTTTCTGAAAAAGCCAGCAAGGACAAAATGGTCCTTGCTGAAAAAATGGTCAAAGATCAACTTGGAAATACCCTCAAAAAGTATTTCAAGATCACTGTGTTATAATACTAAAACACTCCTTGGAAAAAAAAAATATATATATATATATCAAGAATTAAGGTGTGGTTTAAGACCTTCTTTCAGTGTTATTACCAAAAATGCTCTTATATCATCATGATATCTGTTAATTTATAAAGCCTTTAACCAGCTACAGCTGCACTATACGCCAAATAACAACATAAAAAAACATAAAATACACACAGGAACATTGCACTATATGACTTCAGTGATAAATAGCAAAGAGCCATATATTTCTTTTTTAAATGACTGATATATCATAATGATAATCCCATAGTAAATGCTTCAAAGTACATAAATGTGTATATAACTGCAATGACAAGTCTTCATTGGGAGTTCAGAAGGGTGATAATGTAATACACCAATCCAGAAAGCTCCAGTTGTGCAACTTTTGTTTTGTCACACTAATTTTAGCGCAGACCAAATGGAAGCTCTGGATACTTATAGATCTACATTGAGATTATGGTTGCATGTTTGTTTAATGCTTTATTTAAATTCTCTCTCAACCTTGAGGTAACAAGCCTGGACTGCTTTTTAAATTCTATCTTATTCCCCACTAAGCATCACTTTTACAAGGTGAGAGTGACTTTGGCTCTTTTATCTGAGAGTTGTTAAGATTATACGTATTTGTAGTTTCTGGAAGCATTTAGTCACAAGCTTTCTTCCTGGAGAAAGAACTGGACTGGACTGCTCCAGTGATAATCATGAGCTAATGTGTTCATTTTCAACATTTTCCTGCATCTTTGAAACATTTCTAATAGATTAACTCTATGTGTTAGCAAACAAAAGTGCTGAATTACTTACATGATCCTTTTTCATAGTTTGATTTAAATGTAGAAAAAAAATATATACGCAATTTTAAGATTCTGTAATTTCATATAAAAAGCTGGATAGTTCACTCTAGTGCCTAAAAATCAACATTTCTTCCAAAATAGAAATCCATTCTCCCACCTATCCCTCCACCCCTCGTTCGCTTTGATGTGTGGGTGTCTGGGTCTTACATCAGACATCAGGGTCAAAACCTGAAAAGGCAAGTCAATTTACAGACAGACATCAGACAGAGAGGCTTCTCCTGCACAGGTAGGGCCAAGAGACCCAGAGCAGTAGCCCCACAGCCTCCTCATCTGTCAAATTTGAATGGAACAGACAGCTTGGACAGCTCGCCTAAAACAGGTTCATTGTTGGGTTCGTTACATACATCGATTTATGTGCCAGAGCACAGACAGTTCAGCACAGAGTCCTGAAGTACAGTTGACTAAGATGGTGTGTCCACCGACAGCTATGAAGGTTTGTATGTCTGCACATCAAAGGCCCTAGCGAGTGTGGTACAACAACCATAAAGTGCTTCATGGTGTTATCAATTTGCCCATGTGCCTTTATTTTCATGGCTCTTAAATAACACTGAGAAACATGATAGATGACAGGAAGTGAGGACCCATTTTACCAAGAGTGTTGGGCTCAGCATGGCTGCTTTATCATCTGATGCATCGTAAGGTCACCACACCAATACATGCCTTGTTTACATGCCTGTGGGTATTGAGGTTTGAGTTGGAATAAAGTTATGATTCAACTTTTCTGTTTTGATCAGTATAAGGAGCATTTAAAACAACTGTGAGAAATTTCTTTGAACTGCATTGATGTCAACTGTATACAGATATCAAACATCAAATACATACAGGGAGTTGATAATAATTCTTTTTTTCATCTTAGATTCAGGAAAATGTTCTAATTTGAACCCCAAAAATATTAATGGCATTTATTGTTAAAGTTTATTTTGCTTTCTGAATATGCAACCAACAAAATAATTTCTTTATTGATGCATTCATTTGTACTTTCAATTTTTAAATAGAGCCAGTTTTTCAGAAATTGTGTGTTTAAGTTCACGTATTTTAACAGCCCTATCTGTTTGATTTAATGTATACTATTATCAAGATAATTTTCTATCTATTTTTGTGGATAAAAGTCATTTATAGTTTACAGTATTTGTAACTAATATGTGTGATAGTGACATGTTGCCTCTCATTGATCAAATTAATTTCAAAAGACCTCAAATGGTTTTTATTGCAGTGAATGTTTAGTTTATAACTTGAATTGCGAGTTAAGTGGAGGTTACAGCGTATGATGGAAAAGAGCAACTTCGTCTCCACCTGGTAAGACCTCAAAGCCATAAACAACTCTCCCTGCAGTGCGGTGATCAGGCAGACTCACATCAAACACAAACATGGATGAAAGACAAAGCACCTCCAATACAGCTCCTGTATATGCCATTACTTGCAGCAGAGTTCATTAAGCTGAGTATGTGAGGAAAGATGAAGGCCCCTGCGTTGGGGGATTTCCCCCTACTAGCATGCTGTCTGAACATGACTGCCAGTGTCTTTGAGCACAGCACACTTGCATGGCTGAGGGCGTATTCTCATCAGGCCTCGGAGCCCAGATCCTGTCGACTCTCCGCACATGTATTGGAAGTTCTTTCTCTTTTCTGAGTTCTTTTTTTATGCAGAAGCATGCTAGTTAAATAGTAGGCTACATACAGTGATGAAAATATCCCTTTGATAAGGATGAAACATTGATTTATAGCTGTACTTTTATCGTCATTCCATCAGAGCTCACTGCCCCAAGCGCTCCATCCTGTGGAGTTTTTTTGGGGGGGGATGGGTGAGGAAACCACCTGCTTTAATTTGTGGCCCCTATGGATTGAAAGTTCAAGTCTTGACTGAAGTGTGTGAAATCCCAGGCATCTCCTCTAGATTCAGTAGCAGTGTTTAACTGTGGAGTGATAATGGATAAAAAACAAGTAAAGCAGAAACAATTTGTAGGAATAAAAATGAATGCAGATGATCCAAATACAGGTGGCACAATGATAGAGAACATCAGGACCTATAATGTAAATAAGGTGCTTTTGTACAGTTCGCCTTTGTTAAGTCAACAGTTTGTACTATAGAGCTACACATGGGACATCCTCCAGTGAAGCACACTTACAATAACCCAACCGGGACTTCCGATACACTGAGATCTGAATTGGAAATGCAGTTTGTCTCCCAGTGCTACAGGCCCTTCTTCATTGTTTCACATCTATCTTGACACCCACTCACCAGAATGGAGGCACGGCGCAATGAACCCTGGGATCTGTGATCCTGCCACCGATAGGCACAGCAGTGCCACAGATTCCATTAAGCTCCAAATTAAAGCAGGCACATCAAAGGGCCTGGGAGGAGGCAGCATGGAGATGTGACGGCGAGAGGGGGGGAATGAGTGAGGGGAGGGAAAAAAAGGGCCTCATTTACGCAATCCCTGAACGTGACAGAGCCTAATCCAAATCAATATCTGTGAGTGGTGGAGGGTTGTTACAATACTAGTGTGGAACACATTAGTGAAAGATGAAAGCGTTGAAGTGGTTAGCTAGATGAAATAATGTCTTTTATATCACGAGACATAATTGGAAAAATCTGAAAGAGCTGGCATACATGTTTACCGCAAATATATGGGAACTGGTGGCTGCAGATACATTCTACACTTTAATACCTGGGTGACTTTTTTCACTGTTTACAAAGGTTGTGTTGTATTTGTTGGTTGTGGTGGTGGGTTTTTTTCTCTGTTCAAAAAGTGATCATTTTGCAGTACAGAGAAAATTGTTGCGCTATCTCACATCCCTCCACACATGTATTCCCATGAAAACATGGCTCTTTGCTAAGCTGACACAGCAATGGTTTTGTTCCCTGAATTAGGTCTCTTTTAATCTTTAAATGATTACGTAAATGATTTAGTCATTTTTCTTTAACTTTATAGAAGTTTGTCTATAAAATTATTTATGACAATACAAGGGTTAAATAAGGTGGGGATTACATTAACTGAAGTGATTAGACCCCAAAGATCCTGATACATCGATTATCTGTACCACTTATTCCAATGAAGGGTCGCTGGTAGCTGGAGCCTCCCTCAAGTATTGTGTTTCAAAATCAAATGAGTTGTTGAAATTGAAGAAACACAACTTTTTCAGCTGGAAGAAACATTTATAATTGTCATTAGTATTGTAAAGGTCCTGTTATGTGTAATGACTTCTATTTACTGCATATGATTTCCATGGAAAAAGTGTATTCTTAATGGTCTATCTAAGAGGCTTTATCTTTGTCACGCTGAGGGTAGTAAGGGGGACCTCTGGGAACATATTGTCTCTTTCGATAATCTGTATTTATTTTTCTGACCAGGTTGGAAAATTTGCCACTAATCCCTCGAGTCTTGGCAAATGTTTTATCACCCGGAGATTCTTCACAAGATGTCACTTGTGATTAGAGAATGGGAAGAACTCTACGTGTTTCTGTCTCTACAGTAATTCCCAAGGCAAGTCCAGGAGCCTCTGCTGCTCGAGGCAACACCAAGGGAGCCATGGAGCTCACTGTAAGCATCTATGCTCTCCAAAAGCAAAAAAAAAGGGTAAAGTGGGGTCCTGTGCAACAACGTTGAGGGTGGTGTTTGCAACCCTACAGCAGTCTGCCTGATTACATCGCCACATAAGCACGTCTTCAAAGCTTTCCCCTTCCCCACCTCCCAGTTTGACCAGATAAGGACTCCCTCGTGCTCTGGTTCAACTAGGGGACAGGAAGACACATGAAGGGGTCAACGGTAGTGCCATCTGCTCCTCATGTACAACAAATACTGCACGTCTATATCAACAAACTGCTTTACTGTCCAAACACATATTCTAGCGTGCATATGGACTGGCTCCTCACGCTGTTGCTTTGATCACTCAATAGGCTTTATATTGAGGCCTTTAGTGTGTAATACATTCAGGATGTTTAACTGACTGCTTGTACCAGTTTCACGAGGACACTGTTGATTGAGTCAATATGTTTTTCTCTTTCCATGCCCCGACACAGAAAGAAGGATTACTTTTGTGTAGGAGGCCAGCTCCCCCTGCCAACTAAATGGCGTGTACAGCATAGTGTTAACCTGTATTAGGAGCATTGGTTGCAAGTGACATCACATTCCTGTATGTCAGTAACTTCTTAGGCCACCACAGTGACTGACAACACATATAACACACAAAGACGCCTGATTCTTGGACTGGGTACAACACTGGAACGTAATTTAATCTGTGAGTAACAATCCTAAAAATGGAGGATGGCCCCGTGGCATTTTTGGATGAGTATGCCAACCGTCATAACACAGACACACATCGCCATAACCTCCCCCACCACCACCACCACCAATTGGATCCACATCCTCCAAGTCGACACATGAAGCAGTATGAGCAGCTGTCACAGAGCTGGATCGTGTTGCACACAGGCAGACGGGCCAATGCCTCCAGGTTTACTGCTCACTAAGGTGACTTTTACAATAGCTTCTCATCTTTTATTACCTTGATATGTCTGTTTTCCTTGCATTATGTCTGTGATTATGCAAAGTCTTAACTCTACATTATCATGCCAATCAGGAGATAATGACTATCATTTGGATCTATGTTTAATTAAGTAGTTTCCAGTATGTTCTCCTCCACTTCCCCCCTACCTCAGTCTGCCACCTCATAACTAATCTCTCATGACTTCACTTGAAAAGGTGTTTTCCACTGCTTGGTAGGTAAGACCCAAGGGTGTCTGCTTCTCAGCTGCTATGACCCCCACCTCCCCACAATCAGAAAATTTCTATTACATCTGTGGTTCCAAGCGTTTGATGAACGAAAGGTTAACTTGCCGAGACAACAAAGGAGTTGGATACAGTCACCGTGCAAGGTAATAAAAACTGGGGAATATCAGAGTCAGCTTAAAGGCAACTGTGTAGTATGAGCTGTTCTCCAAACATGTGCGTGAGCAGTGAGTGAAACTGCCATGTGGGGGGTTGAAAAGGAGCCAGTGAAAACAGAGTCAGCTTTGCATAAAGGAGAAAAGTTACACAACAGAGCTTGTAATACCTGGTCAAACAAACTTGTGACTGATTCATTTCAGACAACTGAATAGTTCAAGAGTGAAAAGGATCACGAGATTGTGACGAAATAGTCTTTAGATCATTTTTTTATGGGAGAGGCCCAGAGTACATTACCCTAATGCTACTCATGCTGTGTTTGGAAAACCCTGATTTCTATTTGAACTAATGGGAAACAAATTGCCTGAGCATGCAGTCTCCTTAAGCGCAAGGGTTCCCTAATCCAAGTGCAAAACTGAGTAAAGGAGTCAGACAGCACAAGACCTCAGAACCTCTTCTGTTTGGTTTGGCGAGGACGGATAATGACAGGGAAGATTGAGAGTGCTGGGTCTAGTTCTGATCATAGGCATGGGAAGCCTCAAAAAAAGAATCACATCATCGCTCATGACAACACAAGGAGATGAGATGAAGCACATGGCTGCAAGTGAACAAGATACCAAATACTCACAGGGTGGAACACTGAAGCTTTTTTATTGAGGATAGATGATGAAGTGTCAGTGGAGCTTCCACATGCATCATCATGACAGCAAAATTGAATAGAGACAAATGTGAGGCATGGGTTTTTAAGGGCTAATTTTCTCCTACCTGTCAAATATTAGGATGTGGTAAACACAGAATGCTCTATGGATATGTTTCTATATGACAACACACATAACGAGTGTCTGTGTGTGTGTATGTGTGTGTGTGTGTGTATGGTGAAAGGGTGGGGCATTGAACGGAGGCCCCTCTAGCCCAGACTTGAAAAGGCATTCTTTCATCATGCTAATCTCCCAAACATAAACATGAGAGCATCCACACAGTCTCTCTCTCTCAGGGCCAAAGAGGTGACCCTCCCGTTACTGCCGATGAGGGACCACATGAGGACAGGGGGCCATGCGTGTTGTTTGTGTTAAGGAGAATTGCACCAACTGCATCAATCAAGATATCAGTTTTATAATGGTTGTTTGTGAACAGATTCTGAGAGCATTTTGTGGGTGTGTATAAGAAAGTGTCAGCATACTTGTTTATGGTTGTGAGGCGTGTGTGTTCCTGTGCTGCTGGGTAAATCAGACATCAAACCAGGGCACGACAATTTCATCTGCAACAACCTACAATTAGCTATTTTTTCCACAACAGCAATGTGAAACATAATTGCATGTGATTTCAACAAAAAATTAAGTCCGAAGCTTGTCATGGCTTGATAAGGCGACAAAGAGAGATCTGATATTTCTGTTTAGGTGATCTGTTTGGTAGTAGAGATGCATGCTAGAAAGCACATCGGTCACCGAGTCAAACCAAAGAGGGAGAAAAGAACTTGGAACTTACAATGGGTGAAAGGTTTCTTGCAAACTGAATGGTTACTGAGCATTTAAATATTGACAATTTACATTTATAAAAACCATAAATTTGTGTATGAATAATGCTTGTATTTTAAACAATTTTAATTTAAAAAAGACACTCCATGTCAATCGGTCTGTCAACTTAGATGTGAACAGTTTTTGGAAAACCGATGGTGACTAAAGGTCAAGTATCTGAACAAATTTTTAGACGTACAGACCTGAAATTCAATTCTAGTTTGTGCTTTTTGGGATTTTAACATGATTTATAAATTTCAGTCATAGATTTTACATACAGCACTTACCTTTATAATTTGTACAATATATCCGTCAATTAATATGAACTAATCTTGTTGAAACATAATTTGTCTAGAAACTACAAACTTTACTTTTCTCATGCATCTATACTTAAACTCTGCACTGTAACAGATCTTGCTTTTATATGATGTATGACCTTATTGTAATTTTTTTATTTATGAAGTTCCTTTCTTTACAACAACTGTAATGCTTTTGATACTTATATGTACAAAACATTGAATTGTCTTGTTCATGAAATTTCCAATACAAAAAAAAGAAATGTGCAATGTGAAATAGAAATAAACTTACCTTGCCTAATAAAATTGAATATGTGTGCAACATGCAGGGTTTTGCAAAGCAAAATCGTGACCCTTTCCTGATTACACTACAGTAGCTTGTCAACTAAACTTATCCAGTGAATGAGAGCATGTGGAGTGAAAAAAAGAAACATCAGTTTTACATGAGAGTTGTCTGAGCCTCAAAATCCAGAAATAAGTGGGAAAAAAGCATCTCACTTGAGTCCCCTGCACTAAATGTTCCTGCTGCATCTCACTTCTATAGGCACTTCATGAGTAAAATTACAGATACATTTCACTGCAATATTTGTACTGTTTCATGCACTGTATTAACAAAACACATTACTTTTCACAAATATAATTTCTTTCTCAAATAAAAATATAAATCCTAACCCAAAACAGGTTTTAACTGTATTACACTTATAACACAAACACAATGAACAACAGCAGTTCAGCCTCTGTGAGCTCTGCGGAGCCCTTTTGTTGACTCAGTGAGGTCACTATCATTCACATCATCTACTCAGACATCTTTTCATTTCCCTCTGTTGAAGAACTTTAAATGAAGTACTTCTGTTCAATATTTCAACACCCACATATTTCATACAACTAGTGGTGCATCCTGTATTTCTATTTTCATTCAGCCCCCCCGTTTCACTTAAAGTTTTAACAGACATATTACTGCATAGTAATACACCATACAGCTCATAACAGCATATGTCATTTATTTAGCCTTCATCATAGGTGCTGCATCAATCAGTTATGGAAATATGAATAAAGTTACTGATTATTAACAGTTGGTGTTATTATGATTACTCAACATTACTGAAGGTTGCTGGTGTGGGGCACTAAGGTGGTACAACATGTGTTCCTTTTCAGAGGCACCTATTACTCAGGCCTGTACTACTGGCATAAAATAGGCTCTGTTCACATGACTCATCTCTCTTCAAACACACACACAGACATACACACAGAGAAACACACAAGCTCATTTGCTGCACTATTCCTTGCATACATGCTGAAGCTGTTCTTGCAGAGCATTTAAGAGATAAGGCCAGTGAGTTAATGCAGACGTGCTGCCGTAATCCAGTTTTCCCCCTCGTCTGACTCTCATCCCCCCTCTATGCTCTCCTATAACAGTTTCTTTGCGTTTCGACTGCATATCTGTGACAGATTAGGGCAGCTCACCAAGGATTACCTCCACCAGACACGGCCTCTACGCTGACCATAGACACCCCACCGCCATCACCAATCCCTTGCACTAATAGAGTAAAAGGGGGCTCAGATAGAGCTTTAATATTCAATTGCTTAGCTTATTGATCTTGTGCTTGAAGGTGTTACTTCCCTTTACTGGAAATAGTTAATACATGCCTCTGAGGATGATCATATTTGCATTTGCTAATCTAAACACTCTGGTTCGGAATGGCTATATTGCTAAGATGACGCATGATGCCCTTGTGCCTGTCACCCTTCAGGGACTCTGCTGCTAAGTCAGACTTCATCAATGTTCTTTTTCTTTGACAACTAGATGAAAAGATGTGTACAGTTCATAGTACAAGGTTATGATTAGCCTTTACGCAAAAAGAAAAAAAAATATCTAAAAGCAAACATCTGACAGTGAAATCATTACTTTATCCTCGTTGTTACAGATTCAACAACTCCTTCTTACACCAGTGCACATCTGAGCAGCATCCAGTGGTCTGATTGAGAATAGCAACGCTAAGAGGGCAGCAGAGGAAACACGCAGCGATGGGCTTATCACTTGGATTTGATGTGAATGTGAGATTAAATGAAACTGATATCTTAACACTTTTATATGTAATGCTTGTGGGGATTTTAAGGGCAACTTTTCAAACATTAAATGCATTTGAAATGAGGGAAACTTTACGCTCAACTTTCTGGAGTTCACTGTTATAGTCCAGAGAGAATATTTTGCGCATTTCCATTAAAAAAGAGTCTCAGTAAATTAGTATCAGCCTTTATCCTTCCTCATCCAACTACAGCACTTCAATGACATCACTGATCTTGATTGTGATCAATAATATATGATTAGATTAATATGCATATATGATATGTATAAAATACATTTCCATTTTAGTATAATCAGGACTGTATTCATGTTCTTTGTTAAAAGACTTTTCTCATTTTAGCCTCAAAATACCTCCTCATATGTTGGTGAATTAAAGCAAACAGATCAAAGAGAATATTTCAGGACTGTATCACTACGGACGAGCAAATTATTTTACGGGCAAAGTAAGGTTTGAAACTGAACAGCACCAAGAAAAATGGATATTTCTCTAGTTTTAATAAATGCTTGAAATCTGAAATACTAAATAAAAACTATTTTTAAAAAAAAAAAACAAATCAGCTTCTTTTCAAATAAGTAGTTCATTTTTATGTGGGGAAACAAAAAGATGAGTGTGTGTTTGTGTGTTGGAGCAGGTGTGTGTGAAATGGGCAGATACAGGAGGGGGACAATGGGGGGAGGGGGGGACTGAGACTCCACCTGGACTCAAAACAAGCAGGAGACCAACAGGGGACGTGGACACCACACAACACACACTACAAAGGGCTGGCGGGGCGAGGTGCATGAACGCCATAACACAGCCAAAGTCCCATTGTTCTAGCTCTGTTTCATCTCTCCTCCTTCTCTCCAAATATTTGGAGGAACGCTCTGAATAACATACTGGTACTGAGAATATTGCACTCTGTATATTGTTGAAAGGAACTCGGGCAGTCAGAGTTTTTTGCTCTTCAAAGACGTTTGCTTTGTTTTGTTTGGGTTTTGTTTGCTCCTGTATTTGAATTGTGTACCGTGATTTCGCGGATATCTCATTGTTCCAGGATTTGAGATTGTTGGACAGAGAAGCACCCACTGGCTCATTTATTTTCATTGCATCATGTGACTCATTGTAATTGCAGCACACTGGGAAAAGTGGGCTGAAATGATGCAAAAAAATAATAACTGGCTCCTGTTTCCCACTGCTACTGCTGGGGAGCTGTTTGTGAGAGAAGTTTCATTTGCCTTCATCATTAGAGCTTCAACAAGACCGTTACCATATAGACTTCCAGGCTGCTCATTTCCATACTCAAGCCAATGGGAAGTCGGTGATTAAAAATACAAGACCACAGCTTTGCTTCAGAGTTCAAAAACACAAAGCTGAAAGTGTGGAGCTGAACTATTAATCATGTGATCAATGGGAATGAGCGCAAGCCTTGACGACGCAGGGTTACAGCATCGTCTTACTGGGTTGTTTGATGGCCCTTTCCATGGGACCCCAACACTGATTGGGCCCTGAGGGCACCCCGCGGCGCTGCCCTGTCACTAGGGCATGACTGACAGCTCTAATGAAGCCTGCCATCATCGGGCAAGGGACCACTCAAGAGCAGACGTTGAACTTCAATCGGCCTGTGTGACGTCCAAAGAGTTTTGATTTCTGAGCAGAGATGAGGGGGTAAAGAGAGGACCCCTGTGGGAGACAGCCCTATCAGGCCTGCCTTTGAATATCCCTCCGTTTACCGCTTGTCAGTTCTTGGTACTGGATATGAACAGAAGAAACATAGGGGGGTGACTGGTAAATTTTTCATTAGCAAGGGAGGAAAAAAATGCAGGGACTCTCAGTCCCTTGAGACCAGGTTTGGACGCTGTCATATGAAAGCAGACTAGCTGTGCGCCAGTTGACAATCACAACTGCTTTCTGAAAAGAGCTGCGCTGATTTGTTAGTCTGAGTACAACAAAAACATGTCAGGTAACTTTAGCTTTCTTCATAGGGATGGGGGGAAAAGTTGCAACTTCTCTAAATCTCTGCCTCACATGCAAACATATCCCTTCTCTGTGCGATGGAGGGATGTTGAAGAGCAGTTGAACCTCAGAAGACTCATCCTCACTTTGTTCTATTATTCACCATCTCTGGCTTCAGAACTCTCTAGGATCTCCACGGGGTTGCACTCCCTATCCTGATGGAAAGACTCCTGTGCCACTGAGAGGCTGTTTACTCTCTGGCCCTGCCTTCCATTGGAGCGTGCAACTAGTCCCCTTACTTCCATGCTCACATCAGAGCCTTCAAACGTAAATCAAAAACGGAGTGGTACAAGGCATTTGTTAATCTCATGTTTGCTGGCATGTTTTGAAACTAGTGAGAATCAAAAAGTGTCATTTTGGAGACTGGCAGCTCATGTGATTTTGACATCCTGACAAATGTCACGGAAACATTTTAATCTGTTGACCGAAGTCTTCCTTTTGTTTTTTCAACCAACATTAATCTTTATATCATCGCCCAATATGATTCCGTAAGCTCTCAGAATGCTCATTTGTAACAGCATAAATAGTTATTTGAAAGATAAAAGCAAACATGTTTGTTTTTTGTTTGTGTTTTTTTTCTTTTTTCCAACTCCCCAATGGCATTTATGAGCACTTTGGTAATAAGGACCAGAGACAGATTTTGCTAAAAAAAAAAAAAAAAAAGAGCAGAAGAGGATGCTTTGATCTACTCTTAGATTAAGTGAAGTCTGCAGCGATGTCTACAAAAATACATTCAGTGTATGCAGTCGGCACAGCTAGACAGATCCCCGTCTGCCGGCCCCAAACCAACACAGCATAAAAAGACAGTCTGTATGTTCTGTTGCAGCAGGAGACTTGTACGGACCCTGTTGACAGCTTCAGATGAAGCATTCCCCAAAGAAACACAAACTGGGGAGATATTTTCCTTCATAAACTTATGTTTTTCCTCCATCCCAGATATCCCTACCACCCCTCCTTCTTCTAAACTTTTAAAAGCCTGTGTTCAAAGCTGCTTTTTACACACACACACACAAACTATATATATATATATATATATATATATATATAGTTCAGCTTAAAGGAGATCAATGCTCCTCCTCCAATACTTGGTGGAGGAGCATTGATACCAGACAAATTGCTCATGTTTGAGTCAGAGAAAGTCAAAAAGGGAGTTTAATAATAATGGGGGGAAAACAGAGAGAATGATTTAGCACACTATTATGAAACACCCAGCATTTTCAATTTGAGATATTATCTCAAAATCTAAACATTGGATTCAGTGTGATGAAGTCAGCCAGAGGCAACAGATATTTTTCTGAATGCGATGCACTCTGATCACTTTGTAAGCAGAAAGTGAAAATACGTGATTCTCCATTAAAGCTCACAGCAGCATTACTGATTCACAAATCAGCAAGCTGACATTTTGTTTAGAAACCATTCCTGGCACAGTGTGACTGCTATGATTCACTCTACTATATGTGATTTGTATTTGATTAGGGTGTTAATAAAAGGTGGTATGAATAATTTAACATAAACAAACCTGTGATTTCAAATTCAGTCCAGCTCTACAGGCACATGTAGCTGCACCTCTATTGGTGGTGACGTTATAACAAGATGATGCTGACCTCTACTGGCCAGTTCAGCTCCACAGTGAAGTGCAACGTTGCTACCAGATTGGCTTTGCTATGATGTTCAACAAAACTAGATGTTACATGTTAATTTACTAAAATAATTGTAGGTCAATATAAAATGCTTTTTAAAAAAAATTCACTATTAGTCTGTTTTTATCTGTTAGATGAATTATTTATAGCTAATCATACAGCCCTTGCACCAGTCTATTGAAAATCCATGATCTTTCTTTTATACATCACTTCTTTTTAAACTGTGAGATCACATTAGGTTTTTTATTAAGATACATAAAATAAAACAATTTTAAAGGGCAAAAGTAAAATTAAGTTCTTGTTTTGTTTCACTAAGAGCTCTAAACTTTAATAATAATAAAATTATTATTGATTCATTATGTGAAAACGTTAGCTGCATCCTTTCACTTTCTCACCACTGAATATTTCTCAAGCTAATAATTTTTAAGCTGTGGCTTATTTAAGTTTAAGCAGCAATATATAAGTAAGTTAAAATCATTTCTCAGGTACATCATAGGACATCGGTAAAAGACGGCTTTTGCCACCATGTCTGTAAAATCTGTTTAAAAACTTTGAGTTTAGTGTTTCACTTGGTGCATTTTTGTCATGATTTGGACATCGTATGGATGTTTTCTTTTTTTCCTTTTATTTTGTGGTATCCCTATTTTGATCTTTGTGCTCCTCTTTGGTTTCGGTCTTGTTAATTAGTTTCACCTGAGGTTGAGTGGTTATTGTCTTCACCTGTGTAGTTCAGTTGTGTATATAACTCTGTTGGTTTCTGTTCTGTTTGCTGGTTCATTGTGTTTTCCTAGTCTGCGTGTCTCTGGTCTGTGTGCTTTATTAATTTGGCAGGTCATTCTTAGTTTAGATAATAAATCAAGGTTGATCTTCATCCCGTCTCTCCACTTTGCCTGCATTTGGGTGCACACCTTCCTGAGCGCGTGACAATTCTAGTATTTTGACACAGGACATGATGAGCATGTTGCGGATCTGAGTGAGAAGTCAAAATCCAAACAGTCATTAGGAAGTAGCTTAACCTTCACAGGAGTTTCTCCCTAAAGCATCCTCAAATTACTAATCCACTTTAACTTCCGTAGAGTGGACATTACTTTGTACATCATGGATCTTTAAGATTTTGTGGGGCAACACTGAAGTTCCATGCTATTTATAACTCTCCTCCTCCTTTCAGCTTTGTCCTTTCTCCTAAAGGACTCACCACAGTGAATCAATGACTCCCAGCATCGAGGCAGCATGGAAGTCTTGGTCACACATGTTTGCACATGCACCAAAGTCTTGTTGGCATATGTTTTACCCTGGACGCTCTTCCTGACACAACTGCATTTATCCAGACTCGGGAGGGGCCCTTCGGGGGCAACCTCAGATAGAACTACCTCTCAGAGCTGCAAAAAAAAAAAACAGGCCAGGCACACATTCATCAGTTAAGCTTAATCAGCTTTTCTTCGCTTCTTTAAACCTTTTTCCTTCTTTCTTCCTGTTTTTTATACGTACAAACAAACTAATATTTTATGTTGTCAAACAGAAAAACAAACCTTTTCCTTTTCTGTTCCCTACTTTGTAATTCCTCCTCCCCCCTCCACTCAAGCACCTCCTTCCCTCCTCACCCAGCCACATGCGCAGACATTTGCACAGCCTTTCCCCTCAGCTCAATTAACACTTGGTTCCAAGGGTGTGAATTATTTAGCAATGAATTATTAATAAATAATAACAAAGGGGCCCGGGAGAGACACAGCCTGGTCAATTAGAAGAAAAGGGGAAAAGTGAAGGCAAGTAGCAAGCGGTTGGAAGCAGGAGATGTGCAGATGATCTGATTTGTGTCTCATCATTATCACTGCCCGTCAGAGGCAATTACCTCTCCGCCACACACCCCAGCACTTCAAACAGCAGCCCAACCCTCTGCTTCTGACAGCCCTCCACTTCCTCCTGCCTCTGTTTAGCCAACACAGAAATACAGTTAACATAAATCCTCCAGCAGCCTCAAAATGTAGACTTTAACCGTAGGTTGCAACATGACGAAAAGAAGAAGAAAAATGCTACAAATAGACTACATCAGAGGCTAGAGTATGATTGTAGCACAACAAATGAACAAGATGCACATAAAAGAATTTGCCTCTGCTTGAAAGATTTCATATCTTTTGTTTGAGTGTTTAAAAACTTTAATAAGAAACAATGTGATAAACTCTCAAAGGCATATCTTGTATTTTGGTGTAATATCTTATTAAAGAGTTGGTTTCTTCCATCTTTCTTTTCCAACTTGACTTAATCTGTCATTTTAAAGTCAAACACAAACTAATCTGCTAATATGGATGAAAAAGCATGTAGATGCCGAACAGTAGATCAGTCAACTGAAAGATCCAGATGCATCTCTCTGGTTCTGGATGTTTTCTGTTCCTTTCAGATCTCCTGTAGAGAGATATTCAGGATAGCCTCTTCTTTTGTCCCCCACCTGTCCTTTCTCCTCTATCTCTTTTAGAGCACACACAATGCTGAGAAATGCTAATGTTTTGTTTATAGCTCTGAGGGAATCATCTTGTTGGTGCACAAGTATGTTGTATGTTGGTCTATCTTTGGCATATTTTTGCAGATGCAAAGCTTAAAAAGCTTAATGTATTCTTTTTTTGGAGTTATTAGAGAAACATTTCCTAAAGATACAACTTGAAATTGGCTGTTAGGTGTGATATGCTGAATGATGCATGGATATATTTATTTTGTGTTTTTTACATATAAATAGTTAATATATATGACACTTACATATATCATCAAGTAGTATTATCAGTTGCTCGCATCTATATAGTCCTGGCCATCAGGGTAATAAGGCAAGATGCATTTAAAAATATATTCTTATATTTATGTCATTGCACATATTAGCCTCTAAATGCACAATGAGAGGAAGAGGCTTCAGCTTTCAGGCCTGTCTCTTATGGAACCAGCTCCCAGTATGAGTCTGGGAGGCAGACACCCTCTCTGGCTTTAAGTTCAAGCTGAATTACCAAACTAAATAAGTCTCTGATCAGTGCCGTAAATCTAACTATTTCTTTTCAATATAGCAAAAGTGTCTTTTTCTTTTATCTACACGGAATGTTGACAACAATGTATGCATCTGAGTATGAGATTACAGAAACAAAAACAGTCTTAATTTTTTTCTGAGTTTCTGTTTCTTACCTATTGAAGGCCACAAGATGGCGCTAAATATTAGAAAAGCATCAAAGCTTTGCTGAGCTTTTATTCTTGGAATTGAGCCAAGCATACTGGTAAGGAAATTCTTTATATTAAAAGATGAATGTCCTTTTTCATTATAATCTTTTCTTTAAATAAAAGGGGAGTTTAAACATCTAATTCACTGTGCATAATGGTTTTTATGCATATATATATATATAAAGGAACTTTTTATTTGGTGAGAGAACAAAAGTGGGTTATAACAGCAAGTGTAGCTTAACATGTAGTGATGACATAAGTTTCATTAAAAGTCAGTATTACACAAGAAAAATCCTTGTATGAGAAGCAGTACTGATGTATAGAAGCTAAAACAGTGCTTCTGTGAACTGCCTAGGGCGCACTTGGCATCTCATTAGAGAGAAAACTTGGCACATGTACCATAAATAACTTCATTCAACAGGAGACTTCAATTCAATCTTGCTCCCTCAGCTAGTGGCTAAAATGAGAAAATAAATCAATGTGAAGGTGACAAAATAATGAAAGGCCAGCAGAAAATATTAGAAAATAGACAGAAAATTGGATTCTGCAACTTTGCGGCATTAATAAGATCACATTTCCTCCAAATATTTCCTCCATAACAAGTTAAACAAATTTAAATTTAAAATAAAAATGCTGCTATCTTCAGAGGAAAAAACAGTCTCTTTGCTTCAGGCAGTTTATTGATTTTATCCAATCATCTCTGTTCTTGCAAGGTATATTGAATCCTTTCACCATGCTTGTGTGACTGCACTGGTCTATGGAGACTAGCATAAGGACAAGTCTCTCAAATGAGCTTGAATGAATTGCTTCAGCTCATATATAATACCATAGAACAGTAATTGTTTTGTCAGTGAGACTTTAAGAAAGAAGTCTCATGTCAGTTTGTGTTCCTGTTTTTAGCGTAGCAACGACTATGTGTGTCATGTTTTCCACAAAGTGGATCAGTTTTCTTAGACATTAGGTTAAAAAAAGATTGTTGCACGTCCTGCTGTCTTTTTCCTAATAAATCTTTTTAAAAAGGTTCAGCTTGCTTAGTTATTCAGCATTAAAATATTCATGAACAGACCAGAATCGATAGGCTTGTCAATGTTCTTTTTCTAATCTGGCATTTGATCCATAATAAATTGAAAAATCATCATAAGCTAACAGTTTAAGTCTCTAGTCACCTTATTAGCACATTTGCTCAGCAGTGAGTCAGCCAATCACATTGTACCAACTGAATGCATGTAGACATGATCAGGATGACTTGCTGAATTTCTAAACTAAGCATTAGAATGAAGGAGAAAGGGAGATTTAAGTGACTTGTGGTTTTTGCTGGCAGTTATGGTGGTCAAAATATCTCTAATCTTTACAGAAAATGATCTAAAAAAGAGAAAATATATCTAGTGAGCAGTAGCTGCCTGGATGAAAATGCTGTGTTGATGTCAGAAGAGGATGTACGAACTGGTTCCAGATGATTTAGATAACAATAACCACCTCTTTCAGTCAAAGTATACTGAATAACACATTTGAACACACAGCTAAGAACATCTCAGCCAACCTGAGTATTGTTGCTGACTATGTCCATGACCACCGTGTGCCCATCTGCTGATGGCTGTTTTCAGCAGGATAATAAAGCTCTAATCCAGGAGTACCCAAAGTGGGGCCCGCAGGCCCAAATTAGCCCGCTAGTACTTGCTCTTGGCCCGCTGGTCAAGGTTTAAATTTAGAACCTAAAGATCCTGATGAAAAAACATTTCAGAGCTTAATGACAGAACATAATAACAATGTCTCCTAGTTGTGACCATTAAGTCTCTAGCAATTTATACAAGGCTGTAAACAACTCACTCATGGTGTTTCTGGTCACATCAACTTTAAACGCTAATAATTAATAATTAAACACTGTTAAACACTGCATTTCATATTTGTGCAGCATATTTTTATATACAAAATACACTGTCTGAACAATAATTAAAATAAATGTTTTTATTTATTTGTGTTTCATCCTTAAAGCTGCAATGTTTGGCCTGTGGCTCACTGGCTCATTTTCAGTTTATGGCAAATTCAAAATGATGTCCTGCTTCTACTTGGGGCAGGACCTTGTTCCCGACCCGGAGAGGGCACTCCACCCTTTTCCGGCCGAGGACCATGGTCTCAGATTTGGAGGTGCTGATTCTCATTCCAGCTGCTTCACACTCGGCACCCCTGCTCTAATCAAATCAAGTTGGTTTGAAATGTGGTGGAAGGTGAGATTCTGATCATGGATGTGCAGCAGTTGTGTGAAGTTATCATGTCAATATGGACTAAAATCTCTCAGGAATACTTCCAACACCTTGTTAAATTTCATTTTAAAATATTTTTGCATACATTTTTCACATTCTGCTGTAGCTTTTACTTCACAGTGGGAATTGTGATGACCCACACACACACTTTAGTTTTGTAGTAGTTTTACCTCTAACTGCACCATTAGTATGGGTTGAGGAATTCATTATTTCACTTTGACTAACATATCTACATGTAAGGCAATAGTTTAATTTTTTTTAATTCACAGGAAAGTAAGTGAAACTTTATTTATATAGTACCTTTTGGAATATTGAAACACAAAATGCTCTACAATAAATAAAAAAAAACTATCTCAATAATAATAATAATCCATCCATTCATCAATTTTTTTAACTGCTTCATCCAATTCAGGGCCATGGGTAACTAGAGCCTGTCCCAGCAGTGCGGGAGGCAGGGTACAACCTGGACGGTATGCCAGTCCATCACAGGGCATAATAATAATATTAGTAATAATAAGCAAAGTTAGGGATTTTATTTCTTAGCTATACGCAGCTGTAAATAGATGTGTTTTAGTTGTTTTTAAAAAAAAGGTCCATAGGATCTGCAGACCGCAAACTAAGAAAACTAGTTGGAAAGTTGTGTTTTAACTTGTACAAGGCACAACTGTGAGATCTTGGTCACGTGACCTTAGGGACCTGCTGGAGATATCTATTATATACAGTCTATGAGACATATAAATGCAAACGTTCCTTGCTGTATGCTGGTGCTTGACCATTTTAGACCACTATGCGAGTACCAAGATCTCAAAGAGAACTCTGGAGAGGCAGGGAAACCAGCGGAGCAGCACAATTATGAGTGAACCAGTCAAAAGCCTGGCAGTACAATCTGCAGACAATCCAGTAAAGCTTTGCTTAAGCAGGGGATTAAAAAATAAAGAATTACAATAACTCATCATCATTCAAACAAATGCATGAACTATGATTTTCAGTTCCGTTTGAGAGATAATGCCACTTAGTATGGTAATATTTTGTAAATGATAAAAACAGGGATGAGCTGGAGACTGAGCTGGACCATTTAAGGTCAAAGTGAAGGATGCTAATGGACCATGAGTTTCCATTATTAGAGATGCAGCTCTATACTTTTCAGTTGCACAAATGAGAATTTCAGTTTTTTCTTCATTAGGTTGGAGAAAATTGTCATCCATACATCTTTTTATGCAATCTAAAAGCATTTGTAAAGCATGTGTAGTTCATACCCAGAGAGGAAAATAGTTATGTAACTGGATGCGGTCTGTATAATAATAATCCTATTTATCTTTATATTTCCAACATCTAGTAATCCACACAGTTTTCATTCGAAATAAAACATAATGCATCTGTTTCTTTTTATTTTAGATTAATTTGCTGTAGGTCGAAGGATTTAAGAGTTCTTAACTTTCTGTACCAGAAAATAAAATAATATATTTTATTTTAAAAGTCTTGCAAATAACCATTTTCAAAGCATTTAAATTTTTTTTTATAATAATTTCCTTTGATGGAAACACAATCAAAACTAACTAACTTGAGAAATTTGTTCTAGCTTTTTGCAGAAACTCGGATCTAATGAACATAGGGAACAAAAAAAAAAAAAAAAAAATAGTGCACCTCGCACTGCAGGCAACACTTGTGCCCAACTAGTCTACATCAGTTCGACTGCACTTATCTATGATGTCTTCTACTGTTTGATTTAGTTCTTGTGTTGTTCTTATTCTCAGATGTAAGTCGCTAAATGACTGTAATGTAATGTGAAACTATTTTACATGCAAATTTATGTGACTGCATATATTTTAGATGCATAAAGTGTAGAAAGCAATTGTAAACGTTACCTGGTCTAACATAGAAAGATTGATGATATGACATTTACTTAGACTGTATGTATTGGCATTAGTCTCCATGATGCAACATATTTCTTTGTAGGATTGTGTTCTCAAGCTTTAAAACCAATTACCTTCCATTTGTGCTACAATTGGTGGCTTTATTTGTTTTAGAGCCTCGAGTAAGAGAACATGGTATGTTATAAGACTTAGTTTCTTGCTGTTACAACAGTCATATGAATATGGATGAATTAGTTTATCAGTGCTATGTGCAAGCAATTAATCACTGCTTGTGGTCCCAACTTGTTAGGCTAGCAGGTTAGCAGCCTTTTTGTCATAGGTGCACTTTATGTAGCAGGATGTCAAATTACATTACATTACAGTCATTTAGCAGACGCTTTTATCCAAAGCGACTTACATTTTTTGGGTCATTGGGTTCAGTGTCTTACCCAAGGACACTTCAGCATGTAGTCAGGGGAAGCCTGGAATCGAACCGCCAACCTTCGGGTTGGCAGACAACTGTTCTTACCCCCCGAGCTACAGCCTTCCACATAGATGACATTTTTGTAAGGGTCAGTAAAGTTGCCTTAGTGCACCTACATTTGAGCTGAATACTCACTTCTGAACTTACACTTTGCAATAAAAAATCTGAATTAGGTTTCTAAAAAGGCTAAAGTCTTTGTTTTGCAACTATAAATGGGAGCTCAAAATGTAGCAATGTAGCCTAAATGTTGACCCTACATAATGAGAAAATAACACAAATGCTACAAAAGCAGAAGCATAAGATACATTTAGGATTGTTTAACATAATATGTAACAGAAAAAAGTACATTATTCATTATTTGCAGCTGGTGTTTCGTGTTTCTGTTTGTAAAACTGGTTGTTAAAATGTTTCGTAATCCGTCCATGATGACTCCTCTCGAGCTTCACTTCCAGCTCTGTTTCGCTTTGTTCTTCTGTTCATAGGATGGGTGGGGTGGATACATGACACACTCATGTTTCCCACAGGCTGTGCATGCTCGCACTGGCTGCTTGGTTTTATCCCAGCAGCCCAACCAGAAAAAAATGGGACAATCGCAGCGGAATTTGGCATTGAGGGGGCGGATGTCGCAAGGAGGAAGTGGTATGCGCCACGGCGGCTCGGGCTGTATTGTTCCTCCCTCTGCCCCGTGCCAAACGTTTCTTCTGTAGTTTTCCCCGCAAAGTACTAGTCGTTAAAGGTTGGAACTACCGTGCTCTAAAACCCGCATTGTGGGACTCCTCTACGGAAATGTCCCAGCGGTACAGCTGAAAGGTTCCCCGGTTTAACGATGGCTTTGGTGCGGATGGTCGGCAAAGTTGGTCCGAGACTTTTGGCAAGTCTTCCGTCGTTTAGCGGGGGTTTCAGGTCGACTCGTTATGTGTCTTTTCATCACCAGGTAACTGTTAAGTCGTTTTGTTCCTTGTTTGAGTTTCACACAGCTGTATGGTCAGTTTTTGTCCGACACACCCCATCACATTTACCCTGTTTAATAGATAACATGTGTGGCTCACGTTGGGACTTAATTTGCTGTAACAACTGCTCAAGTTGTAGATAAGTCAGAGATAAGCTTAAGCAAGCTATTTGCAATTGTTCCTTTTCATTAAGCATTACTTGCTGTGTTCTTTCTGCTTCACTTCTCCTGTTGCTCTAGTAAAGGGGTTTTAGGCCTGTTTGGATACAGTAAATCCACTATTAACACCATGATGGGCTCCAAAATACTTCACTAGACTCTTGCCTGCTACAGTCACCTCACAAACATAGTTTAGAAATACTTGCCATCCCTCAGCCCAGAGCAACACTTTAATACATGCTTATTAAGTGCAGACCTGCATGCCAGCTGGCATACATCTCCAAACATCATTTCCAGCCTTGTGTCAAAGGTTCATGGTAAATAACTTAAACAACATCTCACAGAAAGTAGCAGCGAGTGCAGTGTGAAAGGGAAATGCTGCAGGATGTGAAACTATCACAGGATCAACAAAAGGCTTTTGTGGAAACCTGCTACCTTTTAGATGTTTTAACATTCATTGCACAAAGTTGCAGTGGTCAGCAAAGATGCAGCGATGGAGCACACCATGTGCGAGTGCAGAGAAAGCAGTACTGCCTTTTCCTAAAAGAAATAAAACTGCTTACACAGTTGATGCTGACATGCTTTCTCTTGGGTTGATGGATGAGCTGTCATGACTCACTCCTGTGTGCAACAGTGACTGAGATGAGTTATATTTTTAGACTGAATCTGACAGTAAATTGGATCCTCTCTTCACATACATGCTAACATTGTTGCTTCCCAGACAGAAATGAATCAGTAGGTTCTGCAGGAGGAAAGGTGGGAAAGCTGCATCCCCCCAACATGTGGGTTTCAGACTGAAAAGAGGAGTTTTAAAGGAGCTGCAGTATTTGCTATGTAAAGATAGCTGTTTAAGAAACAATCAATACTGTTACATACAGGTTTCATATTGCAATGTGTTGGTTTTCATAACAGTAGCTATTAATGGTCAGCTGTAAGGGACCTGATTTCAGCTGATGCAGCAGGAAGCGAGTCAGACAGAGGTCACACGCGATTGTTGAACAGAAGATGGAAATATGTCCAGTTGAAGTTTGACCGAAAGACTTTGCTAAACTTTATGAACCGTACAGGAATTTATTTATTGCAGCTGGTGAAATAAAAATGGATTGATAAGGGATCTATGGAATAAGCAGTATAAAATTCAGAAACATCTAATGGGAAACTAGGGATATTCTGGTCATATTACAGCTTTTTCCACCTGACCCTTCAGAGCGTGCAGCCTGCAGAAGATAAAGTGCTTTTAGATCTCTATGTATCCATTTCTGCAAAAGATTTCTCTTTTTTTGAGAGAGAAATGGTAGAATATACAGAATTGGTTTAATTTTGGGCACACTTACCAATTGAATTTATTTGGAAAATGTGAATCTTTCACTAGTAGTATACATTTTTATCTGTGTAGAAGCATCTCAATAGTACTGCAGCAGTGGATTATTTCTCATTGACTGTGTTAACTACTAAGAAGAAACACACTTGGAATTACAATGGATCATTTTATTTGGAGCTTCCTTCAGCACTGGAGAAGTGAGGCTGTAAACATTTTTCTAATGTGCTTATTTAAATTAAATGTAATGTTTCTCTGTTTTTTTGGGTGTTTCAGTAGCTAGTTTCCAAATGAAGGTGTCATGACACTGTTGCACCATTAATGTATTTACTGCTGCTTCTTTTGTCTCCAAGTTATTCTTCTCCCGTTAAAAACATTAAATCTGTGTAGCATGTGGGCTTAGATCTCCAGGCTTCTTCACATTTTGCACAACATTTCTGTACACAAAGTGTTTGACAAGACCTCACTAACATATTTTATAGTAAGTGAAAAACATTTGGAATATTTTATGAAGAAAATGTTTACTTTTAAGAAGGCGATACTGTGTAACCTTTGACCAGTAGGGGCAGTAAACCTGTAACTTCCTACGGGCCACACAAAACTGTCTCAAGATTAAACGGCCTCAATTGTGATGCACAAAAAATACTATAAATTATAGCTTTAAGCATGAAATGGGGTAACTTTTGCCAATAACCTATGAAATCAGCATTAGCCAACAGCCATTAGCGTAAGGGATGTTGCAGCCGTACAACTTCATATTGAACAGCAATCCCATAAACTAAACCATTCCAGTTACTAATCTTTGTTACTTTGACATAGGCCTGGATGATGTAGCAAAAAATTGTATCGCAATGTATTTCCGGTTGATATAATTCTGATATAACCAATAGTTTACAAAAAAAACAGTGCAATTTACAACACGTAAACATAAGACAGCAGGGCAACGTGCTACATGGAACCTGCTGCTGGGCTCGGTCGAGCTCCGGAGGGTGATGTACGTCATCACTTACGTGGCCAATATATGACAGCTCTTTCTGTTTGGCTTGAATCGGCTGCGCCGTGAACGGCAATCAGTTCAACGCTGTAATCATATACTATAATGTATATTTGAAATGTGCTCAAAACTCCAATCAGTTATTGACTGAAATTATATCGTGATTATATATTGATTTTTAATTATTTTCCAGCTCTACTTTGACATTTACCATCATTTCAAGGCTATTGAGCGCACCTCAACATAAGCCTTCAGCACCACTAGTTCCTTCTTCAACAGCCACATCGATCACGTTTCATTTTAAAGCTGCTTCATGTGCATTTTTTCTTGTTTTCTGTGATGGTGTGTACATGAAGTGCAAAATGACTTGTCCGCCAGTAATGATCCATAAACTAGCAGGACACAAATGATGTAAAAAATGTAGCGGCTTATCGCCCTGACATTATAGTACATGAATGATAGGAAATGCAAGTATTCTGTGCAAACTAGCCTAACTTGTGCGACATGTTGACGTGAGTCAAGTTAGCTCAGTCTGTAGCCAATTAGCTTCAACTTGCAGCATTTAGCTTCAACTAAAAATCTAGAGACACAGATGCATACTGCAACATTCTGCAGCTCATTAGGCCCTTACTGCCATTGTTTTGAATAAATGCTGGCTGAAAGATATGAAACAGTCCAGCACATTTTTGTATGTTTGCACAGCCGAACCTGCCAGTTTAATAATAATGAGGCGAACTGAGAGTTGGTTTTGCATCCACACGGTTTCTTCATCCGACTCCAAAAAGTGAGTGATTTGCCAAGGTCGACTCATGTCTTCTGGAGCGACTCCTTTCCTACTTTCTGGCCTCTTCAGACACACATTTTGCCTTTCTTTTTTGTGCAGCCATGAAAAACTCATTCAAAGTGGACCAAAAAGTAGAACAAAGCAGAACCTGTAGTGTTTAAAGAGGGAGAGCTGCAAAGCAAAGCGCTGCAGATCACATGATCCAATGAGAGGCAAAATGACCATGTCTGGTTTCAGAAGAGGGCAGTCCTCTTGGAGCACAAACATGTGTCAATCACTCTTTCATTATTACTGACATCAGATCAGTGTTTGGGTCAAAATTTTAATATTCACATTTGCTACTTGAATGAGTGTGTGCATGTAAGCTAGTTTCCCTGTACCCTCCTGCAAAAGTGCAGGACTTAAGTCCCCTTATGTCTCCCGATGTCCACGTTCTGCAGAACATTAGATGATACGTCTTTCTCTGCTCAGTGGAGACAGAAAATAATCACACCTCTCATACGTGCTGTTTACTTGGAACCAGCTTATTGTAGCTATATTTTACGATGACGCGTGCAATGTGCTGAAATGATAAGATCATGCCAGTAAAGATAAATGTCCGCCATTTCATGCTAAATGGAAATCCCAAGTCATAAAACAACAACAGCACATTTTTACTATCAACAACAAGAATGATGTTCTCTTAAGAAATGGACATATTTCACTAACAGTATCATTACCCGTACTGTCATTGCCCCCCACCCCATGAGAGGTACTGTTGCTCTCTTTGGTCAGCAGCCGCACAAAACAGACATCAGTTGATAGCAGAAAAGAGCTGAAATCACTGCATATATATCACCGATACCTTTTAATGTTCTCATCAATAGACTTATAGTAATGAAAGTAATGCAGCAGGCTGGGTTTCTAATCCACTGATGAAGCTGAAGACTTTGTTTACACTGTGTCAGGCTATTTAATTCCACCTGATAGAAGTGCAAAAACTGTTTAAAATGGTGTTTTAAATAATATTTTTTAACTGGATTCTTCAGCAAAAGGTTAATGCATTTGCTAAATTATTAAGCTATTAAGACAAGGTTATAAACTAACAATTTCCATGACAACCCATCATATGGAAGAGCAATATCATGTATGATAACCAATATATTTTTGCACAAATTAGATGTACCGCTTTTTTTAAAAAGACAAAAAACTTTTTTCCCACCACAATGCCATGTTTGTCATTTTCTTCTGAGAAAATGAGCTTAAAATATATTTTGATGATTGAATAATCATGCGCTACTTCTTATGACGCAACCATGTGATGAGGCATAGTTGAATTGTTTTTAGTTTAGAGGAAATATTATTCAAGTTTGTGTTTTAGGTTCGTCTAATTTCCTGCATAAACTAAACAAAATTTAAACACGACCGCTCTAGTCCTCATATTCTACATAAATTGAATTGCTCTGTCTTTTTGTTGTCTTTATTATCAGTACTCTGCTCCTTCCTGCAGAACTGAGGCGACCTTCCTTTATATGAGAAATTCCCTTCACCTGATAACTGTAAGAGCATTTTGGAGCATTATGACGAAAAGGCATTTTCACTTTCCCAGCATGTCTCAAACAAATTACATTATTTGTTTGGATAAATAATATATATATATTTTTTTATCATTTTCCTTCTATTTGTCCGTTTGTGTTCAATGTTACACAACCTTGTGTCAGTACAGAAACTCTTCCTGCAGTTCTTTCTACTTCTATAGTGTTTCCATATTTTCCTAGCTGAATCGGATCATTAACCGGATATAAGAAGATAAATGACTGAATGTAAATAGCTTTTACAGCAGGGTGCTGGTTGTTTTCAATCATACAGGCGACCTTGAGTAATTCATTTGCTTCTCCTGGCAGCCTGTGTTTCCCACCACTGCCTTCAGTTTATTCCTTAGATAACTTTCAACCTGCTTCTGCTTCAGTCATGGCTGTATGCTGCATTTTATCCTCATGTTAGTTCATAACTGTCTCGCTTATTTTTGAGTAACGATACCGAGCCTGTGATGAGAGCAGACGTGCATTCCTATAGGAGGTGTTGGTGCAACAGACCATAGATTTTGTGTGACAGGATTCATAATGACCTGACCTGCTTGCTGAGAGCCTGCAGGGAAAATGAGGCAGCTTGTCACTGAGATCGTTGCTCAAGCAGGAAGTCATGGCCTGCCGTGGAGGAAGATTGCAGTTTTGCTATCAAATTGCTAAGCGTTTCCATCCATGTATTTGTCTTCTTTTTTCGCAAGGCATTACAGAAAAGGTCTAGCTGAGGGGGTAAATATACCCGTAGCTGAGTGTGATTTACAAGAGCAGCTGGAGAGAATGATTAGATAATGAGGGACAGATGTGCAGAATTGATCACTGCAGCTCCAAGTTAAATGCATAAATATATGCCCTTCCTAATGTAATGATGGCAGGGGACTTTATCACTTCCTATTGCGATCCATGGGTCTGACTGCTTCTTTGCATTGGAATAGTCCCAACAAACTTTGGCTTATGAATGATGAGGAAACTATTCATTTCCTGATTTTGTGTTTTAGACCACAGCAGCAGGAGCCTGCATTAAAATTTTGAGCTTTGTTTCATTCTGTTCTGGTTGTGACAGTACTGCATTTACTTATTCTGCACAAGTAAGATCATAATTTATGCACGTAAAGATAAACGTGTGAAGGGGAATAAATTATATCCACCATTTGTTGTGGATAAAATGGAGAACTATGAATTGACTATGAGAGAAAAACTACAACTTGGATGTCTTTTCCGAAAATGTAAAGATGCACTAGAGTAGAAATCTCTTCCATTAGCTTCTTTAGGAGCACACTGCTACACTGCAAGAAGCAATAAATCCATTTTCTAGATATAACTACCTAATGTCTTCACTGTACATGATAATAATTCACGATGACTGGCCCCTTTTTGGTACTTCTTGGTCCTTTGGTGTTGGAACTGCTTTTGCCTTCAGGACTACCTTCATTACTTGTAGAATAGATTCAACGAGGTGTTGGAAACATTCCTCAGAGATTTACGTCTATATTAACACGAGAGTATCACACAGTTCCTGCTTGTCAGCTGCACATCATTGTCGACAGTCTACTGTTCCAACACATCCCAAAGCTGCTCTATTGGATTGAGTTTTGGTGACCGTGGAAGCCGTTGGTGTACAGTGAACTCATTATGTTCAAGGAACCATTTCAACATTGTTTTAGCTTTGTGATGTGGTGCATGGTGCTAGAAGTACCTATCAGAAGATGGTTAGACTGGGGTCATAAAGGGGTCAACAATAGCAGTGAGGATGTGCTATTTAAACCATGCTCATTTGGTAAATAAGGAGCCTAAAGTGTCTTGGGACACAGTTTCACTTACCCCGACACCATTGCACTTGCACCAGCCTGACCCATTGATACAAGGCAGCATGGACACATGCTATGTAGCCCAGATTCTGACCATCCTATTTCAGTTACACAGTTGAAATTAAGACTCATCAGACCAGGCAGCATTTTTCCAGTCTTTTCTTGTCCAGTTTTGGTGGGCCTGTGTGAACTGTAACCTTTGGTCCCCTTTGCAGGAGGACATTAATTCAACAAGACACACGTTTTATTAAGTCTTAGTGTTTTGCACAGTAACCAAGTTTTGGGTGAATAAAATTGTAAAGTGTGAAATTTTCTTATAAACCAAACTAAACCATATTTTAACAGGTTATTTGTAATTACAACCAGTGGTTAATACATTATTGTGCATGATAGCCCTCATTGTTTAAGCCAAGGGTGTCCAAAGTTGATCTTTAAGGGCTGCTGTTCTCCAGGTTTTTGGTGTATCCCTGTTCCAACACACCTAACTCACATTACAGGAATACCCGGTAGCTTTCGACCCAAACATTAGCTTAATGTCAGTAATAATGGATGATTTCTGGGGTCATTAAATAGTTGTTGATAAGTGTTACCAATCCGAACGGGCTTGTTCTGAAACCAAACATTGTAACTTAGCAGGAGCGGTGATGGAGCGTATGAGATCATGTGATCTGGAGAGCTTTGCTTTATGGTATCCTCCTCTATCAACACAGAGGGCTCTGAATTGTGCTACTGTTTCCTCTTCTTTGAACAAAAGCTTTTCTTGGCTGAATAAAGAAAGAAGGTAAAAACTGTGTCTGAAGAAGCCAGAAAGAGAAAGCAGGAAAGATATTGTACCAGAGGAAAAACACGAGTCATCCTTGGTAAAGAATTTGCTTTTTGGAGTCTGATGAAAGAATAGTGTACGCAAAACCAACTCTCTGTTTGCCTCATAATTGATAAGTTAGCTCTTTTGCTGCTGTGCAAAATGTGATAAACTTTTTCACATCTTCCAGCCAGTGTTTATTCAAAACAATGGCATTGCGTGCCTGATGAGCAGCAGAATGTTGCTGTGTCTCAATTTTGCTTTTCAGTAGAAGCTAAATACAGCTAGTTGAAGCTAATTTGCTACAGACCGAAGCTAACTCGACTCCCTAAATATGTCACACAAGTTGAGCTTGTTTGCATGTAACAAAATCATTTCCTATAATTAGTGTACTGTAATTTCCGAGATATAAGCTGCCACTTTTTCACACGATTTGAATCCTATGGCTTTTTTTTAATCTATACTGGCTAATGAATCATTTTGTGCTTCATCCATCACACACACACACACACACACAAACAAATGCAAACATGAAGAAATGCATATGAAGCAACCTCCAGTGAAGGGTTGCAGGGTAGCTGGAGCTTATCCCAGCAATCACTGGGCAAGAGGCGAGATACACCCTGGACAGCTCGCCAGTCCATCACAGGGCCAACACACACAGAGACAAATAACCAGTCACACACACTTTCACACGCGAATCATTTCCAAAGACCAATCAACCTAACAGATGTGTGTTTAGACTGTTAAAACTATTTTTTATAAAAGATGCAATCCAGTATTATTTTATTCCTATGTTCCTAAATGAAAGGAACATTTTTTTATTTAGCGTTTTATTAGGAATAAAATAATCCTATCTGTACCATACTGGATTGTATCTTTTACAACATTTATTGTTTGAAATCTCATTCTCTACTCATATTTATTTATGCAATTTCTTTCTGGCCACTTAAAAAACATGGACTGTTCAGAAACAGTCCTTTTCTCAGATCCTTTTACTATTAGTCTCCTCTGTTTGTAATTTGTAAATATTCTACACTAAACTTGTAAAAATTATATATGCTGAAAATCTCATGTTTGTTGTTTAACAACTGCAACTGTACCACCCAGTTCCTGTATGTTTTAACAACAAAATGCTTCTTTTCCTCTCTTCCTCTGATGTTATCTTGCTTTATTTGTTTCTATGAATTTGCCATGGTGCGGCTATAAAATGACCAGTGTTTTGATATCCGGGTGCTTGAGTAATACACGGTGCATAAAGCGAAACTCAAAGTGATTTAGCAAGTTTTTCTCAACTTTATCGCGCTACTTTGCCATCAAAACGAGTCAGAAGTACTTATTTTCTTTCAGACCATTTGTAAATGCTAGTAATGATATGAAAACATACAGTTAATTCCTCAGGCAATCGTCTTGATCATATCTACACACTATAACTAAATCCATGAAGTTGCTGTCATGTGATTTACATTTTTTTTCAAACAAGCAGGTACCTAATAAAGTGGCAAATATATGATTGCTATATTTTGTCTGTTATGTTAGCAAAAAGGAGCTTTTGTCGCTTCACATTTTTTCCAAATGATTCATTATGTTCGAATGAGTTACAGTTATTGTCCAACAATGATTAAATTGATGTTTGATTCCTCAACATTACTTAGGCTTATTTTTATATCTCATAAACTACAGCATAACTGTCTCTGTTTAGGTGTTATTCTTTAGTGCAGATATGTTCTAAACACGAGCATTGAAATAAATGGGTGATTTTCTGTCTGTATGTTTATTACAAGCATTGCAGAGTGTTTTGGTGGACTTGGTTGCACCAGTCAACACATTTTACTGAGTCTTTGTGTATCTAGAGTCTTACTGTTCTGTTCTCCATATGAGAAAACTTTAACTACCACAAGTTGGGAAGAAACCCAAAAGCATTAGTGTTTATAATATAGTGTATTTTAGGAAGTAGTTCTAGAGAACCAAGCATAACTTTGGGGAAAAAAACACCATAATTTATTACATGACTATCAAGCTGTAGTTTCTGTCACAGTAGTTATGTTATGTTGATTTAGAAAGAGTTCGGTAATGTGCTGGCACACCATAGACGTGGAAGACATTCAGTTACTGAACTGTCAGCAGTGATCTTAGATGCATACAAATACTAATTCAGTGAATAGAAAAGTAGTCTGAGTTTATACTTCATGCTCTGTTTTAGATGGGATTTTATTTCACGTTTTTACTCTTCTGTTAAACTATTTCAGACACAAGCTGTTTGCCAATAAGCGTAGTAGTCCAAGTCATTTATTTCCAAGCACCAGCTGTACACTTCAGCTCCCAGTGCCTGTCCAGCTCAGTGAAACAAAATGCAATGGCTGCTGCAGTACGACTGGAATATAAACAAGGTTTAAGGTTCTCTGAATAAACTGCTAATGTATTTGCTGATGCTATGTCTGAGGAGTCTGTCAGTTTCAGGGTCACCATGGTTACATGCATCAGGGATTTCCACATGGTGATATGAAGTTAAAGTGTGACATTTTCTCAGCTGTAATATTTTTTTCTAAAACGTTTATAACGCAGCCATTCCTTAGTTTTCCAGCTTCCAAATTTTAGACGTGTTTCGATTTAACGAAGTATTTGTGATATCATATATGTTCAAAACCTCAAGGGCCTGCAGATAATTATTGTTTCCCTGCTGCAACACACCAAACTGAATAAGTCCCGGTGCAGATGCCAAGAAGCTGTTGGATCATTTGATTTAAATTAGGTGTGTTGGAGCAGGTAACATAGAAAAACCTTAAGATGGTGGCCCTCAAGGATAGGAATTTGACACTCCTGGTCCCAAACATGCAATGTTACAGTATAACATCTGATGCGTTTGGGAGGATTTAGTCATGCCAGAAAGGCTACAAAAATAGCATCACTATTCACCTAAATAACAACAAAACATAATGTATGTTATAAAGCAGAACAGCTTTATTTACTAAATGCTGCTTTTCTATTTAACTTACCAACAGGAAATGCTGTCAAATCAGTGTGTGATTACATGTTTGAGAACACTGATGTTATCATTATCAAAGCTTAATTTCATGTGTGATCGTCTCCACGGAGCAGCTTTAAAAAGCGTGCGAGAGCTTTCAGCTAAACAATATCTGGACCAAGCTAAAGATGAAAGTTGTCTCTTTATGATTACTTTATCTGGCTTCATATTTCATATTCATTCAGTATGTGTGGATAGCTCAATTAATTACCCCTAGTTTTGCTACTGGTTCCAGTGTAGTCCTTGTATTTCAGGTTACTGCTCAGGAGGAATTCCTGCATGTGTAGCTCTTAGAGCGCCGCCTCATAGCCAGTGAAGTGGAAGTGGCAACACATCTGGCCTGTTTTATTGGTTTGCTTTAAGGCCTGCTTGTGTTGTTCGCCCGTGGAATGGGAGAGACTGCTCCCATGGTTCTCTTTAATGTGATATTGATTGATTGTCAGCTAAAAGACAGAGTCTTAAGTACATCTCTGGTTATTAGTTGGGGAAAAATGGTTTTCAAGTGGAACTTCATTATCATACTTGTCTGACTTTTAGGTCAGTAAGATACCATGTGGAAGGATCTGTTCTGAGCTTGAAATTACAGTGGAGATGAGTATGAAGACATTGTTTTATCAATGATTGGAAAATTGAAGGAGATGATACTCGTTTTCTTCACATAATATTACTGTTAATGGTATTTTTCGCATCGCATACCTTTGTACTCATTTAGCTTGATGGTTCTAAACACAAAAGCTCGCTGTCTAAAATGACGGTGTGTTTGTGACTTGCAAACATAGGAGACATGCTCGGCAGCGAGGTCCGTGGCTGCATCCTAATGCACAAGCTGTTCAGTGACCAAAACAACACAAACAAATAAAGAAAACGGGCTGAAAAAACTCAACATGGCAGTTGAGTTTGGTCGACATTTCACCATTCAGCTGTTTAGAATGGGCCTAAAATGTTTGTTCGGTTCTGTCCCTATTTTAGGGTATTTTTATTTTTGTTAAAGCATTTAATTAATTTCCTGCTATCCTAGTATGAATGGGATTTAAAGCAGTATGATAATAGAAATTGACAGATTTGATACAGTTGATTAAATGATTGGAAAAAGTAAAAAAAAAAAAAAAAAAGTTTAGATGCATTCCTAACATTTCAGTTGAAGTCAAAGTCCAGTAAACTTGGCTGAAGCAGTTTGAAGACAAATTTAAGGTCCATCTTTCAGAATAATAAGTTTACTAAGTGCTGTGGGAGGACAATTTACAAAGGGAGGGACTGTGGAAACACCATCAACAAACTAACTGCGGTTCTTTTTCTCACTCAGGTTCATCACAGATGGCTTCCACTTGGAAACTGCCAAGCTCATTTCTACAGTTCACGTGCTCCCTCCAGTGGTAAAAATCCTGTTACTACAGTCATATGATGCTGCCATGTATCACATCTCTTCCATTTAGAAATATTAAATTCAGATTATTATTTTTTTTATGTAAAATTTTGAAAGCGGATTTCTCTTCACTCTGTTGCAGACGCATCTTTGAAGTACAAACATGGCCGTTTGGTTCTGGAGGTGCCACTGCCATCTAGAAATGAGAACTGTCAGTTCTTCCTCAGGCCCATGTTGATGAATGTGGGAGACCTGATCACTGATCTACAGAGGGAGGATCCAGGAGCAAGCTTTTCTGTTTTCTCCAAAGGTATGGTACACTGGGCCGGGGACATGCTTGTTTGTCTTTCTGGTTTATCTGGTTTTATGTAGATAAAGAATCAGCTCAGAGCAAGATGCCTTATGTTTGCTATTTAATTAACCTTTAGTCACTTTCACTACAACTGCAAGCATGTTGAACGTTTTTTAAAGTTGTGTTCTGCTTTTCTCATCACTTGGTGTACATCTACTTTGATTCACCAGTAGCTAAACCTATTTTTTCCCCATCAAGACTTTGGATTTCCAAACATGGAGGACAGGCAGGATTGCAGGCCTTGCGGGACTGGTTTGAGAAGCTCTGATCTCTGCTAAAAGCAGAACTATTGCATTTATGTAACGCAGAAAAGCATTTGTGGCTTCAGAAGAAGTCTCTCACGATTGATGAGAATTATTTTTTCTGTTGTCTTGATGTTTTGTGTTTTTTCTTTTTTTTTTTTTTTTTATTCTGAAGTCTGCAGGTTTGGAAAAAAAAACGAAGTCTGGTGTTAAAACAGATGAACTGGCTTATGTGTTCCTTGTGTCTACTTCAGGTAGTGGCTCAAGGCTACCAGAAGCAATTTAATCTAAGAAGTAAATCAATCTAAGTATCCTAAATCTCTCAACAAACTGCTGGTACTAATTAAGTGATGTGGTGGTCAATGTGGGCTCCAGGCTTTGCTGAAGAACGAGCGTAAAGGAATATAAAGCTCTTTGGTTAGGTTGTATGTGTTGAATCCAATATTCTAATATCAAAATTAAGGTATGCTTAAAATAATTGTCCCTCACTTTATTTATTTATTTTTATCTTTGACATCGTGAAGCAATTAACTCGAGTTTTCTTAATTGCTTCAAGCAAAAGTCCATTATCTGTGATTAGTAAAATGTCACCTGTTGGAGAGTCTGCTATAGCGATATAAAAATTGAATGTTGAGGGGTTTTTGTGCACCTGGACATGTAGTGGAGAAAACAAATATCTCTAGATACAATTCCATTTCTGACCTGGATGCTTCCTCTGCCAGATGGAGAACGCATTGCTAACAACACGCTTATAGACACCCTGTTGGACAAGGATTTCCAGATCGTCATCAATAATGAAGTTTACAACGTTGCTTCTCCTGAAAATGGTACGACAGATGAATCCTGCTAATAAGCTGCTTATTACCTGTGCATTCATGGTTCCTTTTGTGTTTTTATGTTATCGTTGTCCATTTTGTTGCGCCCTCTGTTGCAGTGTGCGCTTCCAGTGAGCATGCAAAAGACCTGCAAGATATGAAGCATGTTGTACATCTGCTACACACGGCCCTCCACCTGCCTGAGCACCACCTGCTGAAAGAGAGGCAGCTGTTGGAGAAAATGGACGACCTTAAGCAACAGCTATCACCTATGGAGACGGTATAGAAACCCTGAAATCGGCGTACCATTACGGCTCTCTTTAGCTCCTGCTCTGCCTGATGCTCTGAAGAATGAATGTGGTAGATAGAAAAGCTTTATTTGTTCTATCGTCTTTTAGATGAAGGTACAGCTTTCCCGAACAGCAGAGTTCCATGCATCTAGGACTCTCTGGACCGGCATGGCCCTGTTGTCTGTGCAAGCTGGCGCCCTGGCCTGGCTCACCTGGTGGGTCTATTCATGGGACGTCATGGAGCCAATCACTTACTTCATCACCTACGCGACCAGCATGGGAGTTTTCGCCTATTATGTCCTTACCAAACAGGCAAGACTCAAACACACAAGTTTGGTTTTATTAGATGAGTTTAAATATTGAAAAATCAACTCCTTTAAATTTTTAAAGGGCTAATTCAACATTTTTGGTCGTCAGAATTGTTGACATGATTCATCTAAATATATTGTAGAAACATCACTTGTACACAGTTTAACAATATTTGAATATTGAATGAAATGTATTTTATAGTGGATGTGTTCATATAAAGGATTTAATAGATAGTGGCATTCATTTTCATGTTTCTATTTTAATAAAAAGCAAATAAACAAATGTGCCAGAATGCCTCATTGTCACCAACTAGTCAGACCTGGAAAGCAGCTGCACAGAATAATTCTGTCGCTCTTCTTTTCTACAGGATTACGTGTATCCAGATGCTAAAGACAGGCAGTTCCTGCATTACTTTTATAAGGGGGCCCGCAAGAAGAATTTCAACGTGGAGAAGTACAACGACCTGAAGGACGAACTGGCTCAGGTTTGTTTTACATGAACCTCTTTTTATTTACATGTAGGACATGTTTTAGATGCTGTTTAATGAAGTGTTGACTATTTTCTGCGTCAGGTGGAGGAGGATCTGAGACGTTTGCGAAATCCAACTCAACTCCAACTACCACTGGAACAAATCCTACCAAAGCCATAAATGATGCCAAGCTGGGAATAAATGCTTCATTTTGATAATGACACATTTTATTTTGGCACTCCATCATATTCTGTAATAATGTCGAACTGTATCCTTAAGAAATATACAAAGTCAGATGAGAAGTGAGAAAGGAAATTCTTCCCAAACAGTTTGTCTGAAAGCCTGTTAATAGGAATCTAAGTTGATCATTAAGCTAACAACACATTAAGATGGATACTTGTAAACAATGTTCGGACAAATAAATAAGATTCACTCTTTAGCATAAATTTGTTTTCATCTTTTTTATTTAGAATTTAAGAACAAACCTGCAGCTAAGTTGCTGTAGTTGTAAAAAAAAAAAAATCACAGTATTGATTATAAAGGTACAGGAATGGTGTGTATTCTAATAGCTGACACAGATGAAAGTAAAAGTCCACAACACAGCTTCACGAAAAAACAATGTCGTCTTCCCTGAGGTATTTATTTCTGCATCTTACTTTGGGTGCAAATATGCGTCGAATGTACTACAAACTGCCATGACACAAAGAACCACAAGAACACGCATTCCCTTTTTTATAGAGCAATTGGTGCTCAGACTGTTATGACAGATTTACTTACATTTTTTTTCCAACAGTGAGACGTGTAGAAAGACGCTGATTGCGACTAAATGATTAAAAACAGTTTCCTGGTTGTGCTGTTACATTTACAATCCCCCCCCGAAGGCACACTGGAAAGACTGGTATCTGGCTCATACCTGTGGAAAGTAACCACTCCCTTTCAGTTCCAGCTCAGTGACTATGTTTTGTTCAAGACCAGTGCAAATGCAGAGTTCCAATCATTTTTTAAAATCTCATTATGAAATGAAATTATTTTGTAGAAATGCAGCAATACAGGGAATGTCTGTGTGGTTTATTTTTTTAACTGAGTAAAAAAATAGACAATAAGTGCAAAAGGTGTTTCGACCTACAGGTACTGGACAAAATATAATTTCCCAACATGTTGAAACCCAAGAGAAACTTAAAAATGTAGTTAAAAAAAAGAAATGTCTTATTTTGATGATTTGGAACAAAAATGTAAAAATTATTTGCACTTTCCACATTAAGTCTTTTAAGGATAAACCTGACTATAAATAAATGTGCTTCCTGTAATTTAATTACTGCAAATTTCCCTGTAAAGAGTTAAAATGTTCTCAGTTACTTCATTATTCAAATCATAATATTCATTACTGATAAACGGATGAGGACTGAAAAGAGCAGTTTAATTCTGCTCTTTAAAGGAATTAATACAAAACCAGTTGGTTTTACCCAGGATGCTACTTTTTCGGTCTGAAGTAGAGTTTCTTTGTAAGCATTGAAGCAAAGCAAGGGATTTGCTTTTTTCCAATAGCGCTGCGGTCAGTGCAGTTCCCAACACTCCTCATCGACACCTTTCTGTTGACCAGTGTGAGCAGCTCTGTAAACTCTAAGGAATCCCCGAATCTGTGAAGCATCTCGCACAGATCCTGGACGTACCACGAACCGTTGACGGTCTCTCGATGGGAATAGTAACCTGCAGACAAACGGGCCGAAACTGAAGTCAAGTGAGCAGAAAAATGGCTTTGGTATTGTGTAATAGTTGATTAGGATCATTAAGTTCATAGCAACTGGTTCAGATCATTCAACTCACGCTCCCTGACTTTTACCAACCAGTAGATGAGACTAAACATGTTAAGTCATGAACATAAAAATAGATTGGATCATCTTGGCTGCAAACCAGAGTACACTCATCATGTTTGAATATGCAATAAAATTATATCCAGCATTAGAAAAAAGCCGTGGGTGTCCCATTAGTTTTCCCACCACCAAATATTTTATAAGCAGCTTTGGTTTAGTTCACAGAAACAACCTAAACATCTCAAACAACCTGGAAACTCACCCTCAGCTACCGAGTAGCACATGATGAAATCAGCGCCAGCAGGAAGGGTGTGTACAGCACTGGCATCCACCACTACTGTATTTGCCAGTACCACGTTGTCTACTGCATCGCAGGGAGTCACTGGATTGTCATGTTTGTCCCCACGGCATGCCTAAAGACAGACGTGAGCACACCCACTTTAGTTACCTTTTTAAAAGAGCAGTGAATATCCAAGCAAGCACCGAAAACCTTGTATGATGACATTCCGACGCTTGCCCTGTGGGGGTTTCTACCTGTATTATAAAAATCTTTGGTTTTCCTATAAGACTCTTGCACTTGTCGCCCTTGAACAACGATGTGATATCCTGGATACTGATCTTGCCGTCGTAGGTGTAAACGTGATCATCCTCACCATGGCTCAGGAAAACCAGCAGAAAGCAGTCGGCATCTGAATGGTTTTCCGTAGAAGCTGGCGGGACACACATTTAAGGTTGCTTCTGAACAAACCAGTTCCTTTCACAACTGAATTTGAAATTATCTTTACATGTGCAAAAGAAAATGAACAAATTAAACAGTTATTTTCCATCATTTGAGTCTTAAAAGACAATATGTATCCAAGTACCTTGATGGATTTGTTCCAGGACTTCCACCTGTTTGTAGTTATCAAAAGACCTGACTTCAAAGTTTAGATCCCGCAGTCTAAATATAAAAAAAGAAAAAAAAAGAGCAAACCATAATCATGAAGCACAGAAAAACTTTGCAGCTGCTAAACAAGTACAGTCACGTCTGTAAGTTGGCCTACATACTAATTACGTATGATGCGATACCTTTTCTCCAGGTTGTAGCGATCGGCATTGGTTCCATGTCTGATGTTCAAGCCCAGGCGCCAGAAGAAGAGCTCTTGGTTGAAAATAAGTGCAAGGCCTCGCCGTTTATTGCCCATCTTGTACTCCTCTGCAGGATCCAAAGCTAGTGTGCTGCTTTAAAACAAAAGAAACATGAAAATAAATACATTCAACACCAAAATATATGCAGCAAAGCGTCGCAGGAATTGAGGATTTCCTTTTACCTTCGGTAGAAAGCATCAGTCTCTGTTACGTTCTCGGTGCGTGCTGTAAGACATAAATAAGTATTTTGTTCTTAGTTCTCATGCTCTGTTCACGTCAGCATGAGGGATAGTGTTTCATAGCTAAGATCTCATTACAACTAAAGAAAAAACATCTCTTTTCTTGTGAGGTGTTTTATTATTTCTTTATGCTGGCAGTGTTTAGGTAATCTTACATAGTTTGATGCCAAATGTCACTAAGTCCAGCTTTTTGACAGTCTAATCACATTGCTGAAGATGGGTGGGGATGATATTTAAAGTCAAAACTAATTTGTCAAGTCTCCATTACTCTTTTGTTTCACACAGGCCAGCAAACCCTCTTATTTTATTTGTATTTAGTATACTAATGTTCCTCAGATGTCATTCCAAATAGAAAGTATCTCCACGTATCCTTTTTAGATGACAGGATCAAAAGGTAAAAGGGGATTTTATATTGCTCACGTTAGAAATAATATGGCTGTTGGTTGCTGATTAAGCTCACTCTCAAGAGTAGTAAAATCTTTTATCCTAACTTTTTTTCACTTTTGCTTTTTGTTTTCGTTAGTTTTACCAGCGCAAGCAATGTGCGTACCCCTTTCGCGTTATAAATGAGTCAAAAGCATAGATGATATAAGATACTCACTCGCGCTGTCTGCTGCAGGTTTGCTGTCTTCAGCAACACTTCCTGTGGGGAAGAAACAACACAGTTTGAGAAAAGTCAGAGCCAAGATAGTTTTACATTGTTAAACCTCTTATAAAAAGGGAAATAATAGGTATTATATAACAAAATATACGTTCAGTAAAGATGTGAACGCATATTTGCAAGACCGCAGTAAATCTATAGCGTGAATAACATCGAAAAGTGTGATTAAATGTTAAAATGTTCGGGTATAATGACGGTGAACAAAATAAATGTAAATGTTATATAAAGTTACCTCCACTGTTCTTCTCTGACCCGCTGGACATGTTTCTCGGACCGTCTTTGCTCGTCTGAAACTGGCCATAAACCAACTCTAATTAGCTAGGTTGTAGCGGCGTTCCTGCACTGTGATTGGTCGACCGACAAGCAGAGAATATGATTGGTTCACATCACTATGAGCAGAAGCAGTTTGCGCAAGATTGGATCGGATCTCCTGCCCAACCCAACTTATTCCAACTTTTTAAACCAATCCTCTGTTGCGAAGTAGACTTACCCACCAATCACAGCAGAGTATCCAGTGTCGGGTCCGTGAAGTTGAACGACCACAACTTCCGTGTTTAAAACTTTGTGGGTCCGCATCATTTATTGTCCGGGCATACCAGCGTTTAGCCAGGTGGGCGGAGTCTTCATTTCATTTAAAGCATTTCTTAGTGTTATAACTAGTTGTTTTTACATGTATAAAAGTTTTTATTCGAAGGGATCATTGCATTTGTTTTGATTTGGAATAATGAATATCCTAATATAGATTGGAAAGAGGTCGGGCAGCTACTTCGCCATTTTTTCTATTACCACAACTGAAAAAAAGTTTCTCTGAAGTTTTCTCCACATATGTCATCCTGTCAATGTCTTTCTGGCAAGATTTCATAAAAATCTGCGGCATTTCTTCTCCTTCTTTCATTCATGAACCATTTGTTTTAGGATTGCTGACAGTCAGATGTTCTGGTGTGAAGTTGTTCTCTACCTCAATACAAAACTGGTGTCTTAAGAAAAGATCAGATATGTTGTTGTTGCCAGTTTTAATGCTCAACTCTAAAAACATTGTTATATCTTTTACCTACTTTCTAAATTTTATACATAGCTTATTAACTTCAAACATAAAAACCAAATATATCCGTTTTTTACATCTACATGCAAATGAGGTCCATCCAATTTTGCACAAATTCAAAAACAATGAAAAACAGATTTCTGCAAGAAGCTGTCTCTGAGCTTGAGTTATACATTCTCTGTCATGGCTTTCTGTATCCATCTGTATATATTTAAATACATAAAACATGTAGTAGATTTTTCTTTCAAACTAAAACAAACTGGCAGTAAAGATAAAAATGAAAAGAACTAAAGAGCCAATTTAGACCAAGTTCAGCGATCTTTCCTGACAATATCACAGAGATTAAAAAATACAATTTGACGCCACATATTTATGAATATTAAAAGAAAATGGTTCTCTCGTGTCACATCTGTCTTCATCTGTTGTTTTTACCCATGTTTTCTCTTTAATGTGGGATTTTACAAACATTTATATAAAAAAGTAGCCAGAGACTTTCAAATGCTGGAGATAACATTGAAACACACAGCTTTATTATAGTTTGACATTATTTGCCAATATTCACTTTTTAATAAAAAATTTTATTTACTAGTCAAACAATTCTGTCCAGAAAGAACAACACAGTTTTGTACTTCCTTGGAGCCAAAGTTAAGACTACTATTTCAGTGTTTGGTGACGCATATTTAACTCAAAACTATTTCTATTACTGGTCCACATGCTGTGACCTGCTGTGCAACAAAAGAAACACTATTTTTAAAATGATACTGGTTTTAGTATTTTTTCCAGCACTTTATTGGCATTAATGCAGTGGGAAAGTAATGCCTGAACATAGTCAGGTCTTTTTTTAACCCGTGTACTTCCAAACATCTTTTAAATGTGCTGGTTCTGGTTCTGAAAACTCCATTTCATCACAGAAACCTTAATTAAATCACATTTATTATAATATATAAATAATCAAAAATGTATGAGATGATAAGTCCATTCTAAAAACTTTAGGCTACTTTAGGCTACATGCTCGACTCTAAAGAGAGGTTACGATCTTAGATTAGTGTCAGCCCAACAAGCTTTATCCCTGAGAAAAACTTTACGTCTAGAAGAAAGAGTTGCTTTTCTTCAACAGTCCGTGCTGTGATGTCATAGTTCCCGCTTCACTTCATACTGACACACACAGGACTCCCGCTGACTGTCCAGGTATGGTTTACAACCCAAGTGCATGACGGCATCAAAAAGCAGAGTCACTGCCGACTTGCATGCTGTTGAGACAGAAAGAAACATCACAATGAAGAGGATGACAGTGGTGGATGTATTGTTACTGTTATCCAATTTTTCAGAAATATTAATCACATATTTTGTATGTTTAGAGGCTGATAAGAAATCAATAAAGTCACAAATCATGTATAGAATGAGCAATCAATAAATATAAGCAGCTGAAGATATTCAGAGATAACTTATTCTAGCATTTGCATCTGTGTTTTTCCAGTTGAACCACAAAGCATTTCATATTTTTTAATGACAGACAGGTAGCTTTGTCACCGCTGGATAATTGACTAAAACAAACTTTGTTAGAAGACAAACTCAGATGTCACAGAGGCCAGAACTCTGAAATTAGCTCATTTAAACATAAGAAAGTATTTTATATATGTGCTAATAACACAAATGCACTGCTGTTGCTACCTGTGTGTCATGGACAGGCATTGTGCCACTAGGTGAAAAATAGCAAAAGTAATATCTAAATAATACTAAATGAGGGTGACCCATTCAGACAGGACTGTCTAACCAAGCTAGTGTAACATTTTGCAACTAGTGTGGAGAAACTGGTTATGTCTCTTACCTTGCACAGTCTGGGCCAAGCCCAACGTTCGTTGCACATTCCTGCAGATGGTCTCAAGACAATCCTGGAACTGCTCATCACAGTCGTGTTTCTCTCGGCCACAAGTGTCGTAGCAGCGGTCATGTTGGTTGCAACATTTAGTCATTGATGGGATCCCTATATCAAACTGGAAATAACAGCAAACTATGTTTGTAAAGTGTTTATAACAACTGAAGGACTTGTATTATGTAACAGTTTTAGTTTATGCAGACTGTTCCATGGCACACTAAATACTACCTGAAATCCAAAAAGTGGTGAGCCACACCCATTTGGTGGTGGGTGCTTGTACCCAGGACGAGACACTGGTTTGTACCCTGAGAGACAGAAGCAAAGGTCAGGAGGTGTGTTGTTCTTCCACTGTATTCATTGTACCATTGTTTTCCTGTCTGACCCCCACCCACACCAGCAGAGATGATTAAAGACTTACTGCACCACTCGATGGGTGATATACTGTATTTTTTCTAGTCCCCTGTTTTTTGTCAACATACGATCCGTTTGAATGTGGAAGTTATTTTTCAGTTTGACATCCTTGAAAAGGAAACTTACCATCACTACATCTGTAGTGACACAATCCATCATCGCCACCAAACAAGTCCAGTGCTGCATTCAAGTACGTGTCAATTTTGTGTATCCCATTGCGAATGGTTTTCAGAGTCATTCTCCAGTCTGGGGTCTCTGGTTCTTGTTTGCAAGCAAAAACACGCGGTAAATATGCAAATGAGAGCAAACTCAGTACAAGAAACGAAAAGTAGCTGTGAAGCAGCATAGTAAACTAAACATAGAGTCAGAAAGCAGCGTTTCCGGAAACATTAGCTTCTATAAATCGAGTTATTCCTTAACTCGTTGTCCTGGTATTCTTCAATTCCAGGGGCTTTCATATCACTTCAAGCAAAAAGGCTACCTGTCACAGATCTTACATCACTTCCGGGTTTGACGCTATCACGTGATGAGACAACCATATGATTACGTCATGTTTTGCAACGAAGAACACGTTGGGTCCGCACCCCTTTCCACCTTGGTGACCCTGTGTTGCTCGGGTGGGCGGAGTTTTCACTAACCCGTTCAGTCCGAGTATTTGTTCGGGGAGAACGGCATCCTTTAATATGATCCATACAACATTTAATGCTGTTTTTATTATTCATTTCAGCTGCTCAAGGCATAGAACTTTTAAATTCAACTAATAGTCCTTATTTATTGACACTTTTACAGAATACAACAAGACATAGATGGAAAAATATAACTTTCTTATTAACTGTACTATTTTTATAATCAACTTTGCTCAGTACGATCATGCCATTTTTATATAGGCAACCAGTAAACATATCCAGCTCCATTTAGGCAGCAAACCCCTACTCCGCTCTTCACCACACCTCCCGCATGATAGCCCAGCTGATGGTAAAGGAGCGACCCTAAGAAAACTATCAAAAGTTCAGAATAACCTCCGAGCTACACGATGTTTTCTCGTTTAGCACAATATATTGTCACACAACTCCCACAAAGGGCTCCGCGTTTAGATAACACCAATATAATACAATTTAAAGATATTTTCACGTTACAACACAATAAAAGGAAGATATGTACATATTGTAGCTTTAACATTTTCGCAGCATCTGGTAGGTAAACGAACCTGATGAACAACAAAAACCTGATGCTAAACTCTTTCAAATAAATTTTTCTTTTGATGTCTTAGACCAAACTGTCTTTTTAATGTAGAAAGAAAACTTCATCCAATTTATGGTAACAATGATACTTTATTTAAATGATTAGGCGAGCAATGAAGAAATACCTGTTTCTTCTATTGTTACTTAAATAACGTCATTAACTTTACACATTCAAAAATAAAAATTCACAACCATTTAATAACAGTTTTACTGTTCATTCATTTTTAGTCCCAACCAGCTTCACATTTTTGCAATGAATGATTTTCTTAAATAGCAGTCATTTACTGATCGTAATCCATGTGTTGAGGTGAATAGGAAGATAAAATATGCATTCTTTTATTTCCTTTATATGGATTTGGCCAGAGGTCATCACATCTAGATGACCCTATTACATCACCCAATTTTATATATATAAAAAAAAAAACCAAGCAGATGATGCAAAAAGCTGCCATTTGTTGTTCTTTGTACTGTATTTTACTTGAGCAGAATGCCTCTCTGGTTCTCACTACTAAAAGAAAAAGCCTTTACAATCATGTGTCCTTGTCCTTCATGCTCCCAGGAAAGAAGAAAAAGAAAATAGAATAATAAATAAATTAAAAAAAAAACCTGGAGCTTTCTACAGTGTTGATTGCATAATGCATAATGATGGAACAAGGCAATTCCCAGAGTCAGGCTGAAGTGAGGAAGAGGAGAACTTGGCAAGGAGGGATATAAGAAGTAACATTGTCAAACTTCAACAATAGAACTATATTATTTAATAAAGTTATTCTACTGTATAGATTCTTAAAAAACAAAAGATGAACATACATTTATTCATACACATTTACATCTTCTAAAAGCATCTGATTCATCCACCTCTGAACAGATTATTTAGTCTTTCCAGCTCCTTGCAGTTGTCCATGGTCATGAGTTCTGCCTTCTTACGCATCCGATCGTCCCTGTACACCTTAGCAGCATAAAGCAGGTCCGTTTCTGGAAAAAAAAAAAGTAGAATTAAGAGAAAAAGAATAAAAAAAAACATGCAAAGAAGAAACCACAGTTAGGACATTGTTACTTACTTGTCTGCCTCTCCTTCCAACAGTTATTTCTAACATTAGTTACATAGTCGTCTTCTACATTTTTTTCAATTTGCTGCAGAGCTGAGCCTTTAAACTCAGACTTGAAATCTCTGGTGACATAGTAGTCAACACGCAGGTTTTCTGTCTGCCTTTTTACAGTCTGGCCCGTGGACCTGGAAGAGATGAAGGCAGTGTGAAAATGCTCAAATGGACTCACATGGAGAAACTTAACATGAACCCCTGCATGCTTTAGCGGGCTACAGACTGTGTGAGTGCACGTACGGTCTAGAATAAAGGCTGTAAGGTGGAGGGGACACCATCATCTGGCTCAATATTGACACTAAAATCAGGACCACAATGGGCATCAGTTGGATAAACATAGAAAAACCACCCTAAGGACAAAAACACAGTATGTTAAGCAGTTTAGTGGCAATGTCAAAGATGTTGACCAAAATTCTACCAAAGTTCCCAAAATGGGCACATCTACATACATCTCCCCGTTCCTCTGTTCTCTCTTGTCGGTAATCAGTCTGATGGCTAAAGCTCGTCCTGCCGTTGGTGAAAGTGTGTGCGTTTGCTGTGGAAACAACATCATGGCTGAGTTCAAATACAAAGTTGGGGCATGCTGTACATCTCCAAACAATTTACATCTGCTCTCAAGACCAATGTTCCAAACTATACAATCAATCATTCTGTTTTACAACATGCAGGAAAAGGAAAATAAAAAGGTGCTCCTTTCATCCAAACAATGACAGATATGGGAGCAATGATAAATGATGAGCAACAGAAAACATCTTACAGGAGGGGAAACCGCCTCCGAAGAACATGTTGAAGAGGTCCTCAGGGGTGATGTCGGCCTCGAAGCCTCTGTGAAAGTCAAAGCCTCCACTACGCGTGTGACTCGGGCTGCTTGGTTCCTCTCCTCCTGTCAGGTCATACTGTCGTCTTTTGTCTGGGTTGCTAAGCACTGCATAAGCATTGCCAATCTCTAGAGGAAAAGTTAGGAGAACAGCTTTTTGGTAATTCCATGAAGGAAAGGTTTCACTGCTTATAAGGCAGCTATCCATCTACACCCACATGGGCTCGGTACATTTAAACCATTAACTGCAGTCAGTCACATGTAACATTGATTAGCTAAAGAGAGTGAGGTTACTTTTGAAGGCTTCTGTTGCTCCAGGTGCGTGATTCTTGTCTGGATGGAATTTGAGAGCTAGTTTCCTGTATGATTTCTTGAGCTCATCATCCCCAGCTTCTTTGCTTACACCAAGAACTTCATAATAGTCTTTACACCTTTTTATTCTGAAAAAAGGAGATAAAAGAAGTGAAAGGAACATGGGGGGAAATAGGAACAAGCTGTGTTAAAGACTGAGTAGACAGCAGTGGTTGTAAGATGTTTTATACCAAACACTGTCATGTTTCAGTCAATTTGCATAAGTCACTGTTCTCTAACAAGGAGCTTAATGGCAAAAATTCACAGCAGGTGTGTGCGATCATTAAATTGAGCAATAAATGTTCTGGTTTAAACAGTCGCTTGGCATTGCCATGCTTCAAACAGTCCGTTCTCAGACGGAAGTGGCCAATGAGCTTGGAGTATCACAGAGTGTCATCAGCAGGTTGCAACAGAGATATCGAAGAGGCTGGAAGAGTCACAGAAAGGGGTAGAAGTGGACGTCCTTTGGCCAAATCCCATGCTGATGACTAGTACTTAATGAACATTGCCCTGAGAAACCGGATCATGAATGCCACTCAACTCCAGGCACGTTTAAGAGAGGCGAGAGGCACACAAGTGTCACGTCAGACCATTTGAAACCGTACATCAGCGGAGTCTGCATGTTAGACGACCTGCACAGGTACAGGCATCATCGTCTTGCATTGGCCAGGGAGCATTTACGCTGGAAGAGGGACCAGTGGGCCTCAGTGCTGTTCTCAGATGTAAGTCGATTCAGTCCAGTTGGTACAGAACTGCCCTACATTTTGTGAATGGTACAGTGACAAGCTCATACTACCTGAATAACATCATTAATCCAGTGATTGTGCCCATACATGAACAACACAGGACTAATTTCATCTTTATGGACGACAATGCTCCTGCTCATCGAGGTCGCATCATCAGGGAAGAGCTGGTGGAGAGTGGCCTGCACTTTCTCCAGACCTGAATTCCATTAAAAACCTGTCGGATCAGCCGAGTCGCCGTGTAGAGGCTCAAAACTCTTCACCCTGGAACCTCAATGGACTAAGGGCTGCCCTTCAAGTAGAGTGGGATACCATTCCTCAGCAGATAATAAGTTGTCTTGTGAACAGCATGAGACATTGTTGTCAAGCTGTTATTGATGCTCGATGGCACATGACAAGATATTGAGGTGTTAACATTTTTTGTTGTGATGTAACTAGCATTGCTGTTATCTTTTGTTTCAATACATTTTTTGAGATGTGAAATCCCCAGTGCATCCTTCTCCTTACTTTCATGATATATTACTGTTGCATTAACTTCTTGCATTTTCCAGAAATTCCACCTGAAAACCAAATATCCCTAACATTTTGTGATTAGTGTATACATGAAGATCATTTTCATGCAAAGTGCACAAGCTGTCTAATACCGTCTAAGAATTTATGATGCCATTTTTAACCTGGTAATTTTCCCACAAGGGAGAAACACTGGGGGAAAAGGGCAATTTGTTTAACTTAACATTAACAAAAGAAGCAGCAAGCTTTTTTTTCCTTTAAATGCCCAAAAACTGCAAGAAGAACTGAATGGAGGGCAGCTGTGTTGTAGCTAAATAAATGCTTTCTTTACAGCCTCCATTTCTGTCTGGTGCAGAATCAAAGTAGGCTATGGTTACCTGGTATCTAGTACACACTGCAACCCCACCCCCTCATGGGAAACAAGAGGTTTCCATAGAAATGGCTGCTGACAAACATCCTTTGGTCACAGATAAAAGGGTTTAATCAAATATTATAAAAGACAGTGGAGCTGACATAAAACCAGTAGCAGGGCAATATATAAAAAAGCCTGGTTCAGTGTGGAACATTATAAAATCTACAGGTTAAAAAAAGAATTAATTCTCACCTTTGCACACCTTCAACTTGGTCTTGGGTAAAGCCTTTTGTAGAATCACTTCCTCCAGATTCTCGACAATCCTCTTCTGGCTGGGCAGCAGTGGTTTCTGCGCGCTCTGTTGGTTTCCTGCGATACGCACCATTGCTTGCCGAGCTTCCATTCTTTGTTATTGCATCCAACAAAGCTAAAGAAGGGAAAACAAGATGCTGTTAAGACAGATTACTTTAGAAGAGCAGCAGGGTTTAGCCTGCTTCAAGGATTCCTTAAATAAAAGATCCACATAAATAAAATTAGTACAAACATTTACTAACTCAATAAGTACACTATTAATACACTGCACTTTAATTCCACTTTTATTGCATTGTTGTGTATAGTACAGAATGAATCATGCATCCAAAACATGACTGCAGATCAGGATCATGTCATGCACTTAATCAGGGGAAATGAGTTGGCTAAGATGTCAGGGTTAAAACCTTTCACTGGTGTCCTTATGGCAGCTCTCCTACAACCACCATATTTGTGTTGTCCAGAAATGTCACAGTTAAATTCATGAAAAGTTCATTTCAACCAAAAATTGTGAAAGAAAATAAAAAGATAATTACTCATCCTTACTGTCAAACGTTTAAATCATTGTTACATAAACCAAAGAAAGGAATCTGTAGAGTATAATCATTCTTACTGCACGTTTCAATCATCCATTTCATCACTACAATCATGGTGACATCAGGCTCACACTAGCTGAGAGGACAGCTCTGCACACATGAAATTCTGCTCCAATGTCAGGAAGGAACTTTCAGTTTCTAAACCAATTTAATTTAGCCACTGTCCTGTAATCAAAGTCTGTTAAAGGGGAATAAAAACAGCTTATTTTCGCTCGAGTTGTTATTTCTATTCTGTTTTTTTCCAAAGCCAAATGTTTTCAAATTAAACACAGCAAAAGTAGCACAACCGCACATGGAAAGTCAATAAAGCAGTTATAAAACATATCAATAACCTTTGTTCTTGCTGCAAATCACATTTTAACTTCTATGATGATCAGAATTGGTCGGGTAACCCATCGTTCTTTTAGGTTGTAGTTGAAGTAAATTACACTTTAACTCCCCCGTACACATTCACTCATTCATCATTAATTCATTTATTACTTGCGTAGAGCAGGTGCATTATTCATCATCATCGTCTAAAAATACACAAAAATAATAACAAGACTTTTACCCCCTCATGATATCGCAATAATTTCTGTTGTCCTTTTAATACATTAATATGATTTGCAGTGGGCTGTAAGTGGTTCCACTACTCAACAACTCTGACTGCAATGTTAAAAATATTCTAGACTGCGACTATTTAATCTGCCAACAATAGTCAGTAAGCTTTTATTATTAAATACCTCATAAGCCAAACTAAATCTAAGCGATTATACAACAACCATCTTGACAAATTATCTTTGAATGCAACCCCCTTTCACACTACAGAAGTAATGGATCCTGGGGTTGTGTCCTACTACTTCATCTATAATACAGTCATTAAACAGACGCTTTTCTCCAAAGCGACTTACACTTCGGGTCATAAGGTTCAATGTCTTGCCCAAGGACACTTCAGCGTGCAGTCAGGGGAAGCCTGGAATTGAACCACCAACTTTAAATTTGACAAACTCTCTTACCTCCTGAGCTACAGCCTTCCTATTCTAAAAAATTTCATTTCCACTACGTCAGTCAGTGTAGGCCTCTTCCCTTTGCAGCGGTGTCAAACAAGTAAAAATATAAAAACCGTGCACTGCATAGATTTACTCACTCGTTTCAAATTATCAATAATAATTAAAAATAAAGCATTATAATCAACTTATAAGTCCCTTTTCACATATCCCGTTTTGAAGGCCATTTTACCACTTCTAATATGAATCAATAAAGATTATGTTTGTGTCAGCAGGTCGGGCGCCTCTACTATCAGTCTATTATCAAGTATATATATATATATATATATATATATACACACACACACACACACACAGGTATACTGAATCAATTAAATATCAAACTGTGAGAAATTATGTTTTGAAGTTCCTGACCCACATATGAGTATGAAGGAAGTCCCGCCAAATATGCTGCTTAAATTAAAGAGAGATTTAAAATAAGAGAATAGAAATCCTCACGTTAGAAAGAATAAATATTCAAAGTTTGAAAAAAATATGGAATAATTAATTTTAACTCATTTGGCTCAAGAATATATTTTTAAAAGAATATATTACGGAAAAACTAGAAAGGTGAAAAGGCTCCTCTCAACTATAAACTAGTGGTTACATTATTACCACTCTTAAGGGACATTTTGTCACTTCAGTGTTTTCAAATTCGCTAAACCACGAGCAGAATGGATTAATTACACACACAAATGCACACACATTAAAATATACTACATTTCAACTGACATGTTACAGTTTTACAACCAAGTAGTAACTAATCATTTATTTGCTAGTTAAATTATTAAATGACTCAGAGCCTCTGAAAAGACAATCCAACCATTGACAACGGTTTACCGTTAACTCAGATACCGGCGTGTCCCGGATTAGCCAATACTTGAGGGCTCTCTCCGGGCCAATCATTCAATTAAAGGATTGGCAGTTGGTTGTATGGCCTGGACACATTGCCCTAAATCCTTTGCCCGGACCCAACTGCCTGCTCTGACCCCACAAGAAAAGAAAAGAAAAAAAAAACATCAGCTTATCAGTGACAATCTACATGGAAGACAATTTATAATGAAACTGAAATTGGATCGATCCAAGAATTAAAATACGCCAATAGCCCGTTGAACCCTTCCAATAACAGCTGGCATCAAGTCATATGTGCTAATGACAAATCTGACATGTTATAATAAGCAGTCATTTTGAGATTGTGTTTTGTAACAAGACAGATTGTAGGCTACAATTTTCATTTACGTACTGGTTTCCCCTTTAAAAAGGAAACGCATGCTAGGTTAGCTGTCAGGCCAACAGCTAAGCTAGCATGAATGCGCATAGCTACACTTTCTCTCATTAAGCCTCTATTCATTTCTCACCGTTGTTACGTAATCAGACAGTCATTCGTGGACTTAATACAGTATTCAAGAGATTAATAGCTGAGAAGATACACTGTGGTGGATATTACCAATCATAAGCTACATGCTAACACCTGTAGATCCGGAGCTGCTCAGTCCTTTGCTCAGTTTGCCTGCTCCAAACAGCTAATTAAGTCTCAGACAGCTTTACCTTTGGCTCTTGCAGTTGGGTACAGTTTCTCTGCTTTGTTGAGAAACTTCAGAGCTTTCTCTTTGTCCCCGGCTTCAAGAGCTCTCGTCGCTATTTTAATACACTTCTCTGCCTCGTCTCTGTTGCCTTCCATCTTCTCTCCTTTTCCTCGTTCCTCTCCCAGCAGCCAGCCAGTCAGCTGAGCAGCTCATGTACCACGTGGTCAGCAGCACTGACAGAACACCCAGCAGGTACAGTGTGCTTTGCTTCTGCAATGTTACTGAAAAACACTGGATTTGTGTGTTTGGACTTCATAGCTCCACTCCATATTGTCTTTGTCCAAATATAATATATTAAATGCATTAACTGTTTTTTTCCCCAGAAATGATCATGTTTGCAACTATGATATTTTCCCATCCTTGTTTGATGTAAAATGTTAGTTGTTCAACACTTCAGTTTTCTCCTCCATGCTTGGTCGAAAGAATAGGACAAATGAATGAATTTAAGACCCCATATGTCAATTTTTTGCGACAGAGCCATGTTGCATCTGCAGGAAGTTTTGACATTGTCTTCACTACCGTAAGAAATGAGAAAAGATAACATCTTGATAGCAGTACCTAAAGCTCTCAAACCAATTATATCATTCAGCATGGACAAATTCATCTATAAAAGCACTTACAGCTCTAATCTGCATCAAACTAAAGCTTCCGCATGATCTCCTTGGCCTATACATGCACGTCTCACACTTTTAGGCCGAGTCACCACACATCTGGATTCTGAACATCCACACACTTTTATTTATGGACTTCTCTTCTGCTTGTAACACTGTCCAAACAGACTTGTTGCTTCATTGTCTCTCTGACCTGCAGGTCCACTCCATATTGATTTATTTTGGATTGGGAACTTTTTAAAGATTTCTCAACAGGTTTATGTGTCAAAGATCAGTTTTAAACATGGGACTGTCACAGGGCTCTGTTTTGTCTCTGCCCACATGAATAACATCACAGTGCACATTTCGGCATCATCATGCATCATCATCATGCATCTTTGTGCAGCTGAGCAGAGTTACGCAGAGTTTCTGGAATCATTTTATACAGTAGTAAGGTCTACTCTCTTAACTTATTTGCAGTTACTTTACACATGTCAGTAATTCAATTAATATGGAAGGAACCATAATAATAAATTACATTTTGCATTTGTAAAGTTGTCAAATTTAAATAATTTTCTCACTGACAAAATATACAATGGATATTTTGTATGGGATTCTACACATTTACTTTATTTATGTACAACTTTAGATGATTAATGTGCACTTTAATCTAAATAGCAGTTCCTCCGTATCACATCTCCTGTATGGAGTATGTTCAGACATTTTACTCAGAAGAAAATGAACATTAGATGTAAATAAACTTTCCCCCTACCTTTCAGAGCAAATGAAATGTATCTGAAAAGTATTAACAGGATTTATGATGTAATGAGTTATTAAGACATAGATTGGATGTAGAAAATTGTCTTTTCTGCAAGAGCGTAATGGAGGATTTAGATAACTTAATCTTTATTTGTGATTCAGTCCAGACATTTTGGTGAGACCTTATTCAGTGGATCTGTTCTCAAGGAATAGCTTACAGATAATCATTTAACTATCATGTAAAATTTGGTACTTTTATTACTGACAGTGTCATTGACCATAATATCAATAATATTATTTTATATTAGCTAAACATACATAAATGTAGATTTTTCAAATCCACCCCAAAAATAATACACGGGAGGAATAAATTCAAACTGTTCTAAAAATGCCTTTCTCTTGTCAAGACTTGGCGCAAAACTAACCTCATTTATATAAAAAAATAGTCAAGTAAAAAAAAAAATAGATGTTTATGAGATGACTATTACCTGTGAAAAGTGCTCACGGTTTGCGGGTGTTTCTAACTTCCGGTGAAACCCTGCAAAAGTAGACTTCTGCCTTGTTTTAAAGATACTCATATAAGGCTCCTGAATAGGACCTAAAACATGTGAAATTCTTTCACTTTTACTTCTCAAAAATTTGTGTTTTTTTATGATGTTTAGTTTCTATATGCAAAGTTCCTGTTGGAAAGTTACTTAAACTCTTTAGTTATGTTTTTTGTTCTGTTGTTATGTTTTGTATCCTTTTTTGTGTCTCTTACCGTTTTGCCAGAAGTTTGCGTGACTTACAAAATTTAAAACACTACACGGTTACAAACTTTATTAGTAGTTTTAAGATCCCGAGTATTCAGGTGTTCATAAATGTTGGCACTCTTCTCTTTGCTACCAAACAGAATAATATCAGTTTTATGTTCATATAAATGGAGAAAAAAATTGCTGCCCATTTTCCGCAGCAAGTTAAAAAAATAATAATGCTTTGTTCTGTTCAATAGAAACACCCGCATATATAAATTTTCCAAACTTTATAAATATTGTTTTTATTTAGCAAAAAAAAAAAAAAAACAAAAACCGCAATAAACACGCAGCTCCATTTGTTTACTTGATAATAATGAGCAACCCGTCATTGACTTGTCCTCTCTCATGGTTAAAACTGTGTGCAATGAGATATCCCTCCTTTTCAGATCCAATTTCCTCCAAGAGGCATAAACCCCATTCCTGAAGAAACCCAAACAGCAGATGGCGCTCTTTGGCAGGTTAAAATGTTTCAAAGCAGTGGATTCATCACCTGGCAGAGTTTTTACTAATTCAGAGCCTCTTTTTCATGATTTCACCAAGAGACGGTGGCAGAAGAGGAGGAACAAAAAACCTTTTAAATGTAGATGACATGACTGTGATTTCCCACCTGTCTGACACCCAGGCTTGTTGGAAAACCAGCAGACAGTCAGCAGCCTGTCCTTCAAACAACACACTGACAAAGTCTACAAAAAACCCAGAAGCGGCTCTACCTGCTAAAGAAACTGTGTGTGTGTGTGTGTGTGTCAGACATTTCGAACAATACATACAAATCATTGACTGAATCTGAGCTCGCTTATGATGTTTCCTCCTGGTTCCACCATCTCACTATCAAAACAAAAAGCTCAACCGTGTAATCATTCCGACTAGTAAAATGATCAACTTACCTTAAACATCTGTCTGAACTGTACAGCTGCTCTGTGATGAGGAAAGCCACCATGACCACAGAGGACTACCCACTTCACAGCTCCTTCCAGTTGTAACCTTCAAGCAGACGTTACAAAGTCCCGCTGGCCCCCCAAAAAAGTGTACAAAAAGCTTTATTCTCTTTGCCAGAACTATTTTAAACAATATCAAATTGGCACAAGTCATAATAATAATAGGGAAACTTAAATGATAAAAAGATGATTACTGCAATAGTATTCTTTAAGGTATTACCACAAGCGTTTCAATTAGACCAGTATGTTCAAGACCTCTTACCCGCCCACATTTCCAAGACCACATCACCCCTATTCTCCAAAACTTTAGGCTCCCTATTAGATACCGTATCATATTCAAAATCTCCTTTCTCACCTATAAAGGACTGAATAATCAGCTCCCTGTTAATTAAAAGCCATGCTTCAACCCTACACCCCTTTCTGCCCCGTCTGCTTCGATAGTGCAAACTTAACATCACTAAGACCAACACTACACCTAGTAACCCTTTTTCATCCTTGTTTCCACCCTCTGGGCCCTGCCACTTTTAAAGTGCAACCAAAAACCCACCTGTTTCTATCTGCTTTTATCACCTGAACTTTCCTGAAACTCTTAATTTTGTTTTGTGTTCTTGTTTTCTGTATTTTGCTTTGTTGCTCTACCATGTAAAGCAGCTTAGTTTTTTAAATGCTACATAAGTAAAATGTACTATTAAGACATCTTAGTTTTCCAATCAAAATCTTAACCTTTGAGGTCTGGATTCAGAATCATACTTAAAAAAGTAGAAAGCTCAGATCACTGGCAGACCCATCTTCTGTGAAAATTTCTCAAGACGATTAAAAATGGGATTCGTAATGTTTGTGGCCTCCATGTGCCCTATGTACTCCATACCATGTGTAAACATGCTATTAATGAGATGAAGGATGCTGTCCTGAGGAACCTTAGACCTGGATCAGGGCACCAGCCAACCCCTGGACGGTCTGTGGTGCAACGTGGCAGGGGACAATGGAATAAGACATGTTGTCCCACAGGTGCTCGGTTGGATTCAGGTCATTGATTTTATGTTTTTAGCATTGTAGAGTCATCACTGAATATCACGTTCATTCAATCAGCCACAGTAGACATCTGCCTCTCAGTAGCTTACTGTAACTTCCTTTGAAGTTAGCACTGGTTTATATCCAAGTAATTTTAATTTTTGCCAGGGGCTCCAGCAACTGTATAATAAAACACAGACACACACACACATATATAACAGCAGTGGCAGCTGTTGTAATAAACCACATTAACTTTGATAACCCCATAGGCAAACTTACGAGACAGGCCATAAGTACTTTATTCAGTTTTTAAGTGCATCAGAAATAGAGCAATTACAAGATGAATATAACTTATTTATTTAAATATTTTCCTTTTGTTGGTAAAAGAAAAAAAGTGATACAAAATATCTGAAATATAGGCAGATTAAAGTCCATGTCAATCCCATTAAAGGCATTTCCTTTCGAACCTGTGTACCTATTATAAAATAAAACACAAATGGACTTTTTCTTGCGCTATAGATTTATCATGTTCATAAAAGTTTTGTATTCAGGATTTTTTCTTGGCCAAAGCATTTCTGTCTTTCTGACATAGTGAGACTTGCATAGCAAGAAATGCCTGTTATGGATGATAAAACACAATGAACCATCCAATGGAGCCATTCATAGCTATCTCAGTAGATAACTGAGTTTATGATTTTCCTAAGCTGTCTAATAATTATCCAATTAATTATTTCATTTAGAAATTAGAGTTTAAAGGCTACAGTGGGATTTTTGGACAAGTAAGAGCCAGAATTACTACAATTGTTTTATCTCTGCAGTTACGGTGAAAGGAAAAGTTTAGGATCTGTATTGATTCTTTATCAATTGGTAGTTTTTAAAATAGCAACTTATTCCATTGTAGGAGAGTGACCATAATATTTACTCAGTGTCCAAAAAGCATTAATATTTCTCCATATGTGAAATTTAAGCTAAATCGGGAGTGATCAAAGATGTCTCAAAATAATACTGTTCTATTCTTATATAGGTTACAGTGGTCATTGCAGAAACTGTATGTAAAGTGTAAAAATGGTGTCCATGATTTCCCAAATTCACCCAGGCATGTTGAATTATAACTTTAAATTCTGTATACAAAGTAGACGACAAAGAAGAAGATTTTATTAATCCTTTTCACATTACATGTCAGAGCACAGCTCTGACAAATAAATAAATGGTTTCCTTTAAGCTGGCGTACGTGATGGAGGAAGTTTGGCTTCAAAAGAGCCCATGGTGTTGAGTGCTGCATGGATGCGGAAGTGTAGTCTTGACTCCATACTGTAGTCTTTGTAGTTCGTCCTGTGGAAGACAGTTTATTTTTTTTACACTAAAATTGCCAACCAAAGTATTCAATGCTGTTCTGCAGCATTATATTGTAAGCAAGCACTTACTTGGCATTTTCTATGACTGTGATTGCCTTATTGATATCACCTCTTCGTTTGTGCAAAAGCCCCAGTTCATACATGGTATATGGCACCAGATAGTTGTCATGTTTGATGTTATTTTCACTAAAAAAAAGAGTATTTTCAGATATAAGTCACAACCTATTTGATAACCAAGAATTTAAAATGTTGATTTTCATCAACTCCAGTACTCAAAATATGTGCCATGTTCATCTGTCGCTCACAAACATAATAAGACAGCTAACATGAAGAGCCCAAAGTAATAAAATAATGATTGCTAAGTACTTTTAACATTGTGTGGTAGGATCCCACTCCAAAAGATGGGTTCAACTTGACAATAATCTCACCTGGAAATGACATAATTGAAGCAGGCCTCAGCCTGGATCAGGCGCCCCAGCTCTCTTAGACATAGACCCTTCAGCAGCTGGATAACACAGTGGTCATCCAGGTAATACTCTGATGTATCTACACATTTTACAACAAAACGTAAGTTTCTTCATGCGTTTGTAGCAAAATTTGTGTCATTTTTTTAAAGTTGTGCTCTAGTTTCACCTGAATCCTTTTGAAGCTGCTCCTCTGCTCTCTCTAGCGTGGACACAATGCTTTCAGTCAGATCAGGCCTTTTGCCTACTACTGTGAAGCCATTCCACACATACATCATTTCCTGCAGGAGAAGATGCCAGATGACCAAAGTGCAAAACCAAAAAAAAAAAAAAAGAACAAAACAAGATTAATATAAAGGCCTTCTTAAAGAGCGGACATGTTCTCACCAATGCAGGGACGACAAGTTTCCCAGGGTTGGGGGAGGAGTATCTCTGAGCCTTTTTTGCTGCAAACTTCTCAGTTGGAATCGACTTGCCCGCAATTCTTAATCTGAGACCATCCACCTCCCTATAAACCACATTTCAGTTAGTCCATATGGAAAAATGTAATGATACATGTGCTTTTCTTCATTGCGACATTGTGAGCTTCCCACACCTGAACAATGCCACAACGTTTTCTCCCAGCTTAGTCACCTCTTCCTCTGGAAGCATGCTCAAGATGGCAGCTTTCTGAAATACATAAGTGGCCTACAAAGAACGAACAACAACAGAACAAAGCAGGATCAATATTTTGATGATATGGCTCATATATATATATATATATATATATATATATATATATATATATATATATAGTACCTGGGACCATTTGTTCTCCTTGCAGAGCAGGTTAGCATATCGGTATGCCTCTATCCAGTTCTGCTCAAAAGAGTAAGCCCACATCAACTCCCAGTAGCACAGGTGATGAATCTGACGCCACTCTTCCTGAGTTGCAATGCATGCAAGGAACTTTTCCTGGGCCTGCAGAGAAACCCATATTTACTGCGCTTGGGTTCTTTAACAAAATCAGTGGCATTGTTGCAAATATACACAGCACTTACAAATGTGAAATTGCCCTTGAGTACAGCAATTCTTGCAGTGTAAAACAGCATGAGGGCTCCCTGTGGACAAATTACCTCAAATTATATAACATCAATCCAGTTTTACTGATGGGGAAATTAACTAGCAATAGCTACATCAATCAGTATCAACACTGCTCACATTGGGGAACCTCTCAGCATAGGGTTTTAGCAGAGCTTCAGCCTCAGTGAGGTTTCCATCACCAGTACCTAAAGAAAGAATCCAAAAAGCTTTTTACATCTCTACACAGAATTCATCCATTGGAAACATGGTTTTAAACAAATGAATGAGGGATTCAGATATAAAAAATGTATTTTATCCTCACCAAGTATGACTGTTGTATAGAGATGAAACATTAGCAGAGTCATAGTGCTGAGAATGGATCTCAGGCTGTTGCTCGCTGCTCCATCCCTCAACTCTTTCAAACCCAGTTCCTATAAAAATGTTTATAAAAAAGCGAAAAAAAAAAAATTGTATTTGATACCTGACGTTTAATAATGTGGCCATCATCACAACACACATTTTGTCACCTACCCTGTCTCCAGAGAAGCCCAGAACCTCCATCAGTCTCAGAACTCTGGATGGAAGCAGAGACAGCATCTAATAACAAAACACACATAACTAGTTAGGTTTTGTTCATTAAATTAGATCATCAATACAGCTGTATGAATCAGTGCATAAGAGTTTTCCAAGTTCTCAACTGCAAGGAAATAATCAAAACATGGGAGATAATTTGCTTTTCCGGGTTTGACTTTAAGAGAAACACTTTCTGATAAAACCACATTCACTACCATTTCCAGTGCCCTACAGACATCTCCTTACTCCCCAACCCATTCATTTATTAAACACTATTATGTGTTATTGCTATCATTTGTGGCTTTTTACTATGCCGCCTCTTTAATTGTAGCTCTAGAGCATTTTGCATATTTCAGGTTTACAGTTAATGACACACCCATCAAGTTGTCTTTTTCAGTATTCATCCGCTTTTTGCAATCCCACTGCCCCATTCAACAATTGCCAGATAGCCATCCTCACATAGACCCTTCCATGTTTAAAAAAGGTAGTTTTTCATTCTCTACTATCACTAACTTGCTGAAAAAACCTTTTTTTCTTCCTCTATTAATGTGAGGTCTGTTAAAGTGCCCTCATATAACTTATGTTATAAATGAACATAATATGCATGAAAGTCAATTGATAAGGTAGCTTATTTTAAGTATTTGTTCAGAAATGTAGCTTTTAAGCTCTCACCAGATTAAATGATCCAATGCCCATGTTGACTCCACCTCTAAAATGCACATGTGTTCGCCTCTGTTTATCCTCATCTTTTATGGAATTTTCCATTGCTTGGCAGTTCCTGTTTTGGAGACATATTAACGTAAAATTCAGTTTCCTTGAGTACAGTGGTGTTTTTCCGTGTTTAGTTGTTCAGCAGTTAGCACTGAGAAATGCTAAGATGCTTACTTGTAGATCAGGTAACTGTGTCGCATTCCCATTCCTCCTTTGATGAAGCCGACTATGCTTTCATCTAGAAATGTGAGGCCAGCTTTCTGCATCAAAACTTCAGCATAGCATAGCTCTGCATGCATCTCTTCTGTTAATGACAGATGTAAAATGCTTAATCTACCTAATTCAGCATTAGAGAGACAAACATAACAGAACACGATTACTGTATCATTTTGTGGTTTCAACACGGGAATGCTTCCTCACTTGTAGTTTCTGGTTCATGTTTGCTGCCCAATTTGCTGTTCAAATGCCTCAATTTCCCCTCCCGTGTGTCAAAATGGTTTATTAAAAAAACTGAAGAGCTAGAAAACACCTCTGTCTGCTCACCTTCTGTTAGGTTGTCTTCTGGCTGCCCATGCCACAAGTTGGCCAAGCTTTCCATAAAACCAGTTTTCTTTCTGAATCTAAGTCAAGAAACAGGTTGCACTGAAAATGATTATAATTCCTTAAAGATAAAAAATATTGCTCTAAATGTATTCTTGTGCCTTGAGATTAACTTTATTAATAAATTCAACTTTACAAAACTAAAATAAAAACTTAGTGTTTAGCAAAATAAATATTCTTTTCCTTCATAAGAATTGGTATACAGCTTATACGGCATCAAACAGATTTCTGTATGGATCCCAGCTGGAAAATGTGTACTTAGAGCCAACATTTGTAAAATTGTGCACACAGTTTATGACTTGTTGTTGGAACTATTCAGCCCTACCTCTGGCAGGTGTACATGGCTTCAGTCAGTGCTGTCATGGCAGCATCCATGTCCTTTGGGTCAAAGGTCATAGCAGCCTGCATCATCAGTATGCTACTGTAGCCCATTGCATGGTACATACTGTGATCCTTCCTAAGGAAAGGACAGCAGCAGAGCAACAAAGTCTAGTCATTTTCATTTCTCTTTTATTTATTTATTCATTCACACATACACACAGAGCAGATAGTATACACACTTATAGACATAAATTCATAGCAGAGGAAATGATTTGTTTGAGAGTAATAAATAACACAAGTCTTTCAGAGAGACACTTACCCAGGTTTTAAAATAGCTAGTGCATCCCCAAACCTGTTGTTCAGAAAAAGATGCAGGGAAGCTGTGCATTCCTCCAATGCATTCTCCAAATCAATTTTAGATGACCTGAATCAGAGTAGGGCAAATTTATTACCAATGTTCAAAACCAGAAAAGAAAAATGCTGACTTCAGCCCTCTGCACAAATTGGTTAAATTGTTACAAAGTATCAGTAAATACATCTGAATAGTTTTAGAAGCATATTTCAATAATTTGTAGTATGTAAACTAGTAATTCAGGTGGAATGTTCATAGAAACAATGAAAATGTTCATGCATGGCTTCTCATTATGCCCAGTTATTAACTGCCTCATGTTTCAATAGCCTCAATACATAATTTGTACAATATAGAGATTGCATTTGCTACATTTATTATCTACTCACATTTCATCCCCGCTAATGTGATTCAAATCCACCTGTGAAAATATTTTAAAAACAAACAAAAATTGGCGACAAATGTCCTCAAACCAAATTATTAAAAAAACACAACAGAAAAGCAGAATATAGCATATATTTAATCAGTTCCAATAAAAACATGGTAACTAGAATTATGCAGATCAGCCCAAGTCTGATCCTGGAGATTTGCTATTCTGTAACTTTAACACATCGGAATCAACTAGTTTCATTCCCTCATCCTCATTCTGCTCCCCAGTGACCGAACAAGCCATTCATTTGATTCAAGTGTGTTGGAGTAAGGATGCATCTAAAAGTTGCAGGTTGGCAGATCTTAAAGACTGGATTTTGGTGCGCCTGGATGTTTTATTCATTCAGTCTGATTTTGTTTTAATAACATTGTAAGGTACGCTGTGGAGAGTTTTACTAGCTACCGGAAGCATTTTACGTTTTATTTTTTTATATCCCGTTAATAATAAGTAGCTAATTTATTAATGTTTTTCCTCAAATTTCAGTGACTCACTGTGCAACAAGCAGCATTGGATAATTGTAGGTTATATATTTAACATTGCTCACATGTGTTTTCAATTAAAGGAACTTTTCATTTTAAAAAAGAATAAAGTAGTGAGTAAAAAAATCCACTAAATCAATATGAAAGAGTTGCAGCAAAGCTTACCTGGTCCGGTGAATTAGTTTTCGCCTCCATAGGAAATAATAGCAGCAGCTGGACTGTTTGAACCAAGGAGAAGGAGTTCCTTCCCAACCAACCGATCTACAGGCCAACATGCAGACAGAAATAAATGTGCCTCCATCTTATAGCCTACAAAACCGGGAGTGGTCGTGATGCAAGCCCTGCCCACGGGATATCTTGTTTTTGTTTTCTCTCTCTCTCTCTCTCTCTCTCTCTCTCTCTCTCTCTCTCTCTCTCTCTCTCTCTCTCTCTCTCTCTCTCTCTCTCACCTCATTCAGGCCTATTTACTTCATCTTCAGGCTCTCAACCCCTGCACCCCCCATGCAGTTTTTACAAGAAAAAAACGTTGGCCAGATTTTAGAAAGGCAAACTCTTACATAAGTTCATGTAATTTCATTGATTTGACTGTGCAGCAGAGAGTGAGCACAAAGAACTGTGTGGTTTTTCTTTCCTTCAGATGGTGGAATTTAAGAATGGCAAACTGTTTTTATTCTATCCCTGCTAAAAAGATATTTAAAAACATGTAATAGTTATTCTTTTACCTTTAACACCCCACACATGAAACTTTATCAGATATGGAAAAATTCATTCCGTGGTATATCATTAATATATTTCCATGTCCTGTTTTCTCCTGTATAACATACGCTATGAGAAATTTAGACAGTGATGTGTAAAATTCTCATTTACATGAATGATGCTTATAATATCAATGACTGGTACGTGTCCTAATAGTTATTTTCTGTTAATCAGATAATAAAGAAGTGGAAGGTCATTACAAGCTTCTGTCCCTGATATTTGTTTTTTTATTTGTTTTTTGCTCTTGTTTTGGCTCCCGTGCGGTTTTAGTCCATTGAAACGGCACCACATATGTAAGCGAAGTTTTTCTGTAGCATGATGCTTAACATTAGCACGCCATTGTCATGTACAGAAGCAACGGTTGGAGTTAGTCTCTCATTGTTGATATGCTGTCAGTGACACACCAACAAAGACGAAGCAGCAGTTAATTGGGGACAAAAAAAAGTCCAAGAAGGATTTACACCTTTTCAACTGCAGCAGGGAAAAATTCAGAAGGGTATTGACATTAAAATGACAAGTCTCAAACAAATCAGCTGCATTCAAATTGGTTGTAGGCGATATTTTTATTCTTCATGGAACACAAAAAAATGTGTCATCATGGGGCAAATTCTCTGAACTTTTCAATGGCAAGTAACTCAACTACAAAGTGAGAGTATTGCTTGGATTTTGCCAGTATTTCTGCTTATCTGCTCGCATGTGATGTCCCAGTCTAAATAATTATTCTCGGTGGTTTTTTCTTTTTTTCTCCTACTGTGCCAGACTCTTATTCAAGGTTCACTCAAGGAAGCTAAAGGAAAATAATAGCCTACAGTAAGATCTGCATAAGAAGAGGTTTTTGAATGGTCATACAAAAACCCAAAAAGAGAGAAGAAACGGAGAAAAGACATTTCACAATAATCAGCTGCATAATACTGTCATGAGTCTGTTTTAAAAGCATTTCAGATTGGCATTTTAGCCCAGTGTTTTATCATATCAGCCCCTCAGGACGCACTGCCCTGCACGTCTGTGTGTCCCCACCTTATATAAAGTCATGTTCCCCAATCTAACAAACATCATTCAGACTTCCTCATAAAGTTTGCCAGCTAGTTAACAAGTAATTTATTTTATTCAAGGAGTATTAAAGTCGGGTTGAGGAATTAATAGATAAATTCATCCTGATTCTTATTTGTTTTTTGGGGTTTTTTTTGTAACAGCAGACAAAAAAGAAATACCATCTGCCACACTCACAACCTTAATTTGTCTGTTAATGTTGCAGTATGTTATTACACGCACATAAAATCCATTCATTATCTAGGTATCCCACAGCCCGGGGGTGGGGTGGCTGGAGCCAATCACAGCTGACTAAAATGATTTTTTAAATGCATTTTTCTTAAAACATTTTCTATGAAGATTTAAAAAAGTTTTTAGAAAATTCTCAAAAGCAACAAGAAGCAAGTTGAGCTTTGGACTCCCCTTAACCTTACAACTGTGTTTGCCCTATTGATGTTGTGTAAATGTCTTTTTCACATCTGGGTGGCTTATTTAAACTACAGTCAATAACTCTAAAAAGATAAAGAAAAAGTTTTTGAAAATCTTTTCTGCTGCAACAGGCTCTGCTTAATCCATGTTTACTGAAGGGAACTAAAGGCATGTAATTGCCTGTAGTAAATTTTGCAAGAGGAACATTTTGTAATTGAATTCACCCTCCTTGGTCATATGATATAATCGAAGTGTCTATAGGCAGTGACCTCTCTACTTATGCTTTTCAACTCTAAGAAGTTCTGCTGCATATTATGTGGTATAGAAAAGGGCCTTCTCCTATAGAGGCAATCATAGAAATATCTCATTGGGCTACAAGTCCCTCTAGTTTGATCCTGCTTCTCATTTTACCATAAAGGGTTTGTTCAGACAGCTTTCTCAGTTTCTGTGGACTGTTGGCAGTTTTATTATTTGGGATCACAGCTTGTAACCTCTCGATGGAACAGCTGCTTCAACATTTGACTTTTCCCAACACATCAGACATGTGAAATTCATTGTGGATCCTCCACTGAACCATATGTTACTCATTCTAGCTGCGAACAAGACACTAAAAGTTAAAACTCTGCCACATAACAAAGTAACTTATCTAACTTGTAAGTGACAATTCACCTATTTATGGAAGTGAACAATTAGCTTCAATCATGAAGTTATTATTTACCATGACAGGCAAGTCACACTCCTCTACACAGATCACTTGATGAAAGTTACAAAACCATATCATTTGCTTGTCTTGAACTCGCTAAATGGAACACTCTGTGATCTTTGACTGCACCTAGAAATCGTGCTTGTTATGACCAGAATCTATGACAAAAGGCAGCCCTGGTAAAAGTTTGCTAATCTGATTTAGAGCATAAGGTTTCATGTCTGGACTGACTGGAATTTCACATTTAGTTTCACATTTATATGATTATATATATGATCATTTTTCCTCAGTATAACTTTTCTCTCCAGGAGTTAATTTCCATTGGTGAGTCCTAGTATTCTCAGTAAACGGTTATAGTTCTCTGAAGATAGCTGGAAATTTGCTTTAGGAGGTTCATCGTCCATTTTGTTGGTTCTCTACACATCATCGTCATCTGGTGTATTTTTGTTGGTACTTTGCAATATACACAAATAATGCTGCTGTATTTTTTAAATAGAAAAAACAAACAAAACAACTTCTTCCCCAAATCTGTCACCTGATTGTATTCCAATATTGATACCTTAGAACAAAGGTGCCAAAGTTTGGTCCTCAAGAGCTGCCATCCTGCAACTTTTAAGTGCAATCCTTGTCCAAGACACTTGATTAAAATAAATGACTCATCACCAGGCCTCTGCAGAACTAGATGCAGAAGAGATAATTCACACATTTGACAATGGTAGTCATGTTGATATTTTGTTATCAACATGACTATTGTAGGGTCAGTTTCAAAACCTGGCATGTTGGATTCTGTAACGTGGTTTATTATTCAGCATTGCACATATTAATATTTTTATGACTGTGCATTTGTGGAAAGCGCTGATTATAGATAACACATTTAGCTTTAAATATTTTATTCTATTCTAATCTATTCTATTTCCTAAGAGGAGGGACTGACATCACAGATCCCATGACTTGTGAACAGCCCACGCCCCCCATTTATGAAGGGTAAAAACTTTAGGTGGTTACACTTCTGCTTGCTACAAAACGTGACTTTATTGCCATCTACATCGCAATCAGGCATATGATTACTATATAAAGTTGGCAGTACGAAGTGAAGATATGCTTCTAAATTGAAAAGTTCAGATCTCGAAAATATAAGCTTGAGGCAACTGTGCTAAAAAAACCCCCAAAAAACGCACTTATAATATATATAACACTTATATATAGTGTTTTTTTTGTTTTGTTTGCATCATTACTTCATAATCCCTTTTACACAATCTGTCATTTTTGTATTTATTCATATCTGCGGCATTTCGAATTTAATTAAGTTTTTTAGCCTCCTTAAATTTGGGATAATAATTTTCCCAAAGCACTGCGGCAAGATCTACACTATCGTCAAAAATCCTTTATATCACAGATATCGTGATAGGGCCCTTTAGCATGGAATATCTGTTACAAAGAACGCCAATTACTCTTTCTATTAAATTTCTCAGGATTATAAGAGATCGTGACATCTCAACCTCTTCTGCAGACAACAGCATGCATTTTGTAAACGATGGTGTGACAAATGTTATTTCAAGGACACTGAACTCTTCTCTGAGCACAAAACCTGTGTCTAACAGAATGATATGACCAGAAATGTGGTATTTGTCTGATGAACGAACCAAGGAAACATCCTATATCCTGCCACCCCATGCTCTGTTCATTTTGCTGCGATTGATCCAAAAGCGTCTTCATTCTGGTTCTGTTCTCTCAGAAGGAATACAATCTAAACAAAAAGCATAATTCTTTATGAATGAAAAATACTTTGTCACTTTTCAGGGAAATTCAAATTTTATGCTGCTGTTGTGACAAAATACAATACTGCAACCCTTGGGCATATTTTAAACGTTTTTCTGAGAACACTTTAGTGTGTTGCAGTCAATTGGCTTTATGTACAGCTTTAATACTTCCTGAACTTAGAACAACTCCTTTGTTTCCTGTCTTTCATTACTGGGCAAACTGATTAATCCAGGTGTGTCTAGCCATTGCCTTTGTGGTTATTAAGGTCAGGCACACTTGGATTAATCAGTTTATCCAGTAATGAAAGACAAGAAACAAAGAAGTTGTTCTAAGTTCAGGAAGTAGTGGAGCTGTGCATAACCTTTGCATCTGTTGTTAGCTGGTTGCTAGCGAGGCACGGTCACGTGAAATTGGCAATGCTCGAACGTACTAAAACTACATTACCCATAATCATTCTCGCGGCGTCGCTTTTTCTTCTTCGTTTACTTTTTGTCTTTGGAAACATGGCGGCATCCGAAAAATCGCCGAATCCAAACACGAGCATACCTGATTATGAATATGTCGATGTCAATTCAAGAACATTTGTCATCAGTTCTTTCAGGGACCAGTGGTTAGCTAGACTGAGACCAGAAGACTACTCCTACGAAGCGCAGGATAAGGACAGTTTTGATGCTAACTTTGCTGCAGAGATGGGCATCGACGCAGAGATTATGGCTCAACTGAAATCCGTCTGCAGGTATTCGTTGAAACGTTTGGCCAACGTTTGAAACCGTTAACGTTGTCATATCTACAAACAAGAGTTTTACGTGTGAAGCTTGTGTGTATTACGTTAATTTGGTCGCAGTGGTGCAAGAGGTCGCATTTGTGCAGCTTAATTTTTTATGGAATCTCTGTCTAAACAAAAACAAAGGTAAACTTCATATAGTTTTGTCACAACCAGACGTGATGCCTTGCTTTCAGGCGGATAAATAACCCTCCATCCATTCATTTCCTCCAACCTAGGGTGGAAGATGGACCACATCCCAGCATTTGCCAGGCTAGAGCATTGTTTACTGGTTTCCAGATAGCTTTCGGGGAAATTAATCTGTTGTTTAATTTTAAGACATTATCTTGGCATTGTTGCTTAACTTCCCCATAACTGATTGCAGTTTTGCAGGGTAATTTATTTCGGCCCTATAAAGGCCACAGTCCTGCAGGGTTTAAATGCGTCACCGCTCCAACACACTGACTCAAATTTAATTTATCCCACAGCCTGTGATTTAATGGCTGCTTACAGCATTGGGATGCGGCACAAAGAAGAACCAAACAACTATTTACCTTGTTTTGCATTCAGTAAAAGCAGACAGATTGCTATTCTGAAACTCCAATAATCAGGATCCTTGTTTTCCAAATATCTGCATTTTCAGTCAGTCACAGAGTAGATTTTAAAACCCTGCTGATAGTTTATAAATCCCAGAGCGGTTTAGGACCAGAATACATCTGTGACATGTTCAGAGAAAAATTGCTCCCGACCAGGTTAGGTTCAGAGACACTGTTACCATAGCAACTCAGAGTTAAACCAGTGACAACCAATCAGAGCTCTTAGATCCCAAGACTCGGGTCAACTAGTCCAGACCAGAGTCCAGACTAAACATGGAGAATCAATTAGCTTTTACATTTAGCTGTTATGCTGCAAACAAGTGGAACAAACTGCCAATAGAGATAAAACTTTCATCAAATGTAGAAATGTTTAAATCCAGGTTAAAAACTTATCTTTTCTCTTCTAGCTACAAA
>JBAMHX010000005.1:10908633-10918798 GCA_037177515.1 Pseudomugil tenellus
TATTCTATTCTATTCTATTCTATTCTATAGTCATTTAGCATTTAGCAGATGCTTTCATCCAAAGCGACTTACATTTGGGACGTGGGGTTCAGTGTCTTGCCCAAGGACACTTCGGCATGTAGTCAGGGAAAGCCTGGAATTGAACCCCAACATTTAAGTTGACAGATGACTGCTCTTACCTCCTGAGCTACAGCCGCTCAGCCCCTTGTCACAATCGTGCATATAGCCTGAACATCGCTTCAGAAACTAAAGATGTGATCATGAGAGCATAGCGTAGAGCAGGGCGTCGAGTGGGGGCGTGAAAATTTGATTAGGAAGGCAAATTTCGACCTGGTGTGAAGTGCATCAGGAAAGCAAACCAAACCAAAGGAAGATGTGACATTTCTTGGCATTTCTTGTCCAATCAAACAGAGTGCCGCAGACTGTCCTAGTGTGAAAGTACGTAATAAATATAAACTTACTCTTTCAGCTCATCTCCCTTCCGCCTTCGTGCATCTTTGTCCATTTCTGAGTTTTGCATTTTCTTACGGCCTTTGTTTTTCTAAAAACAAAACAAAAAAAGAAGAGCATGAAGACATCAACAGGTCCTTTGTGTGTTAGAAACAGTGTTGGATAATAAAACAATTTCCAAGTTTGTTCACAATCAAATCTAAGTTAACCTCAGTGATAAGCATGAGACATTTTTGGACCCATTTACAGAACCAGCTGTGTCTCAGCACATTTCAATTTCCTAGATCACAACAGCACTAAACCCCACATATATTAAACTGTTTTATGTTTAAATATTTAATAATATGGTCTTTATTAGCATATCTTTGAAATGGATAACTTTAACAAACCTTACAAGGTGGATCCATATAAAAATAAAAATGTGATATTTTCCCCTTATTGATCAGCCCTAGACATATTTGGATGTGTTCTTGGTAAGAAATATTGTGTATGCATTTGTGTAAAGAGGAGCCTTGCCTCGTCATCATCAGAGCCAGAAGAGGTGTCCTCCTTTGACAGCTTCTTCTTCTTGACTTCAGGCTCTTTGACCTCTGTATCCTTGCTTTTGCTGCCCTCCCTCTTCCTTCTCTTTTCATCCTCTCCACTTTGAGACTTGTCCTCTACTGCCCTCTTTCTCTTTTTGTCTGAATCACCAGTGTCCCTAATAGAAAATAAATAAATAAATAAGTCCTTATAATATCTGGTGACATGACAGCATAATTTCTCCTCTACGAGGAGCACCATTTTAACGAATCTGGAATTAAAGTTAAGGTTTTGTTCTCTTGGCAAGAATATGTTTTCCTGCACATTGTGCCCAAAACACATGTAAGTATTTTGTATTGTGTTATCTTATAGTCATGTAGTTACAATTCATTCCCAGAGCCTTGTTGTTCCTGCTGCTGAAGCAAAAGCAACTTCTCACTTTTGGGCTTTCTGCCTCTTCGCTTAGGACCCTCTCCACCTGATCACATGGAACGAAAACACATATAAAGCATTTGTGAAAATCAATCCTCAAATTTTCCATTTGGAATAACTAAACCACTGGGTTACTGAATTATGTATGCTTAAATAGCTGCTAATGTAATACATATATTCTCTAAACAGTCCATCTCCTGTTGGGAACTTTATGTACTATAATGTTTGTAACTGTCTATAAAATGAATGGATCAAAAGAATTATACAGACAACAACAACATTTACCCGAGGGACTAACGGGGCTTGCTGGTGCCTCATCTTTATCATTTTCCTGGTCTGCATCACTCTGGAAAATGAACAAAAAAAAACATCTTTCAAGATATTTCCTTTGATCTACAGCAAACAATGTTAGCTCTTTCAAAAAGCGAAGAAGGATTATGATCACAACCAACCTTTTTCTTTCGTCCTCTCTTGGGTTTAGAGACATCTATGGATTCTTTCTGAGCAGAACCCTGAAATTGGACACAATGCATATCTTGTATTATAGTTGACACCAAATTTGATGAGTCTTGTACTTTCATTTAAGGTGACATGACCATATGCACAAAACATTTAACTAGAATATCTGTAAAATTTGTCATTTTGTATGACGGTGCCCTCTGGTGGATAACTGTTGTATTACATTATGTCAATTAATAAATATGTCAAGATCAGTTCTTTGTAAATAGTTTAGATTGATAAGATTTATTATGGTTTATACAAAATAATTAATTAAAACATTCACCACCTGTTTTTTTTAAACATTTGACAATTTATCTTTTTATCATCACATTTAACAATTTAATGACAATTCGCATGCACCCTGATACAATGTGGTGTAATAACTTAGTTTTAAGAGCTTAGACAAGCCATGCAATAATACTAAAAATAAAGAAAGCGATATAACTTACCGTTCTCTAGAACACATAAAGAGAAAACAACAGTATAATTCAACAAACAGTATGGTTGTGCAGTATAAGGGATAGGGAAAAGCTGGAAATGGAAAGCGTTACCATAAGATGTCAGGGTGGTCTCAGAAAGTTAAAACAGAGGAAGAAAACTATTTTTCTTTTTAAATTTTCCCATATAGAAACACCCAGAAATGTCTTCTAAGCATTAACCAATTTAACTAGGGTCATATCCACCTTTCAAGCACAATGATTTCCCGTCCCGGATATCATTAATTAATTTCCCAAAACACAATGGCAGCTCTCACAATTCAAATCAGTTTTAACCCCAGTGGCAAAGAAAAAGCAGCTCAAACCCAGCAGCACTCTTGTCAAATCATCAAGCACTGACTAAACTTTGTGTCCAAAAACACAATTAGAAATAAACCACAGATTGAAAAACCACCAAGAGTCACATGCTTTTCCAAAGAAAGGGGATGAGATGACCTGCAACGCTTTATACCCAGCATGCAAAGTACGTACATCCTGGTTCTGAGCCCCCTGCTCAGAGATCAGAGACCTTTCCTCCTCCTCCTCCTCCTCTTTCTCATTCTCCTGTTCAGACTCACTTCCTGGAACCTGAATACACCCAAAACACAGCAAGGGATGCAGCGTGGTGGGGTAAGAGAGTCTTAAAAGGGGAAAAAAGTTAGCGAGTATTCTTCTGTTGCACACATTTCTCTTAGCATATAAACCGTTCGGTATACTGCCAAAGGACGACATGAATATTATATAAATAACTGCCTGCAATTTTACACAATTAACTGAGAGGCAGACAGACAGTGGAGGAAATGCTGAGACAGAAAAAAAGAAAGAAAAAAAAAACAAACCAAATATAAGCAAGAAGCTGAAAACACAGGAGCAAAACAGAAAAGAAGCCGTCTATGCTTATGTGGGTATGAGCAGATCAAAGGGGGAGGGATAAAATAAATGAAGGAGGAAGAGAACGTGTTACCTTGGGTTTGATTCCTTTGTCACTTGCATCTTCGTCAGGACTTCCAACTGAATCTTTTTCCGTGAAAGACTCGGGGGGAACCGGCTTAAAAAAAAGAAATTTGAGCACATAAGACAAGTGAACAAAGATACAAGAGTAACATAGGTCTGAACAGCTGTGCATGCCAGGTAATGTCAAATCAGGAAGCAACATATGGTGATGCTGGACTAAATATAGTTAAAAGAAACCACACAGAGTTTTCCCATTTTATAAAGCCTAAAAATTCAATGTCCTCACCTAAAAGAAGCTTCTTTATGAATCTATGATTGGCTGTTTTCTTTTTTTTTACTTAGTTAAAAACAAGCTTTACAGAAACATACAGCAGATGAAACGTTTGACCAAATGTTTGAACAAACGATTCCTGGTTTCCTCGAAGGTCCTGTGACCTTCATGACAAAAAAAAAAAAACTGTCAATGGTTTTCTGATTTATCCCTGTCTTTTACACAATGAGTCCCTAAATTCACTGCAGTTTAAGTTGAGAAATGTTGCTCCTAAACGGTTGGACTATTTGTTCACGGAGTCGTTCACAAACCCATCCCATCCTTGCTTGTGAACGACTAAGTCTTTCCTTTTTTCCTCAATCATGACACTCACCTGATCAAACTAACCTATTCACCTGTAAAAGGTTCCAAACTGGTGTTTTTATTTATTTACTATTATTATTATTTATTTGAATTCTTCAACTTCAACTTTCTTGAAACATGTTGCAGGAATCAAATTTAAAATAAGTGAATAATTGAAAGAAGAAAAACTTATCAATTTGAACACTAGACATCTTGTCTCTGTATTGTATTCAATTAAATGTAGGTAGATAAAGATTTCAGAACCTAGTTTCATTTTATATTTATGTTACACAACATCTAAACTTAATTTAAATTGGGGTTGTACTTCTTCACTCTGATCGATCAGAATGTCATGTCTCCTCACACACGATGACTTTCCACTTTATCCTGCCCCATACTTCTACAGCATCTTTCCACGACACCCATATGATAGAAAACTCACTACATAATTTCTCTTTTATTCAGCTCAGGCTTTTCTTACCTGTATTGATACTTAGCCAATTTGCTGTCGGTTTGCTATTTCCTTATTAACTGGCTAAACATCAAGTAAAAAACACCTATCCATAGACTTTAATCCTGTTGATCAATCCTATGGAAAATGCTAAACTTTTCCAAAAGCTACTTATTAAAAGAGGATTATACACTTATAGTTACAGATACATCAACTACTTTTGTTTTCCTGGCTGCTGACTCTGTGCATCTGCAGCACCCAACAGTTTAGGAATAAAATCACTGTGCAAACAAGTACAAACCTCCTTGAACTTAGTCAAATGGCTACATTTGTTAGTTGTGCTAACGAGATGGTGAAACCATATAGTATTCCTCAAATAGTAAAATACGGACTTTGTAACTTATTTACACTTAACAAACCAAGATAAACACTATGTTTCAAAACAAGGTAAAGAGCGAATCCATTTGCAAGATATGAATAGTAAAATTTTCATATGAGATTGTGTTTATGAACACATACTGAAAACTATCTTCATAGAAGTACCTTGGGTGCAGTAAGCTCAACTTTTGGGTTGTTCTCAATCTCCCACAATCCTTCATTAAAGCCTTTCCTCTTGTTCGGCTTTGCATACTTATCCTTGTTTGGTAGGTATGGAAAGATATCTTTTGGGCCAAGAAATGCTCTGTGGGAAGAATAAGATCAGGATGCTTGAATAAATTAATACTTTCTAAACCATAAACAATGCAGTGAATTAACTATAAACTAGCAAAAAGTACACAATAGAAGTAGGTATGCTTTTTGGTCCTACAATCCAGGAGCTTTTCCATGCATCTCTGCTGCAACACATCTGACTCAATGATGAGTCATTGTGCAGAATCTGATAGGCTGTTAGAAACATTTCATTTGATTCAGGTGTGTTGAAGCAGGAATGCATGAAAAACACCACTGGATCTCATAGGACTGAATTGAGTAGCTCTGGTATACATGAACAAAACAAGCAGGTAACTATTCAAGATTCAAACTTTAATGAATTTAAATGGCTAGTCACAAAAACACAATGTTGGCTTCACAGCCATAATTACATAACAAAAGACTATATAAGGAATTAGTTATGTTTCATACATGCATGCAGGAAAACTATCAAATCTATATAGTCAATCTAATAAATTCAGTTTGCATTTACTGCAATAGTTGTCCTACAAAAGGATATATTTAAATAACTTTTAAAATATACCATAACTACACTCTAATAATTATTCAAAAGTTTCCTGTGACAAATTTAAATGTTTTAAAATTTTACATTTGCCCAACATTTTTTTCTGGTTAGTTATGCTCACATGAACCATCAAATATGGCTTTTTACTAATACTAGGTAAGTCAATTAAGCTAAAGGAAAAACTGTTAGATGTGTGTTACTAACGTTTCATGGGTGCCAAAGAAGAAAATAGGAAACTTAATATTGGATGGCTTCACAGCACCATCAGGTACCTCGTCGATCTGGTAAAGATGAAAGAGAAAGCAGGTGTCCACAACATTCTGTCAAAAGAATTGTCTCTATAGCTGCAGGCGGATGTGGATTATATAACCATGAGGTTGAGTATCTTTTGAGGTGAAATGCATTTAAATAAACATGCAAATATTTGCATATGTTTAGTCTTAATGCCAGACTTACTCTCGCAGGCCAGTGAGGATAACCCTTCATTTTAGCAAAGATAAGATCCCCTGGTTTCCAATCTCGAGCCATGTTGGATGTTAGAGCAAGCTGTAAAATAAATACATGAATACTTAACACAAATGTATATGCCTCAATTAAAAAAAAGAGATTATCGCCTTCCTTCCGCTTCACCACATCATAGATCAGATCGAGTCTTAACTTGAATAAAATATTTGCGTTTTTTAGACCAATTCAGCCATGCATTTCCAACTGTCACCGAATCTATGTACACTGATCTGCCTGTTGTCTAATACATGAAGGATAAGTTGCCAAGCAAGAGAAAAATATACGCACAACAGCACGTTACATCAGTAGATATGCTAGCTAGCTTACAGCTGCTCATTGCTAGCAGAGCAACCCTAACAGCTCCCTCCTTTTTAACTAGAATGCACGCAGATCTTTATAACAAGACACTGCATTCGTATAAGTTAGATAAATTACAATTGTCTAGTTAGCTTACCAGGAAAACACACAGCTTCTTTTCCGCACAGTGGGATGCACCAGCACGTTTTCCGCTCCCGCGCAGACGCCCACAGACTGTACCATTACAATGTAAATAGAGGGGTGACTATTTTAATGAGATTTCGCTATCAATGCAATACTATTCTTAATTAAACAGGACTAAAAATGCTAAAAATTATCAAAAATAATTAAGATACCATGTAAGTTAAAATTGAACGAAAAGCAAGATTTATATGTGAAATTGTACTGGAACGCACAATTTTTTCGCCGCATCAAAGATCGTCAAGTAACTGATGACAGTTGTGCCTGAATAAAGCCTGCGCGAAAATACACACGTATGCTTTCATACGATTACTTAATAAAATGACAGTTCAACTTGATGATCTAGAAATGAATCATAGGAAATTACAGTTAATATAGAAGTGTACATTTATTTGAGTTTGATATCGCTCCATTTCCTAACAGTATTTTTCTGGTACCCGTAAAGACAATCAGAGTGATAGCTCTGTAGATTGTTGATCCTGCCTGGTACTGATGTTGATTATGCTACTACGTATCAATTTATGATAATTATTTGTACTTTTGGAGTATCTTGTGTATATGTTTACTTAATTATTTTTTGTGATGATTAATTAGGAAAGGAAAAATGGGACTACATAGTTTGTTTTGTATTTTATTTTAAGATCTCATGACATGTTTATAGGTTTTTATTATACAGAATTGCACTAAACACTAAAATGGTCACACAAAGCAAGACGCAAAGCTCTCAATTATTGTGGCCTACTCATAAAATTTTCTAAATTTCCATATACTGCTTTCCCACAACAGTCTAAATATAAAAAAAAATCCGACAAGTACTTGACAATATGTAGTATTTAATGCCATCTAGTGGTAATGTATGGCTTAACACAAAGTGTAGTTATACAATGAAGTTTTTTTGTCTTTGCTCCCTCAATTCAAGAGCACACACACACACACACACACACACAGCCTGATGTATAATAAAAAATACGAAAATTTATATGTGTGTGTGTGTGTGTGTGTGTGTGTGTGTGTGTGCAATAAAGACAATATGTGTTGATAGTTGAAGGACAGCAGACTCACTATCCACAGGGTCCCAGATCAGGGGATATGGGAGAAGTGAAGGCCACGCTAGGCAGAGAAGGGTGAATGAGACAAAAAGAGAAGAAAGAGGTGCAACCCAGGTCCATACCCAAGAATAACTCACAGGAGCAACTGGGCCCCCTACCCAGCCTGCGAGGTGAGAGACCTCAGTGTTGGACTCCAGCCAGCTTAGAGGGGTTCCTGCTCAGACACATGACTACAACAGAGGCCAGGGATGGAGCTGTATAGAGAGATGACAGCGTGTGCATTGGTATGAATTTGTATCTTTCACCTTGGCAGATTAGGTCATGTCAGAACATCCCGACTCACTCAGTCTCTGAGGGCTACAAAGTGCTGCTATCCTCCTCACTCGTTTATTAACTTCCCTCTCTTCTTTTCAGAGTCCTCCCTCATGCTGAGTGACTTTATGTACAACCCATGCCATTCAAACTCACCTCTCTACTTTAGTGTCGTCCTCTGGCTAACATGACAATGAGACAGGCTTAAAAGGGAACAGCTGGATTCTACGAAGGCAGTCATTTGCTTCACACCTAAGTTATGAATGTATTCATAGAAATCTAGCACAAATAAAAGAAGTTGCAACAAACACGATAAAGCTTAGCTCTGATACCAACATTCTTACTAGGTCTTGCTCTGCATATGAAAACTGTATTCTCTAATTTACTGATTTCCCAGCAGTCTTGGTTACCTACCTGCCAACCCAGCCATTCCTACTTATTTATTAACTATGCCACTACTTAAACACCCATATTTTAATTCCTGTCAATGCTGTTTTATGTTGTTGGGCTCCTTTTGCTGTCTCAATGGGGTCAATATTGTGCTTACCTTATGTTTGATTATTGCTGTGTTAAAAGCTGTAACATTGCACCACCTTGTAAAACTATAACAATAAAAAAAGAAAAAAATACTGCCACATTGCTGTAGTGTAAGAGCTGACTGATAACAGCTAAAACGTGGCAAATGCTTGTTAAGGTCATCCTCTTAGGTTCAGGGATATGAGGTGTTTCATAGTTGGGTATGTTTGTGTTTCAGCCATTAAAACAATGTCTGTGAGAAATTATGGCCCACTGATGTCCAACACATTTTTCATAACTTCAAACTACACGCAGGCCATACAACAGCCCACGTAATGCTCATGAAGGCTTTAATTGAGCTGTAAATGTAAATTGCCCAGAGTAGGCTTAATGTGTCCGTCTGGAATTCTCAGCATCATGAGTGTCTTTTGATATCAATCACAACCCTCATACTTTAGGAAAGCAGAATCCTCACAATTTTGAGATAAACTCAACTTGACATATCATGAACAAAGGAATAAACTGGATCCTTAATGTTATTCAGCAGTTATTAACAACTATTAAGTCAGCTCTTTTCAGTCGAATATCTGATTAAAAACAAGAAACAAAAAATGATTCATGTTTTATCATTTTTAAACAATGAGGGGATTTCAGGAAGATAGCTTTAAAAAACACAATATATTTTAGATAGAATGTGATATGAAGAGCTTCAGCAGTCACAATAATAAACAGTAAGGGCAGATCCCAAAATTAAGGTTAATAACCAACAAGTTGGATGGATAATGAGTATTATTGATCTAAAATTAAGTATTTAAGTAATTAGTAATTTTTACTACTGTATACAAATGTAAAGTCTAGCAAAGAACATCTGTGTTTGGGTATGTTATTTAAGCAATTACACTTTCTTTCCACAAACACTACACACAATACTTTACCTTAATTTTTAATTTGCAATATTAAATATTCAGAAAATGATTTAAATTAGTTCACTCAATCCCAAAATTTGCCTGCAGATTCTTCTTTCCCTAAAACATATGTTTGAAAAAGCAATAATAATTACCTTCACCGTTTTTTTCTGAAGTAAAGTTCTTCTAAACATTGAGGAAATCACTTTGTTTTTTACACTCTTACCCTTTCCCTTTGCAGCTTTATTTAAAGGACACCTTCTCTGGTCCTAAATGAGCAATCGTGTCCTTGAGCTTGTGTGTATTTTTTATGAGTAACTAAGTGTGTGTGTGAGTGTGTGTCATACACATGGATTGGCATCTTTCCCCTGTCTGCTGGCAACCCTTCAGTTGTTTGGGGAATGGTCGACGGTGCCACTGGAGGATGATAAAGTAGTCACAAGACAGGTCAGTATATTCATTAACACCACAGCAATATTTATTAATAGATATGGGCTAATTTAGCACGGACTTGGCAAAGCTTGGATTAAACTTTTCTGTGTGTTTGATTCTCTGAGACAATATTAATAGAGTGGACGGCCACCAGATGGAAAGAAGAGTGGATGTACATATTAACTTGTTTATTTCAGAGTACTCTGACACTGTGCTGCAATTAGACTGAGGAGTGGTGGGTATGCACTGTGTAGGATTTCTAAAGGAGGCGTCCAAGAGCTTTATTTACAATTTTTATTTTTTAAAAATTTATTTATTTATTTATTTATTTATT
>JBAMHX010000005.1:10920828-10933641 GCA_037177515.1 Pseudomugil tenellus
TATATATATATATACCAGGGCAGTTTAAAGAGTTTAAAATATTGTGTTGACCACTTTAGATTAAATAAAAATAAAAAAATAAAAAACTTTACAGAGCTGAAAAAAGTGTTGGAAGAGGTAGAAATAAATGAATCGATAAGTATGTTTATAAATAACTAATGAAAAGTTATTTAAGAATGTTACACCCTGGACAGGTCGCAGTCCGTCGCAGGACAACACACATAGACAAACAACCATTCACACACACTCCTATGAGGAATTTAGAGTCTTCAATCAGCCTATGCCAAAGGTGCATGTCTTTGGACTGTGGGAGGAAGCCGGAGAACCCAGTGAGAACCCACGGGGAGAGCTAACACGGGGAGAACAGAGGGGCCACCGGGTATCGAACCAGAAACCTGCTTGCTGTGAGGCTATAGCGCTAGCCCCCGCGCCACCGTGCAACCCTATTTATTACTTAATCCAGTTATTAGTTATTATGTAGTTATTTATATATAGTTATTTCTATATTTCTATTTGATTTGTATTTCTTTGTATTTTAATTTATCAAAAAATTCTCTATATTTTATTAGAATTTGCCCCTTTTTTAGAGTTAAAAATATTTCAGAAAATGTGCACACTCTTGCTAAAACAGTTTGATTGTTTTATTTCTCATTGCCAGCAGTGTGAGACGTATATTCAAAATCCATGTATATACTATCATACCTACCAAGTAAGATGGCTTTAATAATAAAAAAAAAAGAGACAGGATTGCACTGAACTCTTCTTCTGCATTGGAACACAGATAATCTCAACTTAAAAAAAAAAAATCACAGTTTGTTATTATTATCTGCAATTATAAATATCAGTTCAATTCAATAGGTGACATAACATAACATTAAAAGAATGAATCATCTTTAAAAAAATACTCTTAAGTGAGAATTTAAGTGACTCAACTTATATAAAAGGTTTGTTCATATTTCCACTGAACTCCCAGATAGTTATCAGTGTTTTTTTCTAAATATTTGTATCCCTTTGTTCAGTTGAAGTGGTTTCTGTTGAGATAATTTCCTCACAAATGAAAACTGTTTATTACTTGTGTAAATGATTGGTTGGGGAAAAGTAGAAAAAAAAGAAGCTAAATATTTTGACACAACATACTGCTGGTCACCAAATTCCCAAATACGAATCAACAGTTTGCTTTATTTCCTTATTTTTGTTTGTTTTTATGATGATGCTGAGTTTTCCTTGTGGTAAAAAGATTTAAATTTGCTAATTTGTAACTTACACCAACATCTTCCTATACTGTCTGTTTTTTCAGGCATGGGCATGAATGACAGTTTTAGAGGCTCCATGAAATAGGACAATTAGTTTCATCATGAAGCCACGATTCCAAAAAAAAAAAAAAAAAAAGAAAAAATGATCATAAGACTTCATCACTTCCCAGCCTGATGAGTTAAGAAGGGAGCTTCACCTCATCTCAACCTTTGCATTGATTTTCTAGAGAGTGGGAGATCTAGGGATTACTTTGGAGAGCAGCAATGAAGACCTAGCTTATTGGGTCTTTTTTGTATTTGGCAAATGGGCTTGACAAAGATGGAGGAGACAAAATCTAGGGCTTACAGCTCCGGCACCCAATCGAGGGAACTTGAAAGCATTGCTCGTATGGGAAGCAGGGAGAGAGGGTACCTCATTTAGGAGTGGAGAATTTGGACAGGGGGCATAGGGAGATGCTTAAAGTAAACCACAGAGGCCCCAACAATCGTCGGGAATTGAGACGTTTTAAACCTTTAACGGGGGACTGTGATCAAAGCGGCCGCCGATCCTCACTTGAGTGCGAAAGAGGAACCAAAGGAAACAGAGGGGATTGGGGTGGATCATGGCAGGTTGAAAACGTAAAATCAGCACATTAGCTTTATAAGGGCATCAGAATATAGATGATCTGGGGATCATTGGACCCATGGGGAACCAAAGAGAATCCAGTATGTACCAAGCGGAAGCAGAGAAGAAACGAGGCCACAGCTCACTAAAAAGCCTCGTTTTATCAAAGATGCAGTCAGAGGGGGAATAATATTGCTCATTTCCCATAGAAAATAACTTCATACACAAGTTTAATCTCAAAACTGCAACACTATATTCAGGTGTACGTCGCCACTCATAAATAAACCTAATGCCATTTTGAATTTAATGGAGTTACTTTACAAATGAGCTGCTTTCATCATTTAAATATTGGTGTTAAAGGTTTGCTTTAAAAGTTTTTTACAACTCTGGCTATTTCATCTAATCACAGAGTGACACTTAGAGAGAAAACACCTACATTTTATGATCTAATCTTGCAATAGTCTATATATGGACCTCACATCTCCTTCCCAATTTAAGCCCACCTTAAATAAGAGCACAAATTAGTCAGGTTCTTTCTACGAACTTGCAGCTTCTACTCCCAGTCGTAGGGCTAATTCAGAGGAACACTAGCCCTGGGTATCAGGGATTCTCGCTTGCTGAATTATATATCAAAGAGTATATAAAACCATTTGCTAATTATGCGTTCACTTCATTCCTTCTTCTCTTCTGCATGTCACTTTATGCTGGTTGTGATCACTGGGAGGTAAGGGAAAGTGCCGCACAAAAACCCTGCTGCTGGCTTCCAGATAACTTTGTGTAAGTGACCAAGTGAAGATGATAGCAATTATTTTCCTGTGATTATCCTGTCCTACATCAGTGTTAATCCCCTCCATGTCCTTGAAGTGTGATCCTTAGTTAATATGCTCTGAGCAGACTGGCATAGCTGCAAAAGCAGCCCTTGCATCTTTTGCCTTCTGCCCCCTCAGATTAAGATATTTTTATCAAGAAAAAAGAAAAAAAACCTCTCCTGTGCTGTATTTGTGACTTCCTCATCCTCTTTATGTCCTCCGAGTGTCATACTTTACACCCCCACCTCCTTTGTGAGGGAAACCAATTTATCACCCACCAAAGAAGAGCTTTCACTTTGTCTGTTTTCAAGACTCTCCTTCTGTAAGCTGGTCTCCTAATGAAAGAGTGCCGCATCCAGGCCAGTCCATGGAGACTGAAGGGGCAAGAAGTCCTGTTCCAAGCCCAATGTGGGAAGGTAATTACCCCTCTGGTGGACCACTGCAACACACACACATACACACATAAAGTGGACTTTCACTTACATACCTATGGCCTAGCACTCATTGTTAGAAAGGCCCCGAACCTGGTCATATGACCTGGACGGGAGTGATGCAAAGGGGTCAACTCAGTGCGCCTTGGCTGTGGTTTGTCGGTATTGGCAAAAAGATTGGAGGACTCGTGCCAAAATCAGCAGAGTAGAGGAGAAATTGGGGAGATGGAAGCGGAGGGGCTTTGACAGGAAGAGGAATGAACTGTCAGGGAGAGATAAATAACGAGGGGAAAGCAGGCAGCAGGTGACCCGCGGCAGGGCTGCCTCGTTGGGACAATGACCGGCTGACCTCTGGGCTGGCTCTCACAGGGGCCACCCACTGGTCACCTACTTCTACACTGTCACATCACACAAGAAGCTGGGGATGGATAACTTACACGATGGACTGCAGAGTACCAGAGATCAGATCAGAGAGATCAGATTCAACAGCATCCTGCTTAAAAAAAGAAATGTGGTGATGATAAGCTCTGACCAGAGGAGGAGCTTTTGGTCAAGAAACTGGAGCACAAATCTCTTCTGCTCTGGACACATTTGGAAAGTCTGGCATATAAACTGTCTTGACATACTTCATTTTACATTTTTCAGCGCATTTACAACACTTTTAAAGTGAAGAACCTGCGGGCTTTTTTCTGGTTGTATGTTGTACGACATTTTGATCCAAGTTAAGAATATACAAAAAAGATACAATTATCTAAAATATGAATTATTATCATAATTTATTCATTCATTGTACCCACACAGTTTGTTGCACATTAACACATGTAGCATATTAGATTTTAAATATATATATTCACACATATATTCACACCGTATGAAGTCCTAGTCCTTGGAACTGTGTTCCTAAGCACAAACAGTTCCTATTATAAAATGCTGTTTGGTATCAAATGATGTTTACAGTAAGTTATCTTTTCTGATTAGTTGAACTACAGAATGTGCTTTAAGAATAACTATATTTTCAAAGCAATTTTATCTAATAGTTTGCATCTTTTAGAAAGTTATTTTAATCTTTCTTGCTCATTTTTTTTACCCAAAAATATACAGCAAAAGCATTCTGAAGCTTTGTTCAGATTTTAAAGAGATATAAAATGCCATTTCCCCTTAAGATTTACCACTCTGTTCTCACCAGCCAGTTTTTGGTGGTAAAGTTTGCCACTTGACTTCAATCCACCCTGCATCTCATAGAATGTGTCATATTTTCGGTGTAAAATGTGGCCAAGGAATGTTAATATAAAAACCTCTTTGGAGCACAGTACAGTAAATGCTTAATGGTGTGGATAAAGTTTAATCCAGGCCTACAAGTTTGTTTTGTGATTGCTGCATACTGATGTATTTAACAACAAATGTGAAATCAGAATATCCAACTGGTTAAAAAAAGTTAAAGAGCTTTAATAAGAAGTCAAACTGCCTTGTCAGTATACAGTATAAAACATTATCAAGCACTAGTAGAATTATACTGAAAGCTGGGTGGAGATAAAAGTGGATTATCACACTTCAATGGATAATTGTGCTTTGCATCTTATCTGGATTGGTTCAAATTTACATTTCAACTGAATATGTTTAGGTTTAGGTAGCCTTAAACAAAGTTAAAGGGTTTTGATATATAGCAATTCACAAGTTGTTGGACACTTAAAACACCAAATGAATACACTAATTTTCTGTTTATCTCCTCTTCATCATCTTCTTGAGCTACAAGAAATTAAACTAGTTCTGACACATTCCATTTCATTCCAACAACTTTGAGCTGTCAACACTGACAACCCTTGATTTCAGACTTTACACAGACAATATAGTCAAAGGTCCATAAATTAAAGTTCTGGTTTTCCCTTAAAAAAAAGCCCTCAGGCTTTTTTTTACCCACCTCTCTACTTTTTTCATCATGAATCAGTGTCTGACTTTGTAATGTAATTTACTTCAGCGAGTTGCCTAGGATGCCCATCATTCTCTCCATATCTTCCTGCTGGTATCGATCTTCCTCTCTGACCAATTTCAGAACGGCTTCCACAGGAGGTGTTGCATTCAAGTCTGCAGTCCTGGAACAAAGCTGGCATTTGTTCAGTAACATCAGTGCCTCCTTAAATACCATAGCAGATGAAGTATGTAGAGCACTCTGGATTTCTACATATGCTGTTGTTAATTTCTTATTCCAGCAGTCTATTGTAAGTGTTCTTAGCTTGAAATCTTTTTTCATTTGATTTTCTTTTGTTTGCTTTTTACCTCATCCTCAATGAGGCAGTACAACATATTTTTTTTACTGTGATCATTTAAGTTTCAATTTATCAGTAAGCTTATACAAACAGTTCACACCAGTTATTGTTTGCAGTCCTTCAACTAATGATGTTGTAATACAGTTCGGCTGTTTTCAGGCTGTAATTATTACTATAATAAAGGAGACATGCACATCTGTCCTCCTTCAAACAAAAACCTGTCTACCTAAAAAAAAAACATGTCTACCCAAAAGCTAATGGGAAGAAGAAGCTTTAAGTTATAAAATGTATTTAACAATATATTCATTTGTTTATTATCCATTTTTTTACATCTATTGTTCCACAAATACATATAGAATATCAAAATGTGAGTATATTGTCAAGCTTTGTAAACAAATGCACCTAAATGTTAATTAGATGTCTCTAAAATCATTTAAAAAACAGGGTTTAGAAAACAGCCGTACTCACTCCTCATTCCTGTTAATATTCTAAGGAATGTCTTGTGTTCTAAATATACCTGGAAGAGAGAGGATCATGACGGGTGGGACTTGTTGAAAAATCTTTGAAAAATCGTTTTTGGTAACAGCAACATTTGAAGGCAGGATAACCTGCTAAACCTATTTGGAAACAAATTAAATGCAAAATCTTATGGATATTTTTACTGCTTGCTGGGCAAAAATTATAAGATAAAAAAAGTGGACAACATGATTCTGTTGTATCATAATTAATGCTTTGTCAACATTTAATATGATGATCTGAAGCAAGCATGTGTAATCTTGTTAAGTGCCTTTTTTCTCAGATCCTCCCCATGTGTTTCTTCTCAAACTCTCTGCTCTTATCTCTGGTGACTGGGTCAAGACACAGAAGAGTTGAATGTGTACAAATTATTACACATTAATTAAAGTTTAAGTTATGTCATATATATATATAATAAAAATGGCAAAAACAGTCAAATTACTGTCCAACCTATGTTTTGTTTCTTTTTAGTTGTACATTTAGGATCCTATGTTTTAATTTGTGGCCATTTCCATTTGGTTATGGTTATTAATTAACTATGTTGATTCCTGACAAACCACATGACATGTTTTTCTTCCTGTTTCCTTCACCTTCTAAAAGCTCCTGTTAATTTCCTTTTAGCATTTTAGACATTTTAGCAAATGTGTCAGGCAAACACACAAACTTAATTTGACGAGATATTGTGAATAAACTATTTTCGTCCTCATTAAATGCAAGAAGATTCAGCAAAGTTGTAGCATTAGCTTTGCTCTCCATCACAGCCTTGGTTAGCCTGTAATTTGTGCTCTGAGGGGCTTCTAAGAAGGGGTCTCATCAAAAGGCACTCTTTAGAAGTTTATTGTAACACATGTGCAGATGTGGTCATGTGAACTATTCCAAGCACATCTTTGGCCAACACAGTTAAATGAACCATATTACATTATAGTCAGGGTTCTGTCCTGAGGAGAGGTGACAGCAGCCAGGCTGGAGTCATCATGGCAATGGCCTGAGCAGAAAGTCGATACGTGGAGAGAAGAGGGAATTGAGAAGAGAGAGCGGAGCAAGGGTTGAAGGAAGAGCAGATCAATTTTGCTGTTTGATCTCACAAGCTCTGAATAAATGTATATTTTAAGATGTCTTTTTTTGTGGACTCTCTGAGAAAACATTGACATTTTTCATGTTGATTCGTGACTTTTGTGGATAGAGACCTGATTTTATCAAACATCTTGGACTTGCTATATCTGCAGTGGTTTGTGGCTTTCCTGCACTTCTGCAGCGGGATTACGGTGGCTGACTATGGGCAGAAGATTGTGGCTACATTGCGTGCCGCCTCCACCACCACACAAAAAACTTCTTCATGCCATTTATGACCAGCTAAAACCATCTAAAACCGCACAAAAATTTCCTTAGTTTAAGATGTTTTACTTCCGACTGCTTTTCTAGCGTAGCTCTCACACACACAAGACAAAACATTCCTTTTCATTCAAAGCTCACTGATGCAAGAGTGACGTAAAATGTTCCAATGTCTGGACAGTTCCAAATTATAATGTACATATGGTAAACAGTATTGCGCTGAGTTGCGTTCAGCTCCAGCGGTGCTGTCAGACAAATTGTAAAAATGTTGATGATAGTAAATACAAATCTACTATTGGCCTTACAACATAAATGCTCTGCAGATAGAGTCTTCTAATTGTATGAACTGTGACCAGTTGATATAATTTGGATCCCTTTTTATAGTAAATGTGTGAAAACATAGATTTAATTACACCTCCACAAAATCCCAGCAACCTTGGAGGATTTGACCCATTTATAGCCATCTCTTACAACTTGAATGGCTATCCATGCTCCATCCCACATTCCCTGAAGTTGTTCTTGCCCTTGATCTGGTTTAAATAACAGGATCTTCTGCCATAATTAGGATTTAATCTCATTTAACATAGCTAAATTAAAGAGTTTCAAGGATGGATAGATTGGAAATAAAGATAGATTTGAGAGATAGTTTATAAAATTATGCCAAATGGACATTTGTCTAAATTATTAATTGCCTGTATGATGTTGAAGCTATGTGGTGATTACCAATTTAAATGTCTTGAGGGGGAGTTTTATTTCACTCCATACAGGCTATCCAAAAGCAAAAATAAAACAGCAACTTGTCAGACCATGCCTCTGTAATGTGTGTTCAAAAGGCATATTTATTCCCTTGTTGCTTTAGATGCATAAATTATTTATCCGATTGGGTGTGAAACTTTTTTCTTTCTGAAATGCATCACAAGTGCTGCAATGCTCAATGCAAGATCAAATGAGGCAAAGTTAAAGGCGCATGAGATCATAACAAGGCACATCAAGATATTCTTCACAGGTTGCACACATTGTCCAGCTTTTCAAAAAGGTTTCTGTATATTAACAATAAAAGAAAAGTTATATAGATACTCTTTCTAAAAATATTATTCTATTTACATGAACAACGCACACTGAATATATGCTGCACATATATTTTGGGGACTTTCAAAACATCTCTTCTTATTCCCTTTTTGTGATAGCATCAGATCCATTATAAAAACTACTGCAAACAAAATAAAACAGCCTAAGGTAACACGCAGCGTTTGGGGATGAATCACTGTGCAGATCTGGAGAAGACGTTGGATCTATTTGATTTGAGTCAGGTTTGCTGGACCAGGGACACATGGAAAACATGCAGGATTCCAACCTTGAAGGATCCTCCCCTGTTCTGGAAATGCAAACCAGGAAATGGAGTTAAGCACATCGGCTGGAGATTATGAGCATTACCAAAGGAATGAAAAGAGTTTAAGTAACTCACTTAAAATTTGTCATTAGAGTCTTAAAGCCTTTTAGTACCCTTGAAAAGTAATTTTCTTTTAATCAGTTTCTCTTTTGTTGTGTTTTGTCTCATAGGTTTTTCACTGTGTTGCACAATACAAACTGTAAAATAGATAGTATACGCCTATGCATGTCCTTTTCCTAGATTACAGAGTGTTACGTTAATTTAATACTAATTTACCCATGAAAACAATTGAGGATCAGTGCTGTAAGACCATCTGGTGTAGAAAAAAAGCAATAACTAGACAGATTCAATTACAAAGACAATGTGACAAGAGGAAATACTTTTGTTTAAATTTGACTTGTACAGCCTCGTAGTTAAGATACTCACTTTCTTACTATGTAAAATCTTTAAGTACAAAGTAAATTACTTTAAAAAGTACAAAGTAAGGATTTAAGTGCTACCCTTTCTAATCTAGAGGAAGTCTGATGTATTCTACACCGACAAGACTCTGAGCAAGAGAAAGAAGTGCAAGTGAAAAACTTAGTATATTAAGAAAGATACACTTTGGGTGATTTATTAACTCTACAAAAACCTTAAGTATTCATTGAAGCAAAAAAAAAAAAAAAAAAGAAAAACAAGCTGAACTGTTTTGAGAGGTCATAATACTCCAGAAAAGCTGACTGAAAAATTTTCTGGACCCTGTTTTGGACCAATGCCAAAAGTTAAATACTTTGAAATTGATATACCTTTAGTACATTTTAGTGCAAAGCTGTTAATAACATTTTAAACAGTCTCCTCAACCATTAAACATACAAACATACTGAACCAACCATAACTTCCAGAGCTGTAGTAATTACATATTTTATTCTTTCTTTCTATTTGATAATTAGATATCGAATAGGAGGAGGAAAAAGCAAGTTAGTTGACTTAAAATCTGTATTTTACTTTGGTAGTATCTCCATGAATGCTAAAAAATCTAAATGTGTGTGTGTGTATACTTTTGGATGCGTTTCATTCCACCAAAAAACTTAAATCTCTTGTGCAATTGAATTTTAAGGCAGGATAATAAAACTGAATGATCCGCACCTAGAGGAATATTTGACATACGCTGAGAACTGAGGTGCTTATGGGATTCTACTCTGTCAATATGGATCTTAATACTACTCAGCCTTTCCATTTTATGTGAGCTCACTGTGTGTGTGTGTGTCTGTGTGTGTGTGTGTATGGGTGCAGGCCTCTACCCTCCCCCCTTTTTGGAAAGTAAATGTATATTGTTTTGTATTTTGCAGTTCTCAGCTTAACATGTGTGTGTGCATGTGTGTGTATGAGTATAGGATTCTCATAGGAGCTACAGTACACCACTGTGCACGACCTGCGCCAGTTCTCACCAACAGACTGTGAGCTAATAACACAGCAGAGGAGTTCGCAGGACTGCCTTCATGTCAGCCCCTGTGCACCACAGTGCCAGCACACCGTGGCTCTCCTCTGCCTAACCCTCTGACCTCGACTTGAGCTAATGAGCAGGTAGGATGGCTGAGCTGGGGCCTTTCAGCAGGCTGACTTTTACTCCTGATTCCAGATTATGACATTTGTCCAATAAAAGACTTAAGGAGGACGGTCAGGTTGAATGCTTTAGGCAAAAAAAAAAAAAAAATCACAATAGGCTGCAGGTAAACATGCACAAATCGCAGGGGCTTGCGCATGCACAAACACAGCATGCAAACATATTGAGGACAGCAATATTAATAATTCACTAACATTAATTATGACATGCCTGTATCTCAGTTTGGTGCCATTTCTGAGGGCATGTTAATGTGTCTGCATATCTATGAGGACTTCTTTTCTCTCTCTTTCCTTCCTATTCCCCCTTCATAGTATGAGCCACTGCTACCAGCCAGCCACAGCCACAGGGACCTAATTAACACAACATAAATTATGGCATGCTGATAAAGCAGTCAGCGGTGCCTTCACAGGGCAGCATGCCCCTGTGCCTGCTTTCAACGCCCTCACAGCAGACCACCATAGCCGACTGTGTTTACTTACTAGAGTGAGTCTATTTTGCTTACATGCACAGAATAAGACAGTGCTCTCTGGATTTGTTGGTAAGCTGCCTGACTAGTGCCACACTGGAAAGTTTGATTCATTTTAGTGCAGATGTTCTTATATTGTGGGAATTTTCCATATTTAGTTTCTTATTGTGTAACTATTTCTTGGTTGGTTAATTTGATTCTCTTGAGTCTCTGTTGTTTGCCTTATTATAAAGACAAGATCCAATAAGAAAAATCTGACTTGAATGTTAGAAGGGGTCACTTTTATTCCTCTTACAAGACAGAAAGAGATGTTTTTTTCAGCAAAAGAATCTGAAAACACGTTTTGCAGAAAGACCGTACATTGAATGGTAATGGTAAATAACTTGTACTTATTTACTGCTTCTCCAGTCATGTTGACTACTCAAAACGCTTTATACGATGAATGTGAATGAGTTATTTTGAACAGTTCTGATTTTATTTGGAAACTTAGTTGTAGTTTTCTACTTTTTTTCCTGTTATTTTGTAGATGCATCCTTATTATCTACTCAAAGAAGATGTTAATTGTCAATGTAATAATAATAATGTCAAATATTGTCAAAATTTTATTTAACTAAAAAAATTATTTTTTTTGGACATTTTTGCCATTATAGAGAACATTAAAACTTTCCATTAAAAGTGCATAGAAAAAAGCAGTAAATCTAAGGAAGAAAAGATTAATAAATGTAGATAATCAAGTTTCTTTTAATTTATTTCCACATTATTACATTCTTTCATAATTTCATTCTTTGTTTTTTTAGTATCGAATTTAATCATTTTCAAAGTAAATAACTAACAAGAACAACAATAAAGCTCAGACACATACTGGCCAAAAAATTAAATAAGTTATTAGTAAATGCTAAAACTTCCAGTCACACTGGCAGTATTGTCTCACACATGTCCCTAGAAAATGAGGCTGGAAAAACGGTCCCAAACAACAGACAACTTTTCATGTGAGTTAGAAGGCCTGCATGGCTTTATTTTAATTTATTTTCCCTGTTCTTTTATCTACTTTTCCACCTATATCTATTGTATCTATTACTTATATATTTCTTCATATATCTTCATATATATCTTATATGTCTATTTTATTTAATTCCATGTGTCCAAGCTTTAACTATTTACTGTTTTCTTCTTCACAATGAGAAGTCAATCCTAGCTTACTTTATTCTGAGCCAAAGCGAGAGTGGACTGCATCCATTACTTTCTAACCCTATATTTATTTAACTTTAATCATCTACTATTATCCATTTCTGGTACTTTATTTGTTTAAAAATAAGTAAGTGTAATTTCGTAGATATCATTGGACTTATGAAACCTTGTTTGACATTTTTACCTAACTTTTGCATTACCACCATTTCATGGGTCTGGACAGAAGTTCAGTAAATCTTTTCCTGATAGGCAATTACCTAGTCATATTTCACAGTAACCATGGTTTTATACTGTTAAACTTGTTCAGATAAAAAAACAGCTCCCTTCCACTACTCAGACTGTATCTTATTCTGGTGATGTTTCAGATGGCATATTAAAAAAGATTACAATGAGAACCTGATGTTACTGGAATGGAGTCTGAATAATAACACTTGCTGACTGCATTTGACTGACATTACACCTTTTGTCCTTCAAACTTTGTTCCAACTGTTTAATGGGATGTCTGCCTGATCTGAATAGTTTATAGCCTAAGTAGTGTATGGGTTAATTACTTCACAATTTTTAATCACTGAGCACATTAATAGATATACCTCTCAATGGCTCTGTGAGGGTTTTATATTTGTTGGGTAAGGGTATGCTGACACTTGCATGACTTTTGGCCACGATTTTGTCGTGGCAAGTCGTGGCATTTTGGAGCACGAACCAGGAGGCTCCCGCACTGTTCACGTCTAGTTCACGCAAAGTTCACGAAAAGTTCACGAATAGTTCATGAATGCGTGCCCATCAGTGTCCACATTGACACGAACTGGCACGATGAGTTCACACATATGTTGCACATAGTTTACGCACTTCTCGCAAAGGCATGAGTTTGTGCAATTCAGACGGTGTTGTTCTGACTTGGGCATCCCATATAAAAAGGGGGCCTCCCCAACCCCAGGTCAGTGGAAGAGAGAACAT
>JBAMHX010000005.1:10933741-10955941 GCA_037177515.1 Pseudomugil tenellus
TATCTATCTATCTATCTATCTATCTATCTATCTATCTATCTATCTATCTATCTATCTATCTATCTATCTACCTACCTTTAACTTATGCATTCAGCTTCATCTTGCTCTTTCTTTTTGTTTTTTTGTCAGCCTTGCCAGTATGTTGCATGTTGTGCCTTTTGCTTTGAACTGTACTGTTGGTTTCACAGACCTGTTTAGGCTATATTCATGTGAGTAAATCTCCTAAACTCTATTTCAAGTATATAAAAAAGGAATCCATTCAACTCTGTAAACAAACGACAAAGGGATTTCTAGATATGTCAGCATTAAATGGAACAGGCAATGACAAGAGTGGCAAAACTTCTGACTTAAAATGGAGTTTAGAAGATGATCTGCTATATGGTCACATGGTTACACCACAACATGGTGTTAAACCAATGAAAAGCTGTCCTCATCATTTACTATGCCCTTCTCTGTGAAATTGCAAATCCTTTTCTATATAAGTAAGTAAATTCATAATTCAAATAATATCTTTTGAAATTGAAACAGAGACACGTTTCCCATTTTTATTCATTGTATGCTCCTCTTTACAAAAACCTTTTGTCTTGGCTTCAGTAACCCAGCTCAATAAATAGTCTGAAATACTCACACTCCCAAAGTACCCACTAAATACTATTAGTATTTACTGCCTGTGGTTCCTCTGCCCCCTCCTTTGGCCTCTTCTCTCCCTAAAGAAAGATTACATCCAAGACAGCCTATGACCGATGAATGGGGGGCACAAGCCTGAGCCTTTGGAGAAATATGCGCTTATGAAATCATAAATATTATCTCTAACACTAATTAGCATTAAGAGCACTGGTGATTTTATTTATCACGTTTAGCCACAATTAACAACCAAAGCCTTGAGAAGAGCATGAGGCAGATAGGCAGGACATGTTTTCTGCGTCAAGGCCGTAAACCCATAACACACTTTACTGATTGAGGCAGCCCCACTGGGGGAATAAGTAATTGTGTCTGAGAAATTTTAATTGCCCTGAAATGTATTCTAAATTACACTACCTTGTTTTCAGGCTGAAGTAACATGGCTGAAGGGCTGGGATCATGATGGAGTGTCGTGGGTCCAGTAATGGATTGTCAAACACCAGACATTGCTGTTCAAAAAGAAAGTCTCTTTTTTTTTTTTTTTTTTTTACCTTTTTAGTTCTTAAAGGACTAAAGAAATAGTTAATAAGTGAGACATGGACTTTAAAAGATCATATTCAGAGTGTAGCTGCATATTGCTTTAATTGTTTTTCTGAACAATGCAGAGAAACAAGGAAATCCTCTCATTTGCTTTCATGAAGAGCTGAGTGAGACACTGTTGCTCTGCCTCGCATGACTTTCCGGTTTTGATATGTTTACTTAGATAAGACAGGCACCTTTGTTCAATTAAATATCAAAACAATGTTATTTTAATGCTAAACTTATGAGTTTCTAGCTTGCACTTCTGAGACGTTATTGATCCCAGAATAAAATTCATACAAAATGTCAATTTAGCTAACTAAGCACAGCATTGGTTCATAGCTTCTTGGAAGACAGGTGAAAGCTCTGTCAGGATGGCACTGTCATAAAACTAAAGACTGCTGATTTTACAAAGACTGAGGTTGAAATATAGGAAAACTTTTCAGTAAATGTAACAATGAAAGTAAGGCAGAAAAGTGCAAATACTACTGGGGCTCTTAACAGAATAAACCAGTGTGTACTTCATGAAATGTCCAACAGTAACATTAATATTTCTTGGTTATAGCTGTGGACAATACCACTCTTTATTGGAGGGTGTCTTCTCTTTGACATGCAGTAAGAATCATGGTTAGCTCCGGGAGATGAGATGGAGGGCTTGAGGTAAGCAGAAGATAAAAAGAAAGGGGCATGTCCATTGTCTAGGACTCTTGGTGGTGGTGGGGCTGTAGGTCTCTTTGCTAATTATCTTTATTTTGCCTCCGGGGGAGTTCATTTTTGTTGAGGGGCTTCTCTAAAAGAAGCTCTCATGGGTCCTCCTCAGTGACCCTTGGCTAATAATTGCAAAAGGAATCACTAACAGGTAATGGTTTGACTTGGTTATGTTTTAGTCTCTGTTGGATTCATTGCACAGTCTGGACTTTGTGATCAAGTTTGGGTCTAATCACAGAGCTATTACTTTGCAGTCCTTTGTTGAGTTTTCATACATTTGGGGGATGTGGGAAGACCACCATTTAGGATTTGTTCATTTTTAGTTTGATGAATGAGAGAACCTCAGCCTCGATTCAGACATATTAGACTCTGTTATGGGGGTTACTTGAGGTGTTGGCTTAGATCAGTGCCAAAATGTGGCCTTCAAGATTTACCATCCTACAACTTTTAGGTGCATCCTTTCTCCAACACACTTGAAACAAATAGCTGAGTGTTTCTTCTGCATGCAATCCAGCTTTGCAGAGACAGATGGTAGATCATGAGGACTAGGCTTGAGCACCGTTGGGTTAGATCATTATGCATATAAACAAGTGACAAAAAAGACTGGCTCTGACAACTATCTACTTTCTGTATGTGCTGTTTATTACAAGTGTTGTGTTAAATGAACTTTCTTACAAATGCTAACATGTGCAGTCTTTGTCGGATTCTCATGGGTAAGCATGCCAAGAGATTTTGATGATTTATGTTTCACATAAATCATCAAAATCTCTTGGTTGAGATATCCCAACCCTGTTTTGACCCTGTGGTTGTTGCTGGGCTTTACATCACCTTAAGATATTTTACTTTTTAATTCAAGAGGGGAAACTCATCAAATGGATAAAGATTGGCACGATGTGTTGCAGAGAAATCAGTAAACAACATTAATTTCAAATGAGCATGGAAAAAAAGTGGCAATTCTCAAATGCTTATTTAAAAATGATACTCTCATCAACTTGATTAACTTTTCGAGGCAAAAGCAAATGTTGCACTGGTGACTCAAACTCTTTTGACAGGAGAACCTCCTTGATGTTGTCACAAAAAAGACATTTCATTGGAGTTTTACTGGATAAAGATTTTTTATTTTCTAAATTTTAAGAGGTCATTTTCAGGCAACATGCCAGGATTAAAAACACTCAAAGGGGGAGCCAACTCTCCCACTCTGTAGAGAAAACACTGTAATTTATACTTATTCAAAATTAACACAGGAGCTAGTTGATCTTTGTCGCTTCAGGGGAAAACAGACACCACAAGTAAAGCCAGATAAGGTTTGAAAGCACCCAGAGATCATACTGTCTTTAACATCAAAAAAGTGTCCACATGGATATACTTAATGGGTTTAACTTGGATGAATTATTCAAATCTTTCCCCAATGCTTCTTTCTGACAAGTGAATCCACAGCACACAAATGGTCATAACTGCAACTGTTACCACTTGCCGAAATCTTTGTTAGTCTGTTTTTCACCACCGTCATCTGAAAATTTATCCTAATTTTCTGTAACCTATTGGATCTAAGTGTCAACAAATCCAGATTGTTATGGTTTCCTATGTAATATATGATATGTAGAAATGTCTCTTAATTAAAGCATCAAAGTAGAATAAAACACTTTTACACTTTAACACTAACAGAGGTGATTTGGAAACTACTTTTATTGCAAATGGTACAAGGAAAACCTATCAAAAGATGACATCAACAGACTATATTACCTCTTTAAAACGCAAAATTAGAGAATTCCTTTTAAATAATTTTATAGTATTGTTATAGTGTAATTAGCTGAACAGCAAAAGACAACAGAAATCAGATTTTGTTCAGACATTTTGGGACAAGAGTAAGAAGATTTAGTAAAATGTGTCAATGAGTATGAAGCCCAATAACTTCATAAAACTAAAAAAAAAGTCAAAGTTAGAAACATTTCGTGGTTCATTTCGTACATTTCATTTAGTTTTTATTGCCATTAAAGTGTCTTTATAAAAATCAGTGCCTGAAGATGACAGATGAAGTTAAATTGTTCTGTTGAATGACTAATGCTTGGGCTCCAAGGCATCAGAATCACTCATCAAATTATTAGATATAAATTAATGCATTGATTATTATAACATTTCTAAAAAAACATCTAGTGAACACAGTTGTATACTCAAAAATAAAAGTGTGAATTTATGGATTTTTATAATTCAAATAGTAGGTATGTATTCTCCTCAAAGTGATTCCTAAAATAGCATGTAGTATATAATTATGGTCATTGACATGTTTAATTCTAAGCTCATGAAGAATAAATGGTGAAGGATGGGCTAAGATTTAGCGATAGCCAATCTTTATGACCCTGTATTATTACAATGGTTATAAAAGAGAAACAACACTGTTGCCGTGAATAGTCAAATCATTCACAATGCCTGAATTTTTTAAGTTTCTGCCACATGTGGCATGCTTCACGTGGCTGGTAAAGAGAGAGCTCCGTTAAAGCTCAGTGGGGCTCCCACTTTGATATCAAGCCCAACATGGCTTAATGTGACAACACATCACAGGGGGTCTATGTGAAGCTAATCTGTAATAAGGGATGAAACTCTGCAACTGATGAAGCAGCTTAATGGTATGTTGAACTTCACAGAACTGCTTTTAGACAGGACCTTTTTTTTTTTTTCCTGTATGTGATTGACTGGGAGGCTGCACAGTGGTGTGGTACTTAGCACTGCAGTCTCACTGCAACAAAGTTGCTGGTTTGAGCATCGAATTAAACAGTGGCCTTTGTGTGCAGAGTTTGCATGTACTCCCTGTGTTAGGGTGGGTTCTCTCCAGAAACTCTTGCTTCCTCCCATCGTCCACAGACATGCCTTGCAGGTCAGTCAAAATTGTCCTTAAGAGTGAAAGTGTGTGTGATTGGTTTTTTGCCGTGTGATGGACTGGTGACCTGTCCAGGGCATACCATGTACAACACCTGCAATGTGTTTGTGTCACAGGGCGGAAGTGTGCATTTCAGGTGTTTGTATTTCTTTGACATTGTTTTAATATATTGCATGGGGTTGTTGTGTTTTGCATGAGATTTGTGAAGGGTGATTTTAATTAGACACAGGTTTGCACACTTCATCCTAATCAAGGACATTGTTGACACCTGCAACATAAGTAAGGCCCCATCAGTCAGGACAGAAAAGGACTCAGTGCTTCTGACTGGGACAGGGCTGTGAGCAGTGAGGAGGCTGGTGGCTGAGAGGCCTGAGGTGACGACGACAGCGGTAGCTGAGGATTGTTGCCACATCTGGAACACGCAGAGGCAGAGTGGGGAAACTCTGCCTGGTGTGTAACTGTCGAGCTGGGTTGAGTAACACTTCTGAGGTTTATTTTTCCCTGTTTTTTGTATCTACCACCAGAGATACTGGCAGCTGTCCGTTCTCATTCCAGACACCGCCAGCTGAGGAAAGCCAAGAACGGATAGCAGACAGCCACCTTACCAGGTCCTTCAGAACTGACATTGACCCTCAGTTTGGACTTTTTAACTTGTTTAAGGGTTTAAACTCTTTCTTTTTGTTGTCATTTTTATCTTTGGCTATTTGTTAAAAGCAATTTTATTTCATCAAAACTTATTGTCCTCCTCTGTCCACTGACTGGTTCCCCCCCGTATTCCACATCACATTTGATGTTCGTATGTAATGCACTTTGAATTTTCTTGTGCATGAAATGTGGTGTACAAACAAGGCCTATGCCGTTGGAAGCGATGGCTAGGAGAATATCCATGAACGCCCCCAATCCTCCACATTCCTTTACTAGACACATTAAAATAGATGCACATGTTCAATCACAAAGCTCCATCTTGTGTTGAAACTTTGAACCAGCCCAATATTGCATCAAGACATGATGCATCCTGAGGTCATGACCTTTTATTTGCACTTGAGAGAAATAGTTCCAGAGATATAGCCAAAAATCTTTTTTTTTTTGTGGAAAAAAAAGCAACCTGCTGGGGAAACTATAAATCCAATAATCATGATTTTGGATACAGATCTTCGTCTTGAGGACCTAAACAGGTATACTGAGTATCAAAATCCAATTGTTAAAACGTTATCATGCCCACAGGAAGGATATCGGCCAGCAGCGGTCATGATGAAACCATTATATTCCTGACACACTACATTTGAGGATATAAAACTTCTCTTGCATTGTTCTGCCTCGCCCACCTCTTGCCCATCGATAGCCCGGATAGGCTCCAGCTACCCGAGACCCTTCATTATATCCTCGAACGGGAAATGTCAGGGATATAATGGCTTCATCACAACCGCCGGTGCTGCAGCCACCACCGGCACCGCTGGCAGATATCCTTCATGTGAGTGCAATAACTCTAACAGTTTTCACAGTGGCATTTGAGATCTAAATCTTAAAGAAATATATCTTCAAACTACTTTTATAGTAGTTTTAAACTTTAGACTTTAAAAGTTTAAAACTACTCAGTTCTACGTACAATTTAATTTCCTTTAATACATATTTCTGGATGAAGCATCTATAGCCTGGATCCCGAGTTCATTAAGGTCTTACCGATTTACACAATTTGGAAATCATTCCACTATGATATTGACTTAATAAGACAAAACATTCTCTAACTTTTAAATAGTATTCTCAATGGATGCTGCGTCTTTCATATTGTTCAAATGAGTTCAGTTGAAGATTCATTTGGGACTTCTTGAGAAAAAAAGGTAATTTTTTACTTTTCCTGTTTTTCTTCATTGTGTCATTTGGGGACATATATAGAAAACAAACTTAAATGATTCTGGATTAATCCCAAATTTAGCACAACATGTCAACAGCGCTTGATAAATGTTTTGAGATTTTCTCAAAGTTGGTGGAAAAAAAAAGAAAATCATTCTTGTTTGATTTACAATATCTTCTATGCAGAGCTTAAGCAATGGCTGAACAGACAATAATGTGGTTTACGATCTTACTGTCAGAGCCTGCCATTTCATACGTAACAGATCAAATTATGAAAGACCTTGCAGTGCAGTGCAGGGGCTCAGCACGGGATTAGGGGGCAACTATCTCAAGGCTGTGCTTCTCAGATAACCGCACCTAAAGCAACCTTTTCTCGAAACACACAATTACCCATCCACTCCCCCCATCCCCTTTACCACCTCCCTTTTGAATTTCATCAGGGGCTTAATTAGTATACAAATAAAACTTCCCTTATCTCCCTCTCGCCCTAATTGGCCTGTCTTTAGTTCTGCCTGGTGAGTGTGTGTGAGAGAGCTGGGGCCCCTGTAATTAGGGTGACCGTGTTCACCTTTCCTCTCAGACGCACGGGTGCTCAGGCAGCCTGTGGGGATGGAAAGGCTCTGCGTTGTATTGTATGCTCATGTGAATGTGTGTGTGAATGACTGCACTTGGTGTGTTTTTGCATTTGTATGGGGGTGTTGGGCAGGTATGCTCAAGATTATTGCTCTGCAATCATTCTTGGGCCATCCCAACGGTGTTCTCATGAGCCTGGGAGAGCTTTGGGTGCTACTAGTTCCCACTGAGTGGAAGGGGCATCTTACTTTATTCAGCCTCTTTTCTCACTCTTCCCTGCCTCCCTTCCTTGCACTCCAAAGTGTTTATTGATTATCTCAGGCTGCTACTCAACAACTTAATATTGGGTGACAGTGCACTGTGTTCACACCGTAATTAGAGTTCAGTTGTTCAGCTACGATGTGGGGGTGAGAGAGATGTGGGGGCAATTAGAACCCTTTGTTATTAAAGTTGATTCATTTTCCTCCTGCACAGATCTTCCTTACTCTGCTCTGGGCTCCGCTGCTCAGGGATGCTTGCCTAGGGTATCGGGGTAACTTGCAAATAATCACGTTCACTTATCGCCAGATATTCTACCAAGAAAACCATCATATCCTTGTCTGATCTTAAAGTAACAACGTGATAGAAGTGCTCCAGAGCCAATAAGAACACATCTGGTGCTGTTTGACTGGAGTCAGTAGTTTTGTTTCTTTTTTACTGTTTTATTTTATTCATTAAATTCTCTTTAAAGTCTAACCGCACTACTGCTCTTAATGGATAAAGATAGGGAATGTATTCACAGTTAAAATATAATAAAAAAGGAGACTAAATCCATTGAAATGTGAGTTTCATAAAAACGGAGAAATGTCTGGAATATTTGGACTATGACTTTCAATACATTAACTATAAGGGTAGTAATGCAGGGGGCTTCAACTTTGTCCATCCATCCATCCATCCATAAAATAATAAATAATTTCTCCTGCAACAATGCATTTTTTCATTGAGAAATAATAACATAGGTTATTTAATTAATAATGGAGTTCAGTTTATTTTTTTATTTCGTAAGAAAACTTAATCAGCATAATTAGTGTACATATATTTTCAAAGAGAGATTTTAAATAATACTCTTACTCTTAACATGTAGTCATCCTATGGATACAGTAAAGGTTGCTCTGGAATGATTTCAATAATTTTTTTAGCTAATTTATGTAGAGAGATTTATGTTAATTACATAAATTAATGAAATAGTTATCTACATCTGGCATGCACCTGTCGAAAAAACAAAGAAAAAAAAAACTATTGCAGTTTTATGTCCAATTCTTTGTGTTGTGTGAGCAACAGTTAAGCAAGAAGAATGAACATCTGTCTATCACTGCCACTAAAACTGTGTACTTTGTCTTTTCTATTCCTGTGATGCACCGAACATTCGTAGTTAGAAAGTGATGTGAGTTGAAAATATTCTCACTACTCCTCCCTCCACAATGGCATCCTCCCCAACCCCTTATTCTCATCTTTGCTCCTTCTTTGTCTCCTCCAAAGACTCCAGGAGCGGAGCTTGATATGGAGCTTATGGGGGGAAAAGAGGAAGATCAATCCTGGTGTCAGCAGCTCAACGCACATCTCTCCCAGTAACGGCAGGACAAGTGTCAGCTGGAGGAGAGGCAGCCGCCACGCAGAGACAGAAGAAGTAAGCATCAGTGAATGAAAAGGATAGGGGTGGTGGTGGGATGGATGTTGGGGTATTGTGGCGATGGGAGGGGCTGGACAGGGAAAGAGGGGCATTGAAAAAGAGAGCCCAGTGCATGGCAGCCAAGCGAGTGAACGGTCCTGCCCAAGGGAGTGCACCTCCAGTAGACAAAAGATCAATTCTCTCCATTTCACTCTCAGCTCCTGATAACAAGCAAAAGTTCAGCAAGCCCAGGAGCTGTCTTGTCTTTGAAATGTGCATTCTGCTGTGCTACACACATGCAGCTGCACACTTACACTCTCATACAAGTGGCCTAGACAAATAAACCCACTGTGTTTGAATTTAGGGACCCAATGATTTCAAATTGGCTGTTAATGACTGAGATACTGCTTTGGACATGAGGGGAATTAGGAAAACTCCATGATGGAACAGCAATCTCTAATGCTAGCTCTTTTTTTTAATGGGTTTAATGAGTGCAGGTCGTGTTGGTTTGTTATGGCAGTGGAGGGATTTCCGTGTTTCCCGATTGCTGTTTCTTTTTGGAATATGCTACTGGATGTTTTTTTTTCTGTTAAAAAAAAGGGGGGGGGGGGGGGAGTCATATTCTGGTTTACAGCTGGCTTCAAATTATAAAACGAACCAAAAAAGAAGAAAATAACCACCACCACAGAGGAAACTGTTGCATTTGGTCAGAATCAAAACATAATTTGTGACAACAAGCTGAGCCAGGAGTGTGTGGTTTGGATCATGATTGTGGATAACATTGTTATTGGCGACGGGCTACAGTCAGCCAAACAGAAACATCCTTTTAGAGGAGCTTCATTTTGTTTTTCCTGCACACACAAATGTTACTCATAACATTCTCATTTAGGAGAGTTTATGGAATATATTGTTTCCTTCCTGTTTGTGCTAGTACTCAAGTCATTGCCCTTGTTTTTGTACAAATTTTAAAGAGTTCCCTCAAAACCACATGTTTGTGGGTAAGTCCTAACATGTTCTTCATTAAAAGTAACAAGGTTTTCAAGCGTTTTGCTTATTAAAATAAATGTGTAATGACATGTCACCCATTAGCCCATTCTTCGTCCAACACGGCACACTCTCCCTAACTACATTTTACATTGTGAGCATCTAAATATTTTGAACCTCTTCCCATTCCCATAAAACTCACATTTAACAAGACGGAGTAAAGAAAAAAAAACTCAACTTGCCAAGATTCTGCAGCTTGAAAGGCAATAACCAAATTTCATGCAAAAATGGGACAAAGCATATTTCATTTCCCAGTTTGGTGATGAGTCCTTACAGTCTAGCTCGATCATTCTTCTTTCTATGAGGGTCTATAAATCTTTACTGAATCCCTACAAGGCTGATAGTGTTTGACAGTTCTGTAGCTGGTTCTGTTTAAGACAACCACAAACAGAGAGCAGCTCTGTGGAGGTTAGAACCTTGCCTCTTCTCATCAGAATAAAACCCAAAGAGAGGGTCACTCTCTGACAGTATTCAAGATAGGCATCAACCTTTTGTACCACAGTAGACTAGTTACACAAAACAGTTGGCCTGCTATTCAGCAAAGATGATAGATCAGATAGAATTAGCTCAGTTCCCTCTTTGCAATTTGCCTTCGTTTGGGCCAAAAATGTCATAACATTGTCTGTGTAATAGACCTAATCATTACATTTCTCCGGGACCCCTTGCTATGGCCTTAAGCAGATGGCTTGTGTTTCTTCTTGAATGCAGATTTATGCCCTGGGAATGTTTACAATTGTCGATACATGGACTCAGATTAAAAAAAGACATTAATTGAGGCAAATCTGTCCTCTACCCTGTGTTGTTTTTGTAATGTTCTGGATGGAAGGAACAACTTGCAAAGAGGGACAGGAGATGTCACAGTATTGACCTTTTTACACGATTTTCAATTACTGGAAAAAGGAGAGAAACAGCGAAGGTCCCTGTAGTGCTGCTGTCTCCGCTGTCTTCTCTACAGAACATCTGCCCATCGAACGTGGTAGCGGCTCCTTTTTCTCCCCATGAGGTCACGCGCCCTGCTCAGGATGGGCAGGTGTGTTCTGGCCCAGGCCTCTCTGTCATTAAGCTGCCCAGCTGTGCTGTCACGTCTGGCATAGAGGCAAGTGTCATCCATGACCCCGTTCCAGCCCCCTCAGAGGGGCATACACAGACCTTGACAGGGCAGCTGAGGGTAAAAACACTCATGGAATATCTATGAAGGACGACCATGTCGTCCCCTTCTCGCACCCTGGTGGGCGCCACCTCCACATGCTTGCCTTCCCTCCTGCCAACATACAGGATGGGTCCTCATCAGCCGTGTCAGTCAATAAAAAGCAAGAACATCAAACATCCTCCCCTGCTGTGTCCTGCATGTCTTTTCAAAAGACACTTACACACTTGGACGCAAGTGTTGGCAGACATTCGCACTGCTAGATTGGTTTAACTTAGGTATGTTTGATTAAAATAATTCATTAGTCTGATTTTTATTCTTTGATTTTTTCCATTTCAACACTTCTAAAAACTATAGAATAAAATCATAATATATCTGATACTTTGTGGAAAAATCCTGAAATGTTATGTTTCATGTTCTGAATTAAGTTTACTCATATTTATAGTATGCTTCTACTATCAGAATTTCTTTAAAGTAAATTTCATATGTGATATTGACTACTAATGTAAAGGATGCTCATGAATTAAACTCATCAGGTTCTTTCAGTACAAGTCCATGGTGGCAATCATTAAAAAAAAAATCTGAAGGTAGCAGTATAGAAGCTGCAGCTGCTTCTGACAAGCTAATATTAAGTAATGTACATGTTGCCACAGAAACAAGTATGTTATTTTGCAATAAACTGCTTCTTGACAGATTTCAGTTAAGCAACAGTACTATCAGAATCCCCTCAGCTTTTATTCTCTGGAAGAAAAATGAAAAAAAAAAAATGCTGAATGTTTGTTGCTCTCCGGTTTGGAGTGGCCTGAAAGCTTTGCTGCTGATATGTCTCTTTGAGGTAAAAACGAGCCGGAGTATTGCATGTTCAGGAGAAGCACTGTGGTGGGGAAACATAATTACATATCCCCTCCTGTACAACAAAACCCTGCAATTTTTATAGCAGTTCAGTAGGCTCCCTAGTTATCTGGAGTCAGTGGCAGTTTTTATGTTTACCTGGTTTTGATGGATGTATGACTATGCTAATCACACTTTTGCTTAAAATGATGTCTAACTACTGCTGGTGTCATAGAAATAAACAGTCTCTTCAGTGATAAATTTTCTTCTCTTCACTGATGGTCCAGCAGCTGTGCTGCTCTGGCTTCTTCGCCCTTATTGCTTTCCCACCTGAAGATGTTAAGTGGAGACATAAACAGAAAAGGGAAAAAAACTGTGACAAAATAGGTTTTACAAAAGCCTAATCCTCTCTATTAACTTTTAATTCTATATCAATACATTTTAGAAAAAAGAACTGCTTTCTTACATCTTTTAAATAAACAGCACCACAATAAATGATGCTAGCTCTAAAAATGATTACATAAAATTGTTTTTACAATACAAAAGATGTTCTTGATTAATTATGTCTTCAATGCCTAGATTTTTTTCTTTTTAATCTTATCTTTAATACTTTGCAGTATGACGCTTACCTGCCAATAGCAGGTGATCCAGATGTGTATGTTGAACCTTGTTTACACTATTGCACTTTTATTGCTTAATTTTCAAAATTACATTTAATAGTAAGAACTATTTCTACATTACATGAATGATTTGTACATTTCACAGACTGTCCTAGACTCTATATGTCGATAACTTGCAGATGTTCAGCAGCTGATTCTGTTGCACTGATTATATCCAGTTGTTTATGCCTTAAAATAATCGCTGACAGTTGTCAAGTTTTACTTGTTTAATATTTTGCAGCTTGGGGGAGAAAAACTGCAATATTAATGAATTAAGCTCTGGTCAGGCTGTGTTCTTGTAGCAAAATGACTTATGACAAGTTAGGGGTTTGTGGTTAATAGAAATTTTGCTTGATCTGAGTTTCCTAAAACAAGTGGATACAAATGTGTTTTGCTTTATTTTGTCTGGACTATGTTGAAAATAAACATTTTATTAACATGTATGAAAGCATTCTGCTATATAAAGCATTTGTCCACTGCTCCAGGTAGAAACTATGACCTCTAAAAAAAAAACTGGTTTTGCTGAATATGTTTTTTGAGGAAACCATTTAGAATGTTTACAGAATTACACTCACCATGGTTGAATAAAAAGAGGGAAGGATACACACATCTCATTATAAAACTGCTTTATGCTACTTCAATTCTTACTCTACATTAGTTACTTTGTCAGAACAAAACAGCGCGTATTCTGTAATTAGACAACTTTGTCTAGAATACCAATACAGGACAAAAGACATTTTATTATTAAGAGCTCAAATCCTAAAACTGCTTAAAAAGACATGAAGAATTTTTTAAAAATGTTTCAAATTAAAATTTAAAACTGTTTAATACAAATACTCTTGTTGTACCTGTTATGCATAAAAAAATAAAATAAAAGATCAAACAAATCAGCAGTCTTGCCAAACTTCACACAGAATCCTTTTCAGACCTGCAAGAAATCAAGAATTTGATGTGTGTTTGGTCATTTTTTTTGAGTTATTGAATTTTTCGGTGTCAGTAGCATTTTTCCCAGCCTCACCTACAGTGAACACATGCACACGTCTGGCGTTATTGGCAGTGAGCCTTCATCCACCGACACCTCCAGCGTCCCTGGTGGCCTTTGTCACAGAAGAAAGAGAATGATCAATATCCCAGTTAAACTAGACTTTCAAAGCTGATCGTACAGGGCCTCGTTCTGGGGCCTTCTTTAATGAATTTTCTTTCATTCCGCACAAGTTTTTAAACATCAAACAATAAATCGGCCCGGGCACAGTAAAATATTTAGATCTATTGACTGTGTTTGAAAAATGTAGAAGGCAAAAACTCTAGTGGTTTGATGCTGATACATTCTGAACACTTTAATCCACCCGAGTGTTTCCTTTTATCTGCCTGGGTTTCTCCAAAAGAGGGGAAAAGGGCCTCAAGAATGTTCTCAAAGATCCAGCAACTCATTCTTAGGAGCACCTTACCTTTAACTGCTCTCCTCTAACACATTCAGATTCCTGGTACCAGGACACACTTTAAAAGAAAATAAACCACACCTCATAAAATGATTTGATTTTTTTTTAGATGATCAAACAAATTCATGAGTAATCTTTGAATTTTAAGGACTGGATTTGTTCAAGAATTATTCTCAAAATTCAGTTTATTAAGTTTTGTAATTTATTTAACTTAAACTTTCTTCTGTTCAATATACATTGATAAATTAAGATTATTTTTTCACAAACAATCCCTAAAAGAAAAACAATGACACATCAGACTTTCAGCACCTTGTTTTTTAGTGGAAAACGTGTATAAAACAGTCAGGAAAAACGAATAAAATAGGAATAAGAGAAGACGCTATATTATTGTGTAACACAATCTCAAGTATCTTTTATCTTTTAGCATTGATTAATTGTTTTCAGATGGTGCAAGAGCCAAAGATCAAACTGTATTTGAGAACACATTATGCTGTAGAAAGATTTCAAAAGAATCAGCGAGTTTGTAAAAAGTACTTTTCAGTCCCTGTGTTGTGTATTTGTAGTGTACATCACACGATTTGTTCTTTCCACCTTCTACAAATTATACATCAGTATTTTTTTGTTAAAAGTCAGATCAAGGTGAACATTGGTGACTCAGTCTGACTCCTGGTGAAGTCACTCTTCTGGTAATAAATTCTGTGTGCACATGTCTTTGCATGGTCGGCGATTGCTGGGTGTGCGTTTGGTTGGCGTGACATTTCAGCCTTGACGTTAAACATCTGTTGGATGATTCATTCAGCAGTGGATGTGAAGTGACACCAAGGCACATCTGCCGTGGAGTGGACGATCCCTGCAAAACCTGCCCCTTGTAAGGCCCTGGGTTCACCATCCAAATCACTTTTCTGGTGATTGCGTCATTTGCCCTCCTCTCCGAGCGGCTAGTTCACAAAAGTGACATCCTGCTTCTTTCCCCAGTTGTGCACGCTGAGGAGCAGCAGATGTGTAGCCTTGAGGAGATTTAGAAATGGCAAACACAATGAAACTCAAGAACCTGGGGGAAAAAAAGAAGTCATCCCAGAAAAAGCTCATTGTGTCCATTTTTGTCTCAGCACAGCAGAATTACAATGAAGCTAGAGATTTTTCTGTTTACATGTTCATCATCCAACTTAAACAGATTAATTAATAGTTTTAAATCACCAACAGCTCCAACAAGTAAATGTTTATGTATTCCAAAATGAAGAATTTCAGACAAAAAAACTTTTTTTTCCATTTCACTAAATAATTGTTTTTAGAATTAGTCATATTTCCACTATTTATTGACACTTTAATTACTTAATATTAATAAACAGATTAATAAACATTAGAAATGATTATTTGTGGCTTTAGACTTAATTTTCTATCATTTTAGCATAAAATTTCATAAACTTCCGAATATGTACAAGCAGCATTTACTTGATGGTTGTGCTCAGTATCTAGTAGATAGCCACTCATTCTGTTTGAGAGAAAAGCCATGTTAAAGTCCCAGCCCATGATAAATCTATTCTGCTCAATGTAAAGATTGAGAAATCATTTCAGTCTAAGTGACAGATGCTTCTCTTCACTACTGTGAGGGCATTGTGATCACTTGAATGAATACAGCTTGACTAATTAAGGTTATGCAGTCGGCTGACTCTCTCCAAACAAAGCTTGTGTAATGCAGATTGGGTTGTAGTGCAGCTCTCATGGTATTGTGCAGATGAGAGTTGATTTCAGTCTGTGTCAGATGAAAAAGTGATGGAATGCTCAACTAGCCCAGCACTCAATTTTCAACATTGCACTCATGTTTCCTCTTGCCTCTATAATTCTGTTCCTCATGAATTGATTCTCATATACTGTTTGGCGCTGTGCTCTCTGTCCCACTAGTTACTGTAACAAGAACACAGAGGGATAAAGCTATACATGTCTCACCAGAAATAGCTTATGACTAACAAACGCAGCCAGTGCAGATGATGATGATGACTGAAATGCATTGGTTAGCTGTTCATGAGCTTGCTGTGCATGTTTGGCACAGATAGAGTCCAAGGACGCACAAGGCCTTTGATCCTGTCTCTGGGGCGTCCCAGATGTTCCAGCACAGGGCAATGTCAAGTCTGGTTTATTTACATAGGTAATGCCCAGCTATTATACGTACAGCTCATCCATCAAACAAAACAGATTTCAGGAAAGCTTTTGTCTTCGCACGACTGAGAATTGAGGTTAGTCAATAAATGAAGTCTTGATAGACAATAACCACGTGTCTTTCAGGACTCAAGATTTTGTATTTAGTCAAAGCATCCATAGGGCATGTCCTCTCTTTGCAAATGCATATGTCCCTAAAATTACCTTTCATTTGAAGAAATATATAGGGACAAGTTTGATTAAAATGAAGTGAGTAATATTTTATTTGTACAGGTTTTAAAAAATAGAAGTATTTTTTCTCTGAGGTCAGTAATTTCAACCAGGAGCTGATTTGAGCTGACTGATCATCTTTGAGAAATCTTAACCAGTAGGTGGCAGTATGATACCTGAGTCTACAAATCTTTAACTCGGACTCCTCAATCATGTGAAGAATGAGCAGCATAACTATTTTTATGACAGGGTTACACTGTTTTTTGCACTAATTATTAAATAAAAAAAATGTATTTTGAACTTTTATCACTACACACTATTGCATACCAAGCATTCAAATAAAGTCTGATTTGAAAATATAATTATTATAAATGGTATAAATATGCAGTTTTCTATTCTGCCCTAAAATGTATTTAATTTTCGTTTTAGTTGTTGCAGAATATTCAAACTTAAATTGTGAGGGCACAGGAAATCACATGACATGAAATACATCTCAGTTTAAATCTCAGCTAAACTTTTTGATGGACTTCTTGGTTACTTTATCAATTGTAACATTTTTAAAGCATTTTTAGTATTTTAAGTTGGATTTTATTTTCAATTCAACAATTTTGCAAAAATCTTTAACCTAAATATGTTAAAACTCAGCAGTGGAACATTTCCTTTTACTTTTTCTTAAATGTTTTCTTTTCCATATATCAACAGAGGAACTTTTCTACTTGGCAGATTAATGGGATGCAACTATTGTTAATGCATTTGTGACACAATTTTTTATACATTATCAGAGTGAAAACAAATGCTGGTTGCAAATCAAAAGAGACTATTAGCTTATTTTTTAGATTATGTCTTTAGAGGCCCTAACAAACACACATACACACACAAAATAATTCTTTTTCTTTGTTTATCAATTGACCTGCTTTTCTATTTATTTATTTTTTGTTGACTCTTATCAAGTTGCAAAATAATGAAACTCTCCAGAAATAAGAAAAAAAAAGTTTTCTCAGACTCTGTGAGCATGGTTCAAATATTGTTCTTGCTTATTAAGTTATTTTTCAGAATTATGAAAAAAATGGAAGGTAGTTGCACAACCTGCTACTTTCACTGCCACTACTCAGATTTAGAGATATATTTTCTGAAGAGGAAAAAAAATCAATTAGTGCTAAATTTATTCATGGATTTCTGCAATCAATGCGAGTCCACTCAAAGAGGCTCAGTGGGACCAGTTCATCCCAGTTAATGTGTTTGAAGGGGAATTACCATTGATGTTGTTTTCTCTTCCTCTCAGGTCAAAGAGCATCTTGGAGCTGTCACAGTCTGCCAACAGAAACATCCCTCTAGTCTTCATTGTTGCTCCTATGTGATGTCCGGAGAGCAGAGAAGACGGAGAGGTGGCATGGCCAGCTGAAGTGAGGGTAGGATGGTCGGATTAGCCAGCTATGCTAAATCTAACATGCATAATATCAGGGGGTCTCTCTACAGCTAATTGTGAATCCAATCAAGGCTGTGAAAACTGCCTATTGATTTACTCCACAGAACACACACAATGAACAAGAGCAGAGGGAGCACATTATGCGCATTTTCAGCCACAAATGACTTCCATGTCAACCAAATATTATTTTCCACTACAGTAGCCATCAGTGCAATGCTGTTTTCCCAGTTCTTTAGGTGAAACACAGCTATTCCTCACATTCTTTTAATTAGCCACAACCACTGCGATTTTAATACACATGACCTTTCATGACTTGTTGATTGTTTTTATAATTCTTGCATACTTCACAATGTTGCTCCAAAAGACATACAGTGTGATCTTCTGAAATGTTCCTTCAAGGATACTTCTTTCGCTCTTCGTATTGATTTCAAACAGTTCCTCCACACAGGCTATATTTCAGGTCAATTAGACATATTTGGGCATTTGCAAATCATTTTTTTTCTTTTAGATCCTGGGGCTCTAAAACTGCACTTTTGGCCCTAACAGCATTGCTCAGATTCTCTGTGGAGCTTGACATTTTGATCTGCAACAGAGACTAAATGATAACCGTTTCCTTGTAAATACTGTTGCCTGCGGGGGAGGGTTTAAATAGACCGAGAAGGACTTTTCACTCACTCACTTGTTTATATTCACAGCTCATCTAAATATGGACAGTCAAAGCATTTTGAACGTACTGTGCATTTCATGAAGCAATGTGAAACTGTGGAGTAAATTCAGAAAGGGGAGAGGCATAATTACAGCCAAATGTTGTTCGTAATTTCCCAAATCCTTCTGTTTTTACATTTCCAAATGATATAATTATGATTGTTTTCCAGAGAGATGGCGAAGATGTTGTGATTGTTAAGTTGAATTTCTTTAACAGACTACATTATTCCATCTTTTTCTGTCACTCTGAATGTTTTGTTTTTCTTTAAAGAGAATTTCTTTCTGGTCATGTATGAAAGAACAAGCTGCCTTTGTTTGAAGTGTTTGGTGCTGGCATTTGTGATCACTCTCATTAGCGCTCTCATCGCACTGCGAGCAAAAAACATTCCAATTCACTTAATTTCATTTCAAACATATCATTGACTGCTGTCTGAGCTTGCATCCACATCTAAGAGAAATTGTTTATTTGAAACCAACAAGCACCCCTTTCTTCAACAATTTTAAATATAAATAGAGGCCGAATCGATTAGTTGCTCGATTAATTTAGTGTGTTTTCTACCAACTCTAGAAAAAACATAAAACGTGTAAATAATTCCTTTTACTATGGATTTATTTTATCTTGAGAGAAACTCTATCCTGAAGTTTGATCACTGTATTGTCTTGGCTACCCCATGGTACTCTCACATTGTGACCAGGACGTGACATTATTCACCTCTCACTCTGCAGAATACTACTTTTTAATTGAACTGGGGAATTATTTAAGCATTGCAAACACTAGAATATGCATGATTACAGGCGATCATTTTATACCCAACAGGAGTTTGCTCAGCTACAGTAGGATAATAATCCATTTTTACAGTGACGCACTGTGTTTGCTTGATTGCTGATACTGCTCAAGGGAAAGACTGCTGCATGTCACATCCTTATCAAAGCAGCGTTTTGTTCTTTCTTGCACACTTATTCCATAGGAAGATCTGTGATCTGTTATGTGTGTGCACATCTGTCTTCAGAACACCCCCTTTGCCTACACACAGACTCGCTACCCTGAGCCCCTCCAAACTGCCGCTGAAGATCAATTGTGTTTGTACTTTATGTGTATGTGTATCAAAGAGTCCCCAAAGTCAATACCTCCACTTATAAGGTAATGTACTGACATGGGAGATTCCATGGGGACCATGCGAGCGCTGCGTGTACGGAGGCTGTGCAGCAGAAGGAGGGTGTTAGGAGTAAGGGGGAATTCAGCAGTCATATAGTGTGGGAGGAGGAAGCTGGATTGATAATGTTCACCACTTACACAATACTCTTCTTCAAGTGGAAAGCAATGTACAGCTCCTGGCACAGAAATCCAGACGCATATGCATACACAAAGATGCCGGTAGTTGGTTTCAACACGAGGGGCTCCCAGCTGGAGTGTTAGCTATGATTACTCTCCCATCGAACACTTATTGTGTTTCACTGAACCACAGGGGCATTTGTTGACAATGAGAACGTTCATAGCAGCAAAAACACTCAACCAGTTGTTTTATTAATCCTTTTGACTTATCTAGCTACATGTCCTTGCAAAAGAGGAATTATTCCCATGCATTTCAATATTATATTGACCTTATAACTAGCCAGGTTTAAGTCATAAATCTATAGTTGCTCTTGTCTAAGAAGTGTGCAGCCCAGTGCTCACCAACTCCTCCTTCCTGTATTCGTTCTTTTACAGCTGAGGTGGGAGGCAGGTCAAATACAATGCTGGGGTTTTGCTGGATTTAACCCAGCCAAAGGAGAGAAGTGGGAGGATGCAAGTGATGGTCTCTGTCTGTTTGAGTGTATGGGAATTTGATAGCAATAGTGTGTGCTCATTGTCCTTTTGATGTGTGTAAGTGCTTTTTTTGTATATATATATATATATGAATGTGGAGACGCATAGGCAGTGACAGAAGTCGACCCCTCTGTCAGCAGCGTATTATGTCCAGTTCATTTGTAATGCCCAACTTCATTGGCTGTCAGTTTTACTGCCTAACTGTGTCAGCTGGGCAGTGTTAAGTCTGATGGAGTGTTTTTTGCCTGTGAAGCCATTCTGCGCAGAAAGGCAGGGAGAGCTATATAACAGGTTCTGTGACAGGTTCTCAAAACAGGCAGGCCATGAATATGCAAACTCCTCCACAAACAGCTCTGAAAAAAAATCCTGCTTGATGTGGCTGAATCGGAAAATAAGCAATTTTGCCATATTCAAGCAGCGGCATTGACATTTTCTGCATATTTCTCAGTTTCACTGTCTCTTCAAGTTAATTTCTGCAGCACAAGTCAGAGAAGAGAGTTTCGTGCCTGTTTCATCAGTAAATATTAAATAATGTTTCACTTTACTGTCACAGTGTAATGAAAAGAGGAGAGGCATGTGCCAAGGGATGAAAAGAAACCATAATTAGATATTTTTGAAACGTTATATTAGTTGTGCATTTTTTAATTATGTGATTTTGCACAACTAACATGTCTTGATTGATTGAGATAAGGACCTCCTCTTAGCACCAAATGTGCTTCCACCCTCCCCTGTTTAATGCAAATTATGTGAACATGTGCCTTTGATATTGAAATGATCTCGCTGCATTCCTACAAATATTTCAGCATATGAAATGGGACTGCATTTGCGCTTTCTTTTTTTTAACTGCATATACACTACATTTATCTCACCTAAGTTATGAGCTTCAATTATAAAAGCTTAAATGATCTGTTTGTTTAAAGAAAGTGTGTTATTACATGTATTTTGCAAATCATCTAAGCGTATAAGCTATAAAAGTATGGCAGGTCTGTATCAGGATAAATGCTTTCAAATTCATGTCTATTTATTTTTCCTATCACCTAATCAATATAATGATCATTGTGCTTTAAAGAAGTTAAATAAATGAAAGCAAACTATTTGCCCTAATCATGAGTCTCATGTTAAAAAATACAAAAAAGGAGTGTCACAATTTTATGTATCAGACTCAGCTAAAAGAAAATCAGGCATTAAATTGCAGCGTTTTCTTAATTTTGACATCTGAGATGCTGAGTCTCTTAAATCTTCAACTTGTACTGAGGTAAAGAGAGCATAACACTGATGTTTCAGTGGTAGATATATACTAAAACAAGACAAATACAGTGATTATATCCAACAGTAACCTTTGAGCGAGTCCCCGGAGTCACAGCCTTGTATATTTCTTCACGCTTAGTGTCTTTTCAGGACGCTGTGTTGTGTGACCCTCGGGCTTACTGTATGAGGTGATAACAGGACAGCATATCTGTGTCTTTCTAAAACAAAACGCCTGCATGGAAAATGTGCACAGGCCCTGTGAGAGTCCCACTGCAACAGACACAGCTTTTATCATGAAGAAATAACACTCATACTCAATAATTGTGTGGTATTGTCTAGTTTGCGAACCCTTCTGCAAGAACTGTCGGCTTCTTCTGTTGTTTTTTGTCCTCCTCATATCTTGTAGGTATCATACAGTGAACAGTGTGACAATACATATGCTATGTTTTATTACTATCAAGGTTTAAGACATGGATCAGATTGGCCGGCAGTTTTAAGTTCTTCCGGTCTGGACATGATCATGTACGAGGGGAAAGGGTGGTGATACTATTAACTTTACTCCTTTCCTGTTTAGAGGAGGGGGAGCTGTGCATTCCAGGACACACACACACACACACACACACACACACACACACACACACACACACACACACACACACACACACACACACA
>JBAMHX010000005.1:10956041-10982749 GCA_037177515.1 Pseudomugil tenellus
CACACACACACACACACACACACACACACACACACACACACACACACACACACACACACACATACACACACACACACTGTAAGTAATTATGAAATATACTTGTACATATAGACAAATTGTTTCATGCACAACATCTACCCAAACTTTATACTTAGAACACATTTAGCAACACATGCACATTATCGTCCACTCACACATCTAAATGCATGCCCATGCCTCTCGTTTGACACGCTCGCTCACTCAGTGACTATCTCTTCCTCAGAACTCCTTTTACTGGAAGGCCACTCTGATAGGGGAGAGACACACCATCCTAGTTGATTCCAGAGGGAGTCCTTCAGAAGCAGCACTTCCAGTGGCTTCAGTGCATTAAAGCTTTTACCTTTTGCTTCTAAAGGCATCGGGACAAAAACAGGCCTTGATCCCTCTCTCTCTCTCTCCACCCAGGAGAGGGAATGCATTGTCTTATGAGGACACTGATTACTTAGGAATCAGTCATCAATTATTCAAACAATAGCATGGTGCATTGCCTCCACCTTTTGTGACAGGACGGCCTTTCAAGTCTGGGAAGTGGACAGACACACCCTTCCCAGTGTACAAGAATCAATACATGCCAAGAGAGTTGGCTTCCTTGTTTTTGTTTTGGTCTGTCTTGCTCTTCATACCAGTTTGAATTTTAGAGCTCTGGCATTGCTCTTTTGAGAAACCTTGAAGTGCCAGCTGCCAAGCAGGCCACAGGGGTAAGGTAGGCCACCATGAAAGCCTGTGGGGTTTGGAAATAGGCCCCTGGCATGTGCTAGTCTGCTGCCTTTAGGTCAGAGGCTGCCCACTCCTTTCACTCTCTCTGGTGTCTGTTGTCTTAACTCTGCTGATTAGCTATAAGTGAGCCTGATGAATGTACCCTGTTCATCCATAACACCTGGTTCTCGGGAGAATGGAGGTTGAGGCTACCCCAAGAAAGGATTCAAGATGAGAAAAGGGGACTTTCTGGAAAGATGGGACCACCCAGGATTTGCATATTTGAGGTTTTAACTTTGTTTTTCTTTCTTGCCTCCACTCAGCGGCGTTGCCACGTTTTTCCCTGAACCAGACTTTTGGCACACCTCGCAGTCCTGCTCTTTAGTCACTGTCACTGAAACACAAAGAACCCAATACATGCACTGCGTCCTGCTCCAGACTGTCTGACAACCATTTTCTGGAAAGCTTCACCACTTTGCAATATTTTCTAATAGATCATCATCTTACACCACTGTAATGCTTGTAGCCTATTACTTTGAATGCTTTTGGACCATTTTAGACCAAGGTCAAGCATCCCAGGCCAAAAAGCCAATTAAAAGATAAAGATGTGTAAGTCCCACCTGATACATTTAGTGGATGTTTTTTTTAGTTCTTTTCACTTTTAAATATAACCCTACAGCACATTGCTGTTTGATTGTGGACTCTTTGAATTGGCCTGTGTTGCAGTCTGTGAAGCAAAATGTGAAAGCGACAGGAAAAATCTTAAAGGCAAGAAAAAGTTTAAGAAGGGCAAGATGGGGATGGGGTGGAGGGGAGGGGAGAACAGGGGTGTGGGTGTCATTTAAGGATTTTGGTAACAATGGCTGGACTCCAAGACTGGCTAATAGTATCTGACACACTACAATTTTGAGGCTTATATTAACATTGTTTTTACAGCTGTAATTAAGCCACCTAATCAGAAGCACATTGGTTGGGACAGTCTAGGGCTGTGAGGGGGCAGACACAGTGAGCTGTGTTCAGCCTGCGGCAATGCAGCAGCACCACATTGGGCTAGGGCTAAGTGGAGGCCAGCCAAGGGAACTGTGGGTGGGAGAGCATCCTGAGTGTGACACACACACACATGTAAAAACAACCAGCATCACACTGAATGAAGGTAGATATTGGATAGGAGGTGATTTTTCTGCATAAACATTCATATGTGTGCAAATTCTTTTTACTTTTCATTTGAATGTTTTTGTCTTGCGGCAACATCTGTCTTAATTGTGATGTAGTCTAGTGGATTTCCATGTTTGCTCAGTGGATAGTTTATGGTGTGTGCCTTTGTGCAAAGAAGAAATGTCTCCAAATGTGTGTATGGAAGAGAGTGGGAATGTGCATGTGTGCGGTCACCTCAGCCCCACTGAGGTTCACCCCACCCTTGTCAGGGCTCGGTGCCGAGTCACCCAAGTCTCAAATGGCTAAGAGCACACACGCACACATGGAGCAGGATGCAGTACTCAGCTGGGGCCAAAGTCAACAGATGAGCTGGTCTGAACCGGCTTGCTGTGTGTTCTGATTGTAAATTGCACTGGTGATGATTAGAGAACTCCAGCACAGGATGTCGACTCTTAAAACTGTCCAGAGAAAATAATTTTCTACTATGTTCAGGAAACTTTTTCCCCCTTCTCTCTTTTACTCTCCCCTCCCCCTTCACCCCCTCTTTAATTTAAACATCATGGGCCTGTATGCAAGGAGGTGGAAGGAGTTGGTGCGTAAATTGATTTAAGCCCCCTAGAAACAAAAAAGGTTGACAATGGAGGCTGTTTTGAGTTTAATCTTATCGAAGCAAGTGCAAAACCAGACCCATGAATGAATCTCTGTTTATTTATACGTAAATGCCAAGGCGTGCACTTCCTTAATGTCACTGTTCAGATTTTGAATCAACATCTGCACGCATTTTTCTTGATCAGTCTATGTTGTGAGATTGTGTGATGTTAAGCGTGTGTACATTAACACTGTTTCTTAGGTGTTCACTCCAGTGTGTCTGATAGAAAGTAAGAAGGAAGATCAATGAAGGTTTGTGTAACAGTCCAAGAACCTGATGGGGATAAATGATTATTGTTCTGCTCTTTACTTCCTACTTACCATTCACAATGTCATCATATTGAGGCATACAATAGTGGACATCTCATACTTGCTGGTGTCTTTAATATCACCAAAGAATCATCTGACGTGCTAAATATTAAACATATATACATGGTTTTATTAAGTCTTTCTCCATCTATTCCTTAAATTGATACATCAAATGTAATGTCATCAACATACAAAGTTAAAATGATCTTCCTTTTGAATGAGTTTACTGGACATTTTAGTACTGGAGTTTGCTGAACATCCTGTTTCTTGTAGCCAGCTGGCAGATTTTGTCTCACATTCTTGCACCCCTGCCGCGAGGCTCTGCTTGGTGACCATGAATGTCTTAGCAACTACTGAGCCCTCTCAACACGTCCTTTAGCCTAATTTAGATTTACGTCCTTCTTAAAGACTTCTCCATTCCCTCCCTCTATGGATGACATTTATGCTTCTCTGAGTCACATGGTAACTACACATTCATTTTTCAAGTATGTCTGCCTGCCAGATATGGAAAAAGGACAGTTTAGCGAAAAAAAATAGACTGGTAGCCAGAGAGATCATTTTTTATCACACGTCTTGAACAGTGTGACTGTTTGTCTGACGTTTGGCAGCCGTTGCACTGTATTGACCCTTTTATTCCTTCTGTTTAACCTCCACGGAAATTATTTATTCAACCAAGGAGGCAGAGCGTAGAATCAAAACAGGAGTGGAACCAAAATCTTACATTTGGGGATGAGCCTGGTTCTGTAGCCAAATTGTCCAAAAATTCTGTCAGGAACAGTGAGTTATCTTAAAGGACATTTATTTTTTTATTGGTTTGCTTTCTTTTTGAGTGCAAAGTGCAATTTGAGAAAAGAAATGATATTGAGTGGAAGCAAAATGCAAATTTAAGGTTGTATCAAAACCAGAACCACAAGCTGGTCTTGGACATGAAAAAAAAATGAACAGAACTTTTAAATTCTTTGTCCTTGTTTCTCTGCTGTGCAATGTAGATGTAAGAGCTACCATAAAATCTATCAACAAGCACTAGCAGATATTTGTCACTGTACCGCACAAGCCTTCAGACTGTGTCACAATCTTTGCCAAATATTTTCTGTCTTCTTTTTGTTGTGCTTTGTTTGTCTCCCCCCTTTTCCATCTCTGCACCCCTCCAAACCCCCATTTGTGTTTTACGACTGTTTACGTAAATCAGCGGTTTCTCCTCTGTTCGTTGGATTGTGGTTAACCGAAACAAATAAATAAATGCATGTGGACACATTCACATTCATCCACGAACGGTCTGTGCACACCTCACAGGCATATAACAAGATGAGAGATGGACACAAAATGTGAGCCGTGGGTGGAGAAAATAAATTAAAAACAAATCATGGCATGACTATGGAATACAACTCAGAAATGGAGGAGACATCTAACCAAACAGCATCAAGATCCTCTTCTACCCTTGACTGTGTCAAAAATTAACAGGAACAATCTAGATTTGTCTTTTTCTTCATGACACAGATATATGAGCTCTTTTGCTGAGTCTCACATTTGCAATAATGATATGCAGTCTTGGATTGACCTTCTCCATCTTATAAATAGCTCAGAGTTTAGAGGGATCAACACTTTGTTGAACCTTCTAATGACAGAGCGAGCTCCAACAAGGGCCCTGTGGTGTGAGATGTGTGTGTGAATTCACTGTTTACGAGAGTAACTTGGATGTGAAATGTCTCAGATTTATATGTCTTGCTTTTAGAATATCCCAGAGATGTATTGGAACCAGTGGAGAGTTTTTTTCCCCCCTCTGTTCTCTCCTGTTTCTCTGCTTCAGCAGTTTGTCTTGGTGAAGACATTGCATAGTGACAACAGGCATTAAAAGACTGCCCCCTCCTCCTCTTTTCCCCATTCACACCCATCTGTGTCCTGCTTTGATACACTGCAATTTCTCTTTAGCAAATAGGGTAATAGAAAAGCTAGAGAGAGGATACATAGAAACTGTGTCCATGAAATGTAAAATGAAATAAATAATTCAGCTGGACTAATTTAACATTTACCACAATGGATGCACCAAACAATGTGATTAATTACAAGGAACACATGCAGGTTACTTTATGAAACGGTTTCCCTGACTTTGTTTTAAGGCACACAGTATTCCAACAAATAATGAGACTTTCACATTCTTATATGCTTATATTCCGGAGTTTTACAGCGAAGGCTTCATTTCAAAGGCTTTTTCCTTGGAGCTAAATACTTATCTCATTTTAATGGTACTCTCGAGAACAGACCACTTATCCTGATATGAATTGAAAATTCACTAAAGGAAACAGCCATGGCATACAATTTCAAGCATAATTCATCCAAATGTGTGTAGCACTTTAAATGGCAATGCAGACACATTTACAGTAAGTTTCAGTTTTTGTTTCTCTGTGGTGTGTATATGTATAATTTACTTATTTTTCATCTTTGAGTTAGAGAACTGCCAGATGAATACTGAAACTCAGCCTGCACAGGGGCAGATTTATCATGTGGCTACTGTGTGTGGCATGTTCATGTGTTGCAGAGGGCAATTCTGACACTGAGCCAGAGTGAGGGCAAATTTCTTGCTGGTTGCTTTTTCCACTGCGCCATAAAGGAATCATTTACCTTAGTGGAAATGATTAAGTGTTGTCAATATTGTGCCAATGCTCTGTTTCAGGCTTTGGATTTTAAAGTGGACTGAAAAACCTAAATGGTCTGTTTGGGTGGCTGAGTAGATCTGAAACCACACAACTGTCTTTGGGACTAATGCGTTTGTGTCCGTGTGTTTGTATGTGTGTGTGTCTGTGCAGCAGATCTGGCAGGAACATGGAAAACCACTGGGACCTGCTCCAATAGGACCGTGGGAGGACTATTTTGATGGCTTAGTGATGGTTAGAGGGTCATACAGTATATTGCCATCATAACACTGACAGCCGAGAGGGAGATGCACATACTCATGCACTTAAACATAAACTCAGAACAACCAACAAACAACATCATGTCCAGTTTTCAAGATAATAGAATTTGTCATAGTAATCTGCTGAAGTTTTATACTATTTAAATAACTAACTACACCAGCAGCAAGAGCGTTAAAGGCTGTTTTTCAGCTCAGGTGTGCAGAGAAACTCTCAATGAAACCTCATGCCCTTACTCCATTTTCACTCATGGACTCTGGGCCTTGAAAAAAAACTTTATTTCCCCTTACCTAAAATGGCCTGGGATAAAACAGAAGCTCTAATTTTCGCATAGCTGGCTGTGTTGTTTTTAATTTAATGGACAAAGCCTCAGCAATGTGAGCCAACTGAGAGGTTCTACTGGTTCAAGCTTACTCTTCTAAAGTCTTCACAGTGTATTAATAGTTAAAATTCAACAGGATATTCACAAAACTAATCCAAACAACACTTAGGCCTCAGCAACAATGTTTGAGTGCATTGCTTTGCTCTTTCAGTATTATCTACAATGAATGGGGTGCATAGGGGTTCAACACTGAAGATGTAAAGTTTCAGAAGTTCAAAAGATAACATAATACCAACTAAATGTGGCAGTAATAGTACAGAGAATATCCATTCTTATTTTAATTTGTCTAATTTTCCTTTGGGAAATGGAAATAATTCAAATAATGGATAGCTAAAAATCAACCATTTCCTCCTTTTTTTTTTTTTTTTTTTTACCTTTTTTTTACTTGTGTTTAGTTATCATACAGTAAAATGGACCACTAGAGGGACTTTTTTATGATAGGAAGACCAGACATACAGTAATTTCAGCAACACTATGTGAGACAGACGGTGAAGCGTCTGGTGAGTGGTCAATATCCTCGATCAATGCTTCAAAATTTGGAATGCCATAGGGCCTGACAGCTATGAATTGTATTACGTTTGGCAGTGTGAAGAATGGATTAGCTGGAATTGTTATGTTGTGGGAATTTAATCCCAATATTTATTTTCTGCATGTACCCAATTTGGAGTTTGGGGTATGAGGCTTTTGTTTTTAGTGAAATCACCCCAGGCACAGAAAACTTAAACTTCTCAATTCTATAACAACTTCACATATAATTTAGAAATAGACAATGCTTGCTGCATGAGGTTTGTTTTGTATGCTTTTATCACTGCACAGTAGCTTCTGTTAGAACTAAAGTCCGTGTTTTGATCAGAGTTTGTGATTAAATAATTACGAGCTACTTCATATTTCCTTCATGTTTGGGAAGAACTTTATCCCTTTTCAGAAGGAAATCATACTGAAGCATTCAAATATGTTCTAAATTTAAGAAGAAGACAATTAGACTGCCTTGTGGCTGTCAGTCAGCCCACTGTTGCAAGGTGTTCTATGAGGTGAAATCAAGCAGGTGAACTATGGGAGAGGTGGTGTAGTGAGATGGAGAGGCCAGGCAGTCAGGGGGCTACACTAGAGTAGCTGAGTGCTGGAGAGGGAAACAACATTGTACTGTTCGTTTGGAGACATTCTGTCAAAGTCAGCACCAGCTGACACCTTGGATCACAGTTTGATAGACGGAAGAGTAGCTCTCACTGACTAGGTCCTATTAAGGTGGATGTTTTCAAAGTTTGGGCCTGGCACTAGGGAAAAAATAGGAAGGACACAGAGGGGAAGTAGAGCCTGAGTGGAGCTGACATGCTTCAAGACCCTCTTCCCCAAATGCACGGTTGGGGGTCAAATCGCTTTCCTTCTTTTGCCCAGTCTGGCTTGGTGTCCAACTCACTGAATGTCTGGTAAATAGACAAAATGGAAATAGCCCCAAAATCCTCCACTAACATACTCAAAGACAGGCACATTTAACACAAAAAAACCCCATAAAAAAAAAGCACTGATAGCGTGGGACATATACAGACCAAGATACAAAGCTGCACATGCTCACAAGCTTTTGAGCGAAGCACATATGTACATAGATGTGCATATTTGCATATGTATTTGGAATTCAGGGAGAATAGTGTCCAGCAGGATTAGTGTAAGCAGGTTTCCATGCAAGACCGTCTGAACCCCACTGCATCCCCCCTCTCCTGGATCAATGCTCTCCTGCTGTCACAGCGCAATGAACAGGCAGAGACAGTCAAGAGACGCCTGCTAGACCCACAGAGGCACAAAAGCATTAAGAGGCACTGCTGCTGGTAGTGGGGGCAGTGGATTATGGGGCAACGCTTGAATGTGTGTGTATACGCGCTGCTAGTCGTCAGGAAAGGGCGAAAGCAGACACTGCACCTTGACCACCTATTATGAAGCTCTTTGCCGCGATGTCAAGTGAAAGCAAGTTAATTGGGTGAAGCTGTAGAGCATGTTAGGGCAGTGGTTGAGGGCTCGCCAGCTTGACAGTTGAGTGTCAGCGGGACCCAGTCAAGTGTGGCTGAGAGACAGAGCCCTGTCACCGGGCCTAAAGCAGGGCCGCTGGGGCTGTTAGGAAAGAGACCAGTTCCTCCCTGCACACACTTAGACACAAGCATGGAAGTACACAAGCACACACAAGACACATTGTTATGTACACCCAATTACATTCACTCATCTTCTCAGGTACACACCCACAGTCTGTCACAAATTATTCTTATGAAAGTATAAGGGCAATTTAAACTGAAATTTTGTAAAGTTATTACAAATATAGTGTGAAATAAAAGCACAGTACTGATTGGCAAAAACATCTGCAGTTTTATTCAGTTATTCTCAATTGACACAGTTCATGCAGTTTATGGAAGAATAATTATTATTTTTTGTATCAGACAAACTATTTTTTATTTACAAATATCTAACATTTGAAATTCAATAAGTCATTCTGTAGGATCACCGAAGTATTTCCAACTGAAGCAGAACTATGAGATGAAATCCTGATGCATAGTTTGCAAACTTGTACATTTCTATAGACTCATACAGTGATGTGAACACTTTTAAAGTAATTTCTGTTTACTGAACTCCACATCTTTGTCTGTACTGACCATTGTAACAAGTTTCAGTGGTTTGATACCCCCCCAAACCTGCCTCAACCCCCACAACATGCACACTGGTTTAATGGCAATGACTTGGAGGAGGGGTTCACAACATATTGACAAATCTAAGCAGTACTCAACGAAAAACCCCTCAAATACTCAGCTTTAAGCAATCCCCTCGGGAGCATTACAGAGCAGCTTTGCAGATAGTGTCGAGGGTTGTGGGATGCCCATTTATCTTCCTAAAGCTCACATTCAATCTCCATCACATTGTCAGATGGAAATGAGACCCTCTCTTTTGTACCATTCACACCCCAGAAGTGCTACTCGGTGCCCTGCTTTCAGTATGACAAAAAAGAGCCTAATTAGAGAGGACTGAAGAATGTAAGAGAGGAGGATGGTCATGGCCCCAGATCATTTTGTTATAAACCGTGTTATGTCCATGGCTGTAATATTTGTGCTGAGTGGTGTGGGAATCAAGCACGGCAGCAGATGATCCCCTGCTATGGGTGTCTCAACATACTCAACGATCCATAATGTAGGCCTTATGAAACTGATGGGCCAGAACACAGTCTCTATTCTGAAAGGCACAAAGCATTTGACAAGGCTGTTAAGACTTTTTCCGGACATAGTCACCGATTAGGCTAATGCTGTGGATTTGTGCTTGTATCAAACATGGAGGAGTGTTCATGTTTAAACATACATGATCCCAGTGTTAAGGGGCTTTAAATGTTTAGCTTAGTCAAACAGAAAAAAAAGATGAATTTGCTTTATAAGGTTGGCATTTGACTTTTGTGTAAAGATGGATTTTAACTAATCAAACCATGAAGTGTCCCTTTGACACTAAATGAACCAGCAGCTTATAAATAATTAGGTTAAATTAATGCTAACAGTATGATATTTATGGACTGACACATCTCACTGAATCGCATTGGTCAATTTTAAAAGTTTGAATCGTCCTCACAATATTTTTTTAAACAAAATGTTTGGATAGGCTTCATTTAAGAGGTCTTGTAATTGGTCTTAAGTACTTACTGAGAGCTTCATATAATTTATAAATACAAAGGAGACAGTTATCCTAACGTCCTTAACCTCATGAGTATCACCTAAAACCTCAGCATCAACTTAATGCAATCACATTCATTTTTAAATCTAATTCCTAAGATGTTTCTACCATTGTCCAAATGTTCAGCCCATGTGTGATTTTACATCATGATTCCCTACTCCTTTACTAACAGCTCTGTAAACTACTTAAAAGACCATTACGTCTCTGTACTTCCTCTGTTATAATGGGTTAAGCAGTCAACTCCAACAGTTAGGAGACTGTGAGCAGTCTTGAAAAACACCTCTTGTTTTCACCTATGTTTTCATTGCTTCTGTGCGGTCTAGCAACTCTTATAATCCAGACCTAAATAGTAATGACTACTAAGGAATGAGAGAAAATCAATAAATAAATAGATAAATAAGTAAATGAATGGAAAAATAAATAATAAATATTAAAATATATTATATAAATAAATATAAATAAAATATTATATACATTTTTAAATAAAAAATCGTTTGCAAAGGCATTTCAAACTGAGCAAATAAATTACACTTCCTGTATTTAGACTAATTTAAAAAATGTGCCATAATAATGATTTTTCTTCTGAATAAGTATTAAAACTAAGCGCAAACATTAAAGAAACTAAAGTAGAAAGCATTTGACAGACTAATTAGAGTGTAGGTGTATTTCAGGATTATACACCATGCAACATTTTAAAGACATTTTTAATTGTGCTTTCTAAAATGAGCTTTTACTGCAAGTTGTCCCATTGGCCTCATCTCCAACTCATGGTGCAAGTACATGACATTGTAAATATGAGTGCAATTTGATGTTGATTATTTGAGAATGGAAAGATTTCAGTAGATGTAATTATACAGTGTCTGTGAGGTCACAACACACCACTCTTCAGATTTTTTCAATCTAATTATAATTAGAAAAAAAACTCAAGTTTGGGGTCTAATTTTTAAAAGTTCCTAACAAAGAAAAAAGGAGTGAGAAAATCAATAAGCCATTTTAGTCTCTATCTATCAAAGCGGATTCCTTCTTGTCTGTTTTAAAGTGGGGATGTGGCACTTTAATAGGATAGCGCAAGGCTGTTTGAAATGTATGCCAATGATTCCTGTCATTTCATGGCAGCCCGGCCATGGTTCACTGAGCGCCCACTTCTCCCCTGTCAGCTCGACTGAAGACAAGCATTTAGTTGCAAACTTTGAGCAGGTTGCGCAAACCAGAAATGATGTGACTGCTACTTCCAATCCCCATCCTTCTCTTTCATGCTGCAATGCCACTGGCGGTCAAAGAAAGGAGACAGGAGTATGCTTTCCCTCATTCACCTGAAGAACATGCTGATTTAGTGAAAAACCTTAAAGGTAAATAGACAGGAGGGGTGGCGAGATGACAAGAAGGTGGGGGGGCTAAAGCATGCGAAGTAAAAGGAGGGACGAGTTTAGAGTAGGAAAAGTCAAAGGTTATCAGTTGACCTTTTGTTGCTGCATGTTTAGAGTCTGCAGCTTTAGGTTTGTTGTCACTTTTGTTAATGAATTCATACTTGCATTTGTTTATTCTCTCCGACTAGACTAAATTCAAAGAACACAGGTCTGCAGCTATCATCATTTACCAGATATTGATCCACATTTTTAACAGTTTCTATGTATTAACACAGGGACAGCTAGTCAGTATCAAGTAGCCCTCCCGGCTAGCTGACAGTTTGCTTTTGTCAAGGCCGCGGCCTTATATTTTCTGCCTTGTAGCACACCAAAGTAAAATCGCTTGTCAGGCTGAGGTGTCTGTGAGCTGACAAGATGCCCCAGTGACATTTCAGCTCGAAAGAGCAAGTGTCTTGCAACCGAGTGGTCAAATATCAGAGAATAGGTCAAGCAGGGCGGAGCTGAGTGCTATCTGGAAGGCCAGTCTCTACGAAACGCCAAACGCCCCCTTGACTTTGACAAGTGGGACTACTGGGGGGTCAGTGAGGGCAGCGAGCGGGCGGATGTGCGACGGAACAAAGTGATGTTCTGTTGGGCATGGCCAGACAGTGTGCACCTTATTGGCTTCAAAAGGGAAAAGACATTGACATTGATTAATCTTCTTAACCCTCTTGAACATGAAGAGAGGGGTGGGGAGCTTAGAGCGGAGGGGATTTGGCAGCCCCGTAAGATGGGCCACTCCAGTGGTTTGTACGGAGCATGGCCCCCTGAAATGTACGCTGACATTCATTAGAATATCTTTGACACCTATCATGGGGAGCCTGCAAGGCTAGAGGAGGAGTGCACTGTCTCCAGTGATCACAGTCACCCCCAAAAATGTTTTAGATTGGGGCTTGTCACTCCATGAAAAATATGTGAGTTTATCAAGAGAGGATAAAGAGCCACATGTTGGCTTGGCTCACTGGTCTTGTGATATTTTGTATGACTTTGTGGCCAAATACAAAATAAGTCTGGTAGGTAATTTTTGTTTGCAATGCTAGACACTATCTGTATTAGGGGCTTTGTACCGATGTGCACTGATATGTAGAAGTTTTGAAGATGCATTTAAAGATAGGCAATAATTCCACACATACAGTGAGGTGACACTTCTATGGGCCAATTTCCGATACAAATACAGAGAAGCCTCTACCTTCACTTTGTATTTTGTGTGTTTTTTTGCCATTTTGTTGAATTTCAATCAACAGAGAGCGAGGGAGAGAGACAGAAAAGAGAGAAAGCAAGTGTCAAAGTCTGACAGCCATCAAGGCAATACAGTGGTGCTGACATAAATATTTAACACTGAGGGGCAACCTACAGCATGTCATGTCACGGCCGTGATTAGGGTGAACGGTGACCCCCTCTCATATAACATGGTTTCATGTTTGAGGGCTGGTGGGGGGGATGCATGTGTCAGTGCTTCATAGACTCCATATCAGAGGATGGGTGATGCTCCCCTTAACCCTAATTTCCATAAAGCCATTCCTATGGAACAATGTTCCCCACAGACCTTAACACCCCACCTGCTTATTCTCCATCACCAGGTGGTGCAGAATCTTTGCAGAACGAGCTGTCTTTGAGACAACAAGTGCAGGCGTGTTGGCTGCGTGCGTGCTTGTGTCTGTGCATGTCACTCTACTTGGCATCAGACCGCTTAAGAGCCTCGTGGTGTCCGTTTGGGAGTAAAGCTGTTTATCATTCAGCCAACATCATTTGGTTGTTTCTCATCGATTGGTTTAAAAATGTTTTTCCAATGTTATGTCATTGTTTGCAGGCCGTCAAGGGTGAGCCCCCTGTGAATAATTCCAGCCTTAATTGGAAAGAAATCTATACATGGAACTTAACTTGCACGTAGGATCACAGTACCTTGAAGAAACAATTATAAAGCAAAGAGAGGTAATCAATTGTTAAGTCTCACCATGAAATGTCACCAGATAAAACTGATTTTAGCCTGTAACATTGTATTAATGGTCTTTTGCCAAGGAGCCAAGGAGCAATTAAACATTAAGTTCAAGAAGTAGTTAACAGTTAGACGCTTGCATGTATGCAAATGCACCCTCCCATAGGTAGCTTTATTGAGTGTATCATTAATTTATTTAGCAGCTGGTGTCTTACATTTTATCCTTTAACCCCTTTCTTATAATCCATGTAAAACAGCATAACACTGTCAGAACCAGTCGACTCAAATATATTCTATTAACCATTATTCAAACACAGCTGTGACTTGATAGATCAGGAGGGTAAAGGAGAGGAAGAATAATGAGTTTCCTTTTTTTTTAGTGAATCCTTCCAATGCAACAGGCTCATAATGTCAACATTTATTTTCTCCCAACTGTAAGTCAAAATGTTCGTCATACTAATATGTTAACCTCCACTATTGATTTGTTGCCATGGTTGCCCCAGAAAAAAAACCAAATGCTTAAAATTTATGAAAATTGTTTTGTGAAGTAATTATCAACAGATATTAAGAGATATGGAAAAGCAAGCAAGTTTAAATAAAAAAGGACAAAAAGAAATACACAAAAACTTGGCTAAAGTGATTGCACAAAAAAAAAAAAAAGATATTTTGCCACAAAAGTAGGACAGACGCTCTTGACACAATATAATTTACCTTTAACACTTGGGAGTTTACTCCTTTTCCAGTAGGCTGAGCTGATAGCTCTTCCGGTAGATGACATATTACACCAGTCCTGTGGTTGTGCCCAGGCTCCATCTCTCTAGTTCTTTGTCCAGTCACAAATCATTCAGTGGGCTCCCTTAAGTGCATCCGTGTTTGTTAAGTGCCTCACCCATAGACTGTGGTGTTAATCCAATTCACCCTTAACATTTCTTTGAGCAGTTGCCATGTAGTTGGGTGGTCAAAGAGGATGACACACCTGGGATAAAGTGAAATAATTCTCCCTAGGTGCAGGAAGAGATGACCATGAAAGAAATAACACAAAAAGGGGATAAAGATGGACTGTGAGTGCTGTTACCTGTCCCTGTAGTCGTTTACACTCTCACACACTTAGGCAGACACACTCATACACATCGTCACATATAGTGAGAGACAAAAGTCTCTGATTAATTTTTAATGTGGATCCTTTTTAGGCCAGCCCTATTGTCTTTCCCATTAAAGTCTCAGGGATACTGGTATCTCTCCAGTGAATGGTGACAATAGAAGGCCCTCATATACTTTTCTCCCCATCTCTCTTGCAGGGAGACGGAAGTGGGATGTTATTATTATTTCATGCCTCAGAAGAGTCCACTGCTCACTTTAGGGCTTGGTCACAGCAATGGAGCATTCTGCTCAGGGAATGCTCTGAGTGCACATACATTGTTCACTTCAGGTTGTGTGCCATTTTCTTACATGCCCTGTGAGCAAAGCGTTGTTATTTCAGCCTTGTTTCGCATGGTAAGACAAGAAAAGCATTTACTGCTACAGAGGTCAAAGGTGATGGGCAGAGTAATGGACAACTGCACTCTAAAGTCCTACCTGTAAACTAAATACAAAATAATACTTAAATTGCACCAGCAGTTTGTGTAAGTATGGCAAATTTAGTTTTGTTCACAGGCTTTTAACTATTTTCAGTTTTTTTTGTTTTTTTTTCAGGGTGCAAGGAACTTCAGAGAAACAAATTTCAGAGTTTTCCTTAGGGTTCCTCAGTTCCTGCCTACAGATAGACAGAAACAATGTCTCAGGGATGAATTAATCTGATTTCCTTCCAACATTGCTACCTCTGCTTCACATTCGCTGAACCAGTCTGTCAAATGCATTCGTCACATGGTGGTATCATATGGTGTGCATAGTTCAGACTATCTTGCAATGTCACTCTTTGCTAAATATGACATAGTGGAAACTTCAAGATGCTTGACTTTTATGTTCAGAAATATCAGTTTAGACATTGTTGATGTTGCTATTGGTCCAAATTAAATTTGCAACATGACATAACAGAACTGTCATCTCACCATAATTTAGTCAGAATTGCTGGAGGCAATCGCACTGCTACTGCTACTCTGTAACTACAAAATAGGCACAAGTGTAATTAAGAGAATATGTTTTGGTCCCAGGATAAAGTGTAATTTTAAAGCAAAAAGTGACAACTTTTTATCATTCTCACCTGCCTTTTCTTCTAATACACCTTTGCACATTATTGCATATCTCAGGAGAGCTGAGATATGCTACCTGCTTTGAAGGATGCTGTAGGCCAGAGGACTCACTGGACCACTGAGACACATGATTTGACTTAAATTTTGGGTCTTTTCACCCAAAGAGTGGTAAAGGAAAGTGACAGTGACAGTTAATTGCAGCTTTCTAGATATTGTTACAGACATGCAAAAATGGAATAGTTACTTGGTTTAGGATGTATTTGAATATTTAAATAACCAACAGGACCTATTCCGTCGGAAGCGACGGCTAGGGGTATGTCCCCGAACGCCCCCAATCCTCCAATAGGCACAATACAATAATATAAAGACGCACATGTTCAGTCACAAAGCTCCACATGTTGTGGAAACTTTGAACCAGCCCGTGTGACATCAGGACAGGATGCATTTTTGAGGTCATGACCTTTTCTTTGTACTTGTTTGAGGTCAATACGAGAAATAGTTCCAGAGATATAGCTAAAAATCATATTTGTTTTGTGAATAAAACACCACCTGATGAGGAAACCATAAATCCAATAATTGTGAAATTTGATACAGGTTGTCCTCTTGGGGACATAAACAGGTATACTAAGTATAAGAATCCAATTGTAAATAGTTCCAGCGATATAGGCAAAAATCTGATTTTTTGTGCATAAAGCGCCACCTAGTGAGGAAATCATAAATCCTGAAAATGCTGTAATATGAAATTCGAAAATGCAGTTTGTCCTCTTGAGCGGTGCCGGCGGCTGGCGGGGGTCGTGATGAAACCATTATATCCCCGACACCCAGCGTCCAGGGATATAATAAAGGAGTGTCTTTAATTGTAATATTCCCCCATCTCAGAGTAGTTACTGGATTATATAAATTATACTATAACTCTATCTACCAGATGAATACCTAAACTACACTTGCATGGAAAACAAATCTGAGTTTTACTTTTACTGTCCATCCTTTTAACCAGTAACCATGATCTGGAACATCATTGAGACTGAAGTGCATTTAACCTCTTACATTCATGAAACTGTCCCCCACTGAATGTTTTAAGCTTGCTGTTGTTGTGCCACGTCAACTCTATTTTTATGAGACGGCATGTAAGGTTGGCAACATTGCTTCTACTTGAAGCCATGCCACTTGCTCTGTCCCCATGAACAATACAGGAGCAGGTTGGATATAGCTGAGGGAGTTTGAGACACACTATTTCAAGAAGGATTTAAAGCGAAGCACAGCACCATAATAAATGTTTAATTTAATGCTCAAATAATAAGAAATTAAGAAAATGTGTTTTAAAAGAGGGGTCATTTGGCATATTGTTATAAAGGTAAAGATGATACTTGTGTGAATCAAGACTAAAATTAAAAATAAAAAAACATTATGTATCATGATTGTCTCTAGGTTACCTAGGTACCTTGGACATGAAATATCAATTTGTGTGTAATTTTGGTGATAACATCATGCTGAACACAAAATAAATAGATGCCATATTTTCATATTTCCTCATTAGGCCCCTAGCCTGAAAACATAAAATTCTGCTTTTGGCATTTTGTTTGTCCTAAGTTTCAATCATCAGAGAAAGTGACAGAATAATTGGCCCAGCCCGTTGTGTAAAACAGATGAGATCTGTAGTATATATATTTTTTCTATTTAGTCACATTTTTGTTTCTGTAGGACATCTTGTTATTGTATTCAGCATGTTTCATGAGTGAGGGGGATATTTGGCTTATAAACACCTGGCTATGTGCTAAGATTAGTAGGGCTCCTTATTTTGATAGAAAACATTATGACAGGAACAGCTTTCAAACATGTATGGAGTACATATTATAGTTGTGACAATGACCTGTATGCTGCTTAATGTTATTAAGGAGACATTCAAATAAATTTTCATGGCAAAACAATAAAGAGCCTCGTCAATTGGTGTCAAAATGTTGTAAAGATAAAAGCAATTTTCCCAGCTTAGTTTCTGCATCATGCCATTGTCTGTAACTCTTCCTCTGTATTTTCGTATCCAGCTGAAAGTACATTATTTTGAAAAGGGGTGGATGTTCTCTTAATGCCACAATGCTTTTCTTACATTTAACATTTTATATCTTAAAACCATTTCCTTTTTTGAACATTTAACCTAATTAAGTTTGTAATGTGTAAAACAGCAAGGAGACTGGCTGAATGCAAAGTTCTAAAAAAATTTAGAACGGCAGCGTTTTAAAACACAAATATTCAAAAATATTAAACTTGAACTTCAGCTTGACAATGTACATGAAGATCCACTCCTTCAAATTCTAAATAAAGACTGCTTGTAAAACTCATTGTTACTATTTACCTTCATGATATGTCTTCCTCTGTTATTTTTGTATATAGTAGCACTAAAACAAAACAAAACATGTACTTAATTTATTTCATGTTTTTGGATGAAATGATGGAATTAAGATGTTGACACATTTCACTGATTTATTTTCCTGTTTGCAAGTCATTTAGAGTTGTGACCCTGACCCTGGACCGGTGTTTCAGAACTATTTACACATTTTATTTAGATTTATCTGTAACTTCTCTATAACTCAAACCAAATGGAGGCCAACTTATAATTCATTATTGCAGGTATTTATTTATTTTACTACAGTAGTAACCTAATGACAGTAAACGGCTAACCAAGCTGTTTGTACAAAAGCTGGAGATGTATTCCTCTGTTACAACCTTACAAGAGCAATTGTAGATGAAGGAGCCTATATTGTCAGGTGGTCATGCAATCTGAAGACATCTGAGAGTATAATTAATGAAAAATAGACTAGTTGTGACCTTTGAGCAAAGTGATTGACAAAGATAGACAGTTACAATGCTTTAACCTTCAGAAATGTCAGGAAATACCTAAAGTCTGTGGCTAGCTGCACTGACACCTGTCCTCTCCCCTCTACCAGCCGGTATGCCACAGCATGAGTCGCCTTATGTTTACTATCACCATATTGATTTGTTTGTGAAGAGACTGTGGTTCCTATTAAATATTCACAGCTTGTTTTTCCCTTTCACCATCACTTTTTGTAAAAAGCAATTTGTCTCCTTGACTATTCATAAGTCATGTTGTGCTTTACAAGTTTGGAAACATGAAGGCATATCCTTTCCAACATTAATTTTTAAATCTCTATTCTTTTGAATATCTAAATCCCTTCAGTTCCTTTTGGGTCGTTTAGACTACAGCAGTGCTTCAAATAATAATGTGAAAAACCCTCTCACACTCACAGCTAAAATAATTATCAATATTACTCTGTACACTCAGGTATTTATACAAGTGACCGTCCCATTCTTACTGGTAACTGATTAATATGATCACTTGTATTATTTTTCTGCAGAGAACATAACAAAGACTCAAGATAAGTCAGCTTTATCCACGTTACTGTTAACATACTCAATTTCCTCATTGATCTGAAAGGGCGGAAAAACTTCTTTCTTTTCATGCTCTTTGTTTGTTGGTGCATTTCAACAGAACATTGTTAAAACAGTGGAAAAGTAGCTGAGGCAGATTAAAGCACTCCTCTTTAAAACTTTTTTTCTCATTCTTAATTCTGATATTCCCAGTAGAGCAGAGACTGACATTTTTGCTGCTGGCTGAGTGATTAGGTGTGGCTGCGGAGGCCAGCTTCCTACCCCCCGTCTTCAGCAGGTCCTAATTTCATGTGAGTAGCTGAAAGGATGTGTTTGCGTTTATTTGCGCCTTTTATGTCAAAAAACTTCAAAGGCACCCCTCTCCTCTGCACCTATCATCAGTGACAGACAGTGCACCCTGGGAGAGGGAGTGAATCAGTATCTTTCTTTATTTATTTGCTCTCCATGAGAAGATGAAATGCATTACAAACACGGTGCCCATGATAGAAAAAAAAGAAAGTAGCACGGAAGTGATATTAAGAGGACTTCAGGTGAGGGGAGGACGTTAATATGTTAATGTAATCCTCCTGTTAGGTGTCTCCAATTCCCTGAAGATGGGCAGTAATCAGTTTGTTCCTGTCTGCTGGCTTTCTGGGAGGGAAAGGCGGCACTAATCAGAAGTGGCGTAGCACTCACAGATGCCAGGCAAAGGGGAGGGGAAAGAGATGACATCTCATGGATTTATTACCTCCAAATCTCCAACATGAGCTAGGTGAATCCTGCATAAAACCAGAAAAATAAGTATTAACCCTTTCATGCATTTAGGTGACTACAGTGGACACCAATTAGCAAGCTTTATTTTATATAAAGTCATGAATGAGGATGGTATATTTATAAATGAACCACTTGAGTGGAGAAATATAAGTCAGCCAATACACTATCACTCACAGAAGAAAAATATCAATTTATTATATCATAAAACATGGTTGCATATGTTTTCATTAGTTATAAATAGAAAAAGAAAATTATACAGCTATATTTTTAATAAAATATTTAGATAATATAATTGTGAAAATATATTTTATATAAATATCTCATAGAATACATTTAAATAAATAAAGTAAAATTATTACTTAACATTATTTAACAAAAACTATATCATTACATATGTCTCTAGAGATAAAATAATGTATTTGAAAAATATATGGCATTGCTTTTTATTAACGCATGCATGAAAGGGTTAAACTTTCCTTTCGTCAAGATTAAAGATAATTGCATCGCCATTTAATGACAGAGGTCTGCCAAAGTTTAGAGACTTGTATAGACGGATCAGTTTCACAAAATGATTGGAAGGTATTTTTATGTTCAAAATGTCAACGTGGTAGCATAAAGAGATAGTGAAATTGTAACATTTTCATTCCTAATTGTGTTGTGCAGAGATGCATTCAGGTAGCAGCTTGACCTGTGCATGTTTTGGTTTTTTATTATTCCTTTGTTTTATTGGTGCTAAACTTTAATCAACTACAGAAAAAAACAAGCTGAAAAGTACAGTTGATGGACAAAGTAAGACAGTGCATCAGATTTGTTTTTCTTGTTGTGTAACTGTCTATTCACTCTTATCTCCCTTTCTTCATTTTAACAAGTGCAATATTACATTTGTCACAGTTTCACTTGATAAAAAAACCTTGTTACATCCTTGCAAAGGAAAATGTTTCCTTTTTTGGCCTTAAATCTTTTGATAATTTGACTATTTTTGAGCATGCATACAAATTTCTTTTAATGCAACATAACGGGGGCTTTCTATTTTAAATTTCCCACATAGAAATTTCTATATGTTGTAGCAGACCTTTTATCTTCTACTCAGTTAACTACTTCATGTGTGTGCAAGAAGAGAGTGACTGCACGCTACCATGAAAATGAGTGTTTCTGTTATTGTATAAGTGCAAAAACAGGAAAAGACTGTCTTTGAGTTCCACTATTTAAAGTAATAATCAATGTAACTACTAAATATACTATGTAGATACGATAAAACTAGAGTCACACACCAGTACAAACTGTGTTTTTGTTTGTTTGTTGTTTTTCCTGAATGTACAGCTAGGGCATTGGTAATATATTCACATTGGCAAAATAGCATCTTTGAGACAGATTTGAGGACCTCTTCAGGGTTGTAGACTTATAAATCATCAGAGGTGAAAGTCATAAATACGTTTTACTGAAAGGTCAATGACTAATCTTGACTAAAACAAAAGAGATTAATTTGTACTGAATTTGTAATGAAAAAGAAGGAAAAAGAGGCATCTCTATGAAACCTAAAGCATTTGTTTGTTATCAAATCTATGATATTTGACCTTTTTTTCACAAAGTCTGACAGACATTTCTGAATTAAATACCTGAATTCCCAATTATGCATGTCATCCAGCTCTGCAGAAGTCTGTTGACAAGCCATTCATTTGATTCAGGTGTGATGTACAAGGGTTGCATCTAAAAAGTTGTACAATGGTAGATTTTAAGGACTGAACTTGCACACTGCTGGTTTAAACATTTCTTAACAATGAAAAATTGTGTTAATCTAGATTTGGATTCTAGGAAGTCATTGGGAGAACATTGTAAAAGTCTAAAGCTTCTTATTATTGAGTTCCTTATTATGAGAACTCTAACCATTCTTATTTTCATGCTCATGCATAGTTTGCATTATCTATTATATTGTCTGTCATGTGTCTTGGTTGTTAGGCCAAGCCCCCAATAAGTTTGGCAATTGAGCTTTGCGTTTTGACTCTGACCTTTCGATGTAACTAAACTGGCCTTTTCACCCAAAGACATTCACCTTTGACCTGTGTCTTCCTGAATGCTCTGGGTTATGAATTTAATATTGATTATATTTTGTCTTAAGGATGGCAGAATATTGATTATTTTCACCTTATAGTTGATGTAATGGAACATTATATATTCTGGAGTAATAATGTGACTTGTAACCTGTCTGTCAATCATCAGCCTGATCTGTTTTCCTTATTTATCTATTCTATAAACTATAAACAGATAGGTAAAACTATTAATTATGTTTCCATTAATTTATTTACTATTAATTCTAATTTCCCTAAAAAGGATAAATAAAAAAATCTATTTAATTTCATTTCATTAAATACTCTATCTTCCTTAGTAATGATGCGTTTTTCATTGTGATTTATTATTAAATATATTTCTCTTTGGGTTTTTTTTTCTTTGTCTTTCTCTGTCAATGTGTCAATCTCTCTTATTTTGTCTTTCTGTGGTCAGTCAGTATCAGTGGAGAAACTCCAGCTGAATCTCTGTGTGTACAGTATGTATGTGTGCACATCCGAGTGTACACACACTGCAAGACAGGACAGTGTGGTAAAGGTCAGAATGATGAGTTCAGGAATGACAGGAAACAATGAACCTTACTAGGTCCAGTAAATTAACCCATGTCAGAGGCTGCTCATTCCTGCTGATCAATACTGAACACTTTGCTTTCAGAAAATGAGGGTCATCCTCCTTGGGCTCCAGATTCCCAGGGGACAGACAGGAACGCTGATAAAACAATCACCATAAAGAGGGTCCAGACTCACAGCAAGTACTGAAGGCTCCTTCAGTGGCAGTATGTGTGTATTTGTGTATGTGCACAAAGAGCCACTTGCTCTTCAGCAGCCCCCTACCACTGTTTGCTCCACTCTGACAGGGGCACGGTCGATAAAGTGGATTTGAGATATAAATGTTTCCTAAAGCCCTCTCCATCACTTTAAGACACCTACAGGCTGGTGAAGAGTGACCCAAAGGGAAGCTCCAGTCTACTTTCTTTGCCACCCCTTTCAGAGGAGACTGTTTAGGAAGTTAGTCCCAAAATGGTGTGTGCTACATCTACAGCGTGTCAGCATCTTTGGCTGCAGTGGTACTTATTGTTATCTTTTTCCAGTTTTCAAGGAGTAATTGAAAAGCAAAATAGACCCTTTGAGAGACACATCCTTGAAGCTATGGGAATCAGATAAAATGTTTTCCCAACTGGCAGCAGTTTTTACCAGAAGTTCCTTCATTTTCTCTTTGAGTCACATGGTGTTGCTACACCAGGGATGAAAATATAGATCAGACGATTTAGGGTATTGGTTGGTCTGCTTGGCTAGTGGTCCTGAAGAAAAGGTCCTAATTGTGGTTTACACTGGGGAAATCTTAATTTCTGTGATCCCTGCCTTTTCATCTAGCATCTACAGCAGATCTATTTATTTTCTTTTTGTTTCTTAGATAAATAAAAACAGTGTTTTTCTGTTGCTACCTATACTTTCCAGTTGAATGAAAGCTGGGATATTTGTTTTATGTCTTGTATGAAGACTTGTCACTGTGTATTCAGTGATTCACAGAAAAAAATTCTCGGTGGCTTGAAAAATGGAAATTCCCCTTTTTGGATAGTAAAATATTTTTTTTATTTCATTTAAAGTCAAAATTGTGTAGCAATTGTCACCAACATGTCATAGTCGCAAGCTACCTGATTTTACTCTTGTACGTTTGGGTTCTTTCTGGGTATTCCAGCTTCCTCTCGCAGCAACAGTTTCCCTAAGGAGTTAGTGTGAATAAGGTTGGTTGTTTGTGTCTGTGATGGACTAGGGACCTGTCCAGTATATCCCTTGTTTCTCTGCTGAAAACATCTGAGGATAAGCAGCTTCAACACTCCCCTTTCACAACCCTTGGATTTGCGAAAAGTACTCAATGTGCTTTACAGTGAAAGCCTAAATCATTCATTCAAACACACATGCACACACACACACACATACATCACAAGTATGCGCCTTGAGACAACATTGTCGTGAAATGGCGCTATACAAATAAAGTTGAATTGAACAATGGAATCATTTATGGTTTCTACATCTAACCTATTCATATCAACATTTAAAGTTTCAGAATCTTGTGCGGAGATGCTTTGGTATGTTGGCTGGAGAAGCGGCATGGACACTTAAATCCCTTATCTTTCAATATATGATAATCTGATATAATCCCTGAGTCACAGTCTCCAAGATTCTCATAAAGGAAGCCTGGTAGCCACAGATTATTCTGCTCGCTCCCACTCTCACAGCACACTCACAAATACTTGCCAATAGACACACATGGTGTCAGTCTGTGATGCCTCCTGACCCCATCTTGCGGTTGCTGCTGGATGCCCAGAGCATATTAAAGGCTTAGATAAAGGGAGCTGGAAACTAGTTGAGGCTGGCCCATCGGCCTGGAGAAAGTGCTTGGAGCAGCAGATGCAATGCCGGCTCAGGGAGCCCTTTTTCCATTAGGAGTCATTTCCAGGTCCACCCTCAGCCGGTGACAAAGTGGTCTCTGCGTCTTCATTTTCTGCTGATCCCGTGTGAGCTGGAAGAAGGGAGGGACTGTCATCAGTTACTTGTACTGCTGCCCCCTAATTGCAGCCAACTGTCGATGTGCGCAATGGACCTTTTTCAGACCTACATTATTTATTGGGAGAAAAATATTGTATTGATTTTGGATTGCAGAGTGAGGTATAAGTGATGTTGCTAAAGAGCTGACAAGACATTCTATAAACTTTTATAACCATGTCATAAATGTGCTCTTCTTACACAAAATGAATATATTTGAATGAAAGAATTAAATGAAGAACTACAAAACGACTCTTGCACCTCAGCAAGTTTTAAAAGAGAACCCAACCAAGCATCTATTTCCACCTATATTATGAAGATTTTTTTTAAAAAAATTCTAGATCACTCCTAAAATTTTAATGGAATCTAATTTGAATGAAACCCATTCTCAGAAAAAGTCTGTCTTGTAGTTTGTAAAGTTGCAAACGAACAGACACAAACACTGGTGAAAACAAACTGTAAAAGCATCACAAACACTTAGAACTTGTTTAAGCCTTTTTAAAATATAAACTAAGATTAAAATAAAACTCACTAATATTTCCCCAAAGCACCACAGATTGACTCATCTTTTGTTCCCAGTTTGCTCCAATTACACTACGTTTAGTACTACCTTTCTTTTACTTCACAGATTGCCTGTACAACACATTACTTTCTGTATGTATTCCACTAGTCTCAGTACCTTATCATAAATCTGGCTGCAATTTTTATATGTCATCAGTCACTCAGTTCACACCTTATGCTGTGCATGAAAGTGGGTTTTCGTGTTTTTACTCGCTACAGCATCCAATTCCCTCCAGTTGTGTCATACTGCAGAAATGCAGTCATGATCCTTTTCTAATGCGGTAACTTCATTACCTGTAAAGACTCCTAGTTGATGTGTGCACACATTAGAGCTGCTTAGAGGTATAAGGGCATTGAGGTAAAAGGCTTTATTTGGACACCAGCTGTGGGCACTCCAGGAGTCCCAGAAACAGCTCAAGGAGCCAGAATACTGACCTGCAAATTGAAGATCAGTCCAAGGTTCATAATGAAACACATACATGTGAGGAGTGACACTTGTAATCCACACTAATCTTTTCAGATATTTTAACAAGGCTAACAATTCACATAAAATGGAGGTAACCTTACCATAAAATATGGTACATAACTAGCACTGCTATATTAAAGAAAAAGAAAAGAAATAACATTGTTGAAAACACAACCATTTGCAAAACTGACTCCTTTCTTTTGTCTTTCAGTAGTGTTCAAATATAGTAGGACTGACTTTCTCAGGCAAGGACTTTGTAAACCCCTCACTCCCTCCCTTTCTTTCTTTCAATAAAGACCCTGTGCCTAGAATACCTGCAATGTTTGATTCCATGTAATTGAAACAAGGCAAGAGTGGTTCCTTGCCAGCACATGGCCTCACCATTTAAGGTAATGTTTGCGCTGCTAAAGCGGCTAATGAATCCAAGTCTTGGGAGCTGGCACAGCGACTCCCCTTACCGGTGCCTGAAAGCGCCCCAGGATGCTGTCCCCTTTCCTTCCACACAGCTGTGAAAAGTTTAAAAAGCCCGACCCCATAACATGAAACGGTGAGGGTGAATACAAGTACAATTAAAAGTAGGGAAAAAATATTGCTTTGGCATCCAGAGGTCATTATCTGCAGTTTATTGCCATTTGTACAGTGCTTTTATTTTACTTTATAGCAGAGGGATTGGCCTTTAATTGCAACATTTGCTTGTTTTTCCTTGCACAGAATTTAATTTTTGAAAACTTGCAATCATCAAGGGAGGAAAACACCTATGTACCTTAAATGACCCCATCAATTTTCCCCATAGAATAATGTGACCTACGTCTTAAAAACTCTCATTTCTGGAATATCATACAATTTCATGGCATATGCATTGTTTCAGTGTATATTCAGTCTAAAACAAAACAATTGTATATTTCACTGCAAATTGTTTACAGGCAGAATAATGTGTGACCTGATTTGACAAAAATGTATTCCAATATAGTTATTTGCATGTTTCTTGAGAGTAATTGGAATTTTACAGATTGCTAAATGTAATCAGGGTCAAAAGAGGCAGTTTTGCATTTAAGATGTAACTGATTTTTCAAAAGTTTTCTGTGATAAAATATAATTTAAATCAAACTCACTCACCATATTTACCCAACAATACAAGACATTGGCTTTCAAATAATAACACTGCTAAGATCCCATACCACAAATATATTTCGGTGGATATATTACATTTAAGCTACAATACCTTTTTATTGTGTGAATTGTTTGATTGAGACCTATGAGAGACAATCTTTATCTGCTAACTACACAGGTTCAAGAGCACCCTAACTGGCCTAATCCAGAGGGCTCTTTGGGACTCTCTTTTAGGCACTGACTGACTGATTGTTGGAGATAGATGTTATCTGGTGCAGTGTAGTTCCTGTGGGCATTTAAACAACATTTGTTGCTGGAGAGGCAGAAGGAGGAAACACATTATGAACTATAAATGATAGCCTCATGACAGATCAACATGTGCCATGACAATTTTTTTTAAGACAATCTACTTCTGTCAGCATATTTTATATATATAAGATC
>JBAMHX010000005.1:10985510-11014371 GCA_037177515.1 Pseudomugil tenellus
TATATATATAATGACATGATAACAGATGCCTCGATGGTTAATACACTGTAAGATCACAATCTATTAAATAATAAATATTGTTTAATATTTAATCAGAATAGTAAAACTTTTAATGGAAAGGAATGTGAGAAATATGCTGTACTTGTTTTCTTTATGATATGAAGATAATTACTGGGAAAAGTAGGGCAGCACAATGAAAGAATTGTTTTGTTCTCCGCGGACAGTAGAGCTGGTTGCTGGAGGTCCAGAAGAGGGTGCCATAGATCAGAATCCAAACACGCTCTTTCTTTTCTTTGGCAATGTTTTTTTTCTCTCTTTTTTTTGTAAAATCAGCCATGGTGTTATCGGTCAACACTCAGACACATACACACACATACAGATGTGCTCAAACAGAGAAGGATGCTCCTTGGTAACTGTCAACTACTCTGCAGAGTTTACACCTGTCAGACCCTAATTTAGTCAAATAGAGCAGTGTTAATTATCACTGCTACTGATAAGAGCTATTGAGAAAACAGGAAACTTTTGTTTTAGCTGTGAGGGAAGTAATTATGGTTTTATCCACAACAATACAGTTTTCTCATTCTATCTTCTCTATATCAGTTTCTCCTTCGAACCAGTGTGAGTACTCTCCCACAGGACCCAGGTGAGGAGTTATTTCTGCATCTGGCTTGAGGTTCCACTGAGCTTTTACATAATCAAATCAATATTGCTATGATTCACCCTCTGGCAACGACTGCCTCGTGCAAGTTTCACTGGTGATGTTTGGCAGCTTATGAGATAAAAAAAAGGCAGAGTGAGAGGGAAAAAAAAACCTTAGTTAAAAATCTCTTGGCTATTGATTTCTTGCCTTGCTGGTCCTCTACCTACCACCAGACTTCTCATCGTCCTGTTTTTCCTTCCTGCTTTGTTGTGTCCATGTTCCAGGTGCAATTTTTCAGTCAGGTAAATAAAGAAGTGGTCTGACAGTGAGGTGGTGTTCCTGGCCAAGGTGGGGCCTGAGGTGTGGTGAAGTTTCTCTGTGAGGATGGGAGGTAACCCACTGTGTGATCTGTCTTGATAAGAATGACAGGGTATAGACAGGAGAAGCTCACCAAACGAAATCCTCAATAAAAGCAAATATGACAACCAAATGTTGAAAAGAGAAGGGAAAAAAATCACACCCACTGATATCTAAAACACAAAGAAAAAGCCCTTCAAAATTCTGCAGTGAAAGAAAGATTATGGCTAGTATATTTTGCCCGTTATTGAACTAAATGGTTTAGAAGACGAATGCTGGAAATCATCGCACAGCCTGAATGACATGATTAAAGCAATACAACCTGCTGTGCACTTTAAAGTTTAGCAGCATATATAAGCTATGCATGAAACATTATACAAAAGTCTGATTAAGTATGTATTGTATCTCTATGAAAAAAACAGCTTGTAAAAGGCCAACTTGTAAGTGATAAAATGTAAATCTAGCATAAAGTCTTTTGGTTTCGTAGAGGAATAAGCGCAGTCAGATGTCTCTAAGATGATATTTAGTTATATCATAAATCATGCCTAGATATGACTTATTTAAAGGCTTCTTGAAACTGTTCCAGCCGTTTCATCTCAATACACTTTTGCTATCTGGACAAGTTCAGTAAAGTCCTATTATTTGGTACACCACAACATAAATCTTTTCCCCTTTGCCACTTTGATCAGCTTCTTTTCTTTCCTCAAGTGTCCATAAGGAATGTGAGCGGGTGGGGGACAGTCAGTGGATCGTAGGCCGAGGTGACAGGAGGCAAGAGGAGGAGGAATAAGAGTGCGTGTGTAGGAGAGTGTATATAACACATATCGCATCGCATTGATTAGGTCCATTTGGTGGACTGAACATGAACCCAATAATCAGATCTTGCTTAAGCACGCGCTTCCTCAGTAATTGACTCTCACGTATTGATTAAGATGTTGATGTGTCCCAGTCCCGCTCCTGTGCTAATGCATCTGAGAATCAGCCTGACCCCCGCCCCCCCATCCCCAAAGCTCAACCCCACCCCACCCCCTATTTGCACACTGACACCAACACCGAGCCACAGACACATGACACACACGCACAGTCACACACATGCATGAACAGTCACACTCATGGACACACTGCCGGAACAAGGCTGTCATCAGGTTCAGTCTAATAGATAAAGCTGTCATGCCGATGCTGCAGGATCTCACTGGGCTTGCAGACCAAATTAGCCAGTCAATAACTTATAGAGAATAAGTTAAGAGGGAGAAAGACAAGCAAGAAAAAGGAACAAAAATGGAGATGTTAACAGACTGATTGTTTCTGTTAATGGGTTTGCAAGTTTAGGTTAGTTTTCATCTGATCATCCACTTCTTTGTCAAAAGGAATTTGTACTGAAACATCATTTTTTTGGCAAGAAAAGATAAACACATATTTTTGCTTTTGTTATCTTGGCATAAATTAATTGTAAAGATGTAAACTGTGATACAATTCTTTGTGTGGTTTTTATGAAAAGTTCAAATAAATTAAAATCACACAGTTGTCCCTGAACCTTTTGATAATCCGGCTACTTGTGTGCTTTTCATATCAAAATGAAACAGAAGAATGTAAACCAAATAGCTGGAAATTCACTATGTACGGATCTGTTATCTTTTATGTAAAAGAGAGGGAAGTAGAAAATTACCCTCAACTTGTAAGTGATGATTATAGATTGTTAATTATGTTTCTGACTCCATCTAGCAACTATGATGTGTTTCATTGTTTTAAATGTAAATAAATGTTTTTGGACTTGCTCCAGGTGCAAAGGAAAATTCTTAATTCTTGGTATTCTTTGGCCTATTGTGAAAAAGAAAAACATTAATTTTTAAAGTTCCTATCTTTAGTACACTATTATATTATAGTGTAAGGCAAAGGCAAAGGCAAAGAATAAAATCAGATTTTGAAATTGTGAAGGCATATGTTCCAAAACAAATATTTTCCAGATCTAAATAAATGATACCACCTGATTTTTTATTTAATATTATACATTTAGATGCAATTATTGCTTTCCTTATATTTTTCCTTTAATGACAAGTCTCTGCAAAAATTTGCACCATTACAGATGTTGAATATCAGGTAAAGTCACATGAATATTATTAAAGTGTGTTGAACTGCTAATATCATGCTGATCTTCAAACATCTGTAATGCAAAAAAAAAAAAATTATCATGAAAGTGTATACCTTAATAAGATATATTTTTCTCAAGTGATTGATTTCAAATAAAACACAGTTTAGTCCGATTTAAATAATATGTATATTGTTTTGTTTTTTAATTAAAGTGTAAAGTAAATCAATAGTACTAAAAATATAACAATTTTAATACTGATTTGTCTCTATAAATGTGAATAAATAAATTGCATATCTTTTAAACTTGTTTAAACTTGTTTGTCTTTCCATATAGTTTTTTTTTACTGTTTTCTTTATCATTTAGAAAGACAAACCATGTTTTGTAAGCAGATCCAATAATGTTGTTTTTATGTCTGTCTTGGTTGTCAGACAAAAAAGTGAGCACCAGTTACATGGTTATGCAAACTACGATAATAAAAGTTCAAATGTATTTACCCTAAGTTGCACACCCCAATGTTTTTACAGAAAAAAAAATGAACAATACATCATACTAAGATGGCCTTATAATCTCTAGTCACTATGATTCATCAACTATACAGTGTTCTCTTGTTTTTTTTTACACACAGACAAATATAAAAACTGAACTTTGCTACTCACACAATATAAGCAAAACTTAAACTCAATGGAATCATAATTAAAAAGCGATTTGTTTCAGATATAAAATGACTGTGTAGCAAACTGACTCCTCACACATTATGCCTTTTTTCTTGCAGTTGTTGGAATCTCTGACCTTTGACACTCTGTTGTTGCCTTTACATATCTTTCATCTGCCTATTTTGATGAGCGCTTGAATGACTGTTCTCTGTTTTTGCACTGTGTTGTTTTTGTTGGACAATTATCTTTGCACAGATCACACCCACAGTGAACAATGAGCTACTTGGACTTAACTATTCAACAATGCAAGGTTACAGTGGCAAAGAAAACAGGCACTCTGGTTTGATATTAACCCTTATCTTGTTGGGACTGCAAGTCCCATGATGAGAAAATGTTGCCAAGGATCTAGTCGAAAGATCTGTGTTTGTGTCTTTTGAAAAGAAAAAAGCAAATGTGTGTGCGTGTGGCCTTCAGGCCTCTCCTAGCCTCGTCCTGCCCCGATGGGAGGGCTGCCTGTAGCGAGGTGAACCATCACTCTGAACCACCCACCCCCTCCCTTACTCTTCCAACTCTCCCTGGAGTGGACCGGCACCTCTCCGCTGGCCAGAGGGAAGACCAGCGCCTCTCCTGGGCCTCCTTCTATGTCTCCAATCAGCTTGCGCTACCATGGCCTTAGGGCTGCTGCAATGTGATAATCTCTGCCTTTTGCGTTATGCATTGCCCTAATGAATTCATCTTGTGACCACCTGGCACTCGGTGTTAGGAATTCAAGTGTTGTTTTTGCAGCAGCGGCTGGGGCGAACGCTGTGAGGGACTGTTTTCTGACTGTCAGAGAGACCCTCTTCTCCTGCCTCCCCCTTTCTCAACATCTCTCCTCCTCCAACATCAGCAGAATGTTTTAACCTCTCAAAAGACCTTGGCGTATCTGCTGTTGTGGTGGCAGGAGTGGGATTCTTCACCTCAGCAGGACCTGTGTGGGAAAAAGCCCTGCTTGGTATTTAAAAACGGAAGGGCTTTTTGCTGTAAGACAAATTGAAACGCAGGAGGCTAGAGAGGAATGTGGCTGTCAGAGTCAACAGCTGCTAGTTTTCTGCTATGAATAATCTCCGAGGTTGACCCATGGAAGCTGAGGATTGTGTAACACACATTTCACAAAATTAAAGGTCAATGCAAACATATGGCGAAGCTTGTGCCCCATAACTTCTGACTTTCTTCAAAGCTGCTTTTGTGACCTCAATTAAATTATGGAAATAGAAACTTGAGGCAGACAGAATCACTGTTGTGTTTCAGCGTTGGGTTTTATAATACAGGTTCAATCGAAATAATAAATTAATAGATGCATTTTTCATAAACCTTCCGCAAAAATGTGCTCCCTGATGCTAAAGAGCCCAAATTTAAATATGGTCTCACACGTACACTATGTAGTCACACAGCCCTTGAAATAGCTTGTGGCTCAAAACATTAGAATTTCATATTTTCTTCTTGGTTGCTTCTGTGTGCTTCGGAAAGCAAGAGAGAAACAAAGAGTGCATAAGCAAGAGAGCAATGGAGTGTCCTTGGTATCACACCAAATCTGTAATTTACACTTTTACATAATTGGACTTTGCCTTTGCTGCTTATTGATTGCAACTCCTTGTCCTCTCATCTTCTCCAAGCGACAGAACACTGAGAAAATATTTGAATAAACCATTTGTGCAAAAATTGTAAGTTTTCTCCAGCATTTCCTTAACTTCGAAGATTGTAAAGAGAAACTACTAGGTGGTGGCATAAGCTGTGCATAAATCAGGTATGTGTCAGTATTTTCTACTTCTCATGCGTTTGTAGTACATTTGTACCAGGCTACAGGAGTAAAGGTCCTAACTGCTGAGTTCCTCAAACACATTCAGATATTTTCCAACTCTCAAAAATATGTTTCCACCAAATGAAAATAATCAAATGAAGGCTAGCTGGGGTTTTTATGCCTCATTATGTAGCACTGTAAGTGGATGTGATAAATTGTGCTCTATGCTGGGTGTGCTTGCCAACAAAATCTGATAAGCAAAATATTTACCTCCAGAGTTCTGCCAATAAACATGCAATGATGGATGAGCACAAAACACAATGTAACGTTTGCTTAATTTGCCAGACACTGCCATGTTGGGCTGTTAAACACAGTGAAAATTCCATTTTGTCTTAACATCCCAACTTAATATGAAGGCATATCCTCAAAAGGTTTCAAGTGCAAAAAAGTTTTAAAAGAAAGAAAAAAATATAACTTGAGATAACTTGAGCTTGATGCATGTTGAATAGTGTCCTACATCTTCATATGTGTTACATGATCATCTTCACAGTCAACATCATAATAATCTTTATTTGGCCAAAAATGAAGCCTTCTAAAATGAAGTTTTCTTCCATGCTTTATCTCTTGAAGGTTAAGGACAAACAGTATATGGATAGAACATGAAATAATTTAACTTGTAGATTTTTAGGCTACAATATCTATTGTTACATAGTTGCAAAATGGTTACCGTTAGCACATTTTTATACATGTGTTGTCATACCATGTGAATGTTCTACTATAAAAAAAAATATAAATTAGAGTCCTTACCCATTTGCAATTTAAAACTTTACACTGTAACATACATTCTGTTTTGCACAAGTGAAAATCGAGCTCATGTATTGAATGTTCTCTGATGAATCTGAGCTAATTATCATTCATAATGAAATGCAATATATTTTAAATCTATGTCTCCAACATAACATGTTTCCTTTTTGTTTTGTTTTCTTTTTCACTAGTTTGGTTTTGTATGTTATTGCTCAGTAATGTTCATTGCAACAAATACAGTTGCTTTGTTCTTGAAAATCAAGCAGAAAAGAAAATTACAAAAAAAAAAAGAAATTTTAGAGAATTATGGTCCCTTGTTTTGTAGTCTCAGCACTAAGTCATCGAAGACTCATACTCATAAGTACGACACATCTTTAGGCCAAAGGTCCAAGATGAAATATTAATCACAAAAAAGTAACTTGCCAGGTTTCTGTCACTTCTATCATCTACAGGACTTTGGTTTTGTTCACTTTGTAACTACAGGCAAGGCCCCATGGCTGAAACTGTAGCAGTTGCTGAGTGAGCAGATGTCTTTGTGTCAAACCTCTCACTTGTTTCCTGGACTAACTGTTTGTATTTCTCTGCCTCTGATCATGAGGGGTAACCTTAATCGTGGAGAGTGAAGCCAATCTTTGTAAGCTGTCATTAAAACAGCCCCCACAGGCATGGCAGTGGTAATTTTGCACTCTGGGCTATTGAAGTCGCCATCTGAAGAATCACCCTGTTTTTTTACCCCCGTACAAACTGGGTTCAACTTTCTCCCATCTTAATCCTTGGAACAGTATTTGATTGAACATGACAGCACAGTAACTAAACTTGAAAGAGGCATCAGAATACATGCTGCTGTGGCTTTCTTTGGTAGTATCATCAGCCACTTTGCAGGAAGATTTTGAAAAAAGAAAGTGCTGATACCCCTCAATCTGAAAATGTACTTTTACCATGTATCATCAAAATTAGAGAACATCAAATGCCACAATTTTGTTTACTTAATGCTGACAACAGCAGTTGCAAGAGGCATTAAGATTTTTTTGTCTTTACGTTTGTCTCATTCATGTAAAAGACCAAGAAAGTAAAATAATTAAATAATACTATAGTCTAATTAGGACAGCTAAGCTTAAGTAAATGTGAATTGTCAACAGCAATATATAATTTATCCACTATATATGTCAAGTTGACCCACACTAGTTAGGAAAAAATAGAAAGTTATAACAATTAAAAGTTAAAAAAGACACTTATAACTGACAAGGACTGATATTGATAACAAAATTGGTTCTTTAGATTTCTGGTAACCATTTTTAAACGAATATAGATCTAGAGTGCATCACGAGTGAAGCATTAACTCTTTAAGATTTAAGGAAGAACTGGAGGAAAATATTGGGACGTGGGATTCCTGAAGGATGTTCATTCAACTGTTTTGCAGGGAAAAAACTCATACTTTTTAAAATGACTCAATATTGTTTTGTAAAACAAAACCACCAATATTTGTAGGTAGGTTTGACATGCATTTCATATGATCAAATCCAAATAATTTACAACAGCTCAATTATTTGTAACATTTTCAAACAAACCTTTTTTTATTGAAGATCTTTGAATATCACAGCTTTATACAGTTAAATCTGTTGTGATGCATTTATTTTCTCCTGATGAAATGGAACACAAACCTCTTTTAAAAAAAGAATCCCAAATAGTAATTTTACATATTTATTTCAATATCCTTTTTCAATGTCTTGGTGTTTTCATTGTTTAATTTCTATTATCCTTGTTACAAACATTAGATACAGCTGAAGGAATAAAAAACACCTTTAGTGACAACTATATTCTTGAGCCTGTGTTGAATTGTGAAGGCGTTTGAAGCCCTTCCACTTTTTTAAGTGACAGTTCTCTTGGTCGGGCCATGTTTTCTATCAATCAAGACCTGCAAATGCTTTGTTTAATTTAGAATATGTAATGCATTAGAAAATCTTAATTATAGGATGAACCCTGAAATGTTTCCTAAATTAAAGTAGAAATGATGTAATTTTCTCATATATATTTTTCATCTGCAGCTCGACTGATTGGTGAAAGATTAAAAGACTATGGTGTTACTTATTACTGTTTAAACGTGAATCACTGTCTGTATAACAGCAGGCAGTACCCAGCCAGCAAACAAGGTGGGGAAAACAAAAGTAAAACCTTCACATCAAACTCTGATGGACTTGGGGCAATTATACCTAATTGGGTCTGACTGCTTGTTCTTTACTTCTTAGTTGAGGGTGACTTGGCTGAGAGACAGACTCAGTGATGCCATTGCTCCTGGCATCTCGTGAACTTTCACTGAACACTTTTTGCTCGCATCGTTTCTTCTTAACCACCCTCTCAGACTCACTGTGACAAGTGCCTTAATGCCTCTGAGCTCACAGTTACAGCTGCGTACCTTTGAAAATGACAGGATACCATAAGGAATGTAAATGATAGCAAATGTGAAAAGCCCTAAAACCAGCAGTTTAGATGTAAAAATGACATAATGATTCAATTATATAAACTACTTTCAAAAAGATATGTATAATCAAATGGGTAAGGTATACAGTCTCTAGTTTAGATTATTTAGAATGATTATTGTATGGAATGAAAAATTATGTGTACCAGTGTGCAACTGATTTGTGCTAATCTCAACTACACAGATGACTTGTAGTAATCACCCTCTATGTTATACGTTCTCATTTAGGGTCTTCCTCCTGCTCCTCATTGCTGCTGCAGACTAATAAGCTTGTCCTGTAATCACGTTAGCCGCCCTGTCGGCCCCAGCCAGGGGACCTAATTGGGACAGAGTCTTGGACAAAGTGAAAATTATTAACTTTTGTCAAGCTCCTGGTGCATTGTCTTATGAAGCAGCACTGGTCAATTAGAAAGCGTGATACGATAAGGTTGAAGCAGCAGAAGAGAGCAGACTCAATTAGGACGGTGACTGGACGGGTGAGCCCAGAATCAGAGAGAGAGGCTGAGAGAGATTTCATCCCCGAAGTGCAGGTTAATGTGCTGCAGAAATGCACTGTTAGTTATATTTAAATGTGTTCTGTAGGTTAAAGGGACATGACATCATACAAATCCACTCGGCATTTCTTATCTGAAAACATTTTTTCCGTCTTCCTGCCAAACAAGATGTAATGGCTTTGATCAGCTATAACTCTGTGTATGTGTGAGTTTATACAAAGGAGCTGTCACTTTGATGGACTGTTCCCATGCAGTATTGCACAAGCCCTTAAAACATGTATCAGTGATGTGCATCTAAGGAATTGTCTGAAAACCTTTATGGTTATACTAGATAGACATGTGCCAAATTGGAAAACTCTTCGTGTTTTCTCTTCCATTCCCCTTGTTGTTGCTCCCTTATGAAAATGATTTGAAGGACAAATTCAAAGAAAGTATGTCAGTGAATTAGAGGCCAGATTTTCTGGAATACTCAACTTCCTCTTGTTGATACACCAACATTAAAACTGTTTGTCTGTCATTAAGATTTATTACATATTCACACAGCAGAAACTTGGAAAGCTTCAGCTTAATCTGAGCATGCGTTCCATCTCTCACGACTTCCTCTCCGCCTTCCTCGCCATGTGCTAGTGATTTAGGGTATCTCAGGACTGACACAACACATGTAATTTAATTATCAGCTTTCCTTTGTGTCAATAGTGGCAGCAAAACACAACCGGCTCAGCAGCAGCCAAGAGGCAAGGGCTGCAGATAGTTTTCTCTTGGGAGGAAGAACATACTTATCTTTGATTCAACATATTGTCCCTGTGTTTCCCCTCCTACCATGACCTGCCTCCCTTGTTGCTTTCCTTTGTTTAGATACTGATCTTCACCTGTCCCAACTTTTGGTTGGAATGTGTTTTGTATCTAGTGCTGCATAGTCACACTTCTGAGTCTTGTTGAGCTTCTCTCATAGAGGGTAATGGAGATAAGACATAGTTTAAAACATCTGGATTGAACCTTTATAGTAAATTTTAAACTCTTCCTTGGAATTATTTTCAAAACAGGTGTGAACTTTTCACTTAAGTTCTTAAACTTGGCTACTGCCATCTTGGTGTTTTGACTATGAAAACCACTAAGGATCTGACAGAGAAACTATTAACCTTCAGCGGCAGCAGGAAATAATCATTGCCTCGTCCTAAAGTGCTTGGTTGTATTGTTTATTTTACTATCAGTGAGAAAATCATTTACAAAAACTTTATCTTGCTGTATTAAATAGCAAATGTTTAGGAACATAAACTTATTTGGAAAGTGTGTTGCCTTTGGATCAAGCTCTAAGTAGAGGAATTTTTTATTAAAGTTATCCACTCAAGTGAGATTTTGCAGATGCCCCCTTCTGGCAATTGCATAGAATACTAGTTTAATGCAATTTCTAATATACACAGATAAGATGGGAATAAAATTTTATTGGGCAGTGCAACTGAAATACCGTCCTTGTCTGAGTACACAAGAGGGAAATATTTGCCCAAATTGAATCTGACATGGCAAGGTTGCAAACTTTTGAGACTTTTTAAATATTCAAGGCATTCTGCTGCTTGTACCCATATCTGTGGGATATTGTTAAAAAGCTAAGTACTCCACAAAAATTATTTTTCAGCTATTGTAATTGTGATTTTACTAGATCATGCTGCTTTTGTAAAATGGAGATTTTATTACAGCAACGGAACATCCTGGTAATATCGGGTAAATGATAAAGGACAGACTGATACATAATTTAATAAAGTGTATCTGTCCTTCTTCCTTTTCTGTCTGAAAACATGTAAGTACAACTTTATTGAGGACCTGACTGTATAAGTATAACCTTTCTCCTTACTGTTTTCACACACATACACTCACAAAGAGGTCCTATGTTGAGGATTGGGCATGCACAGAGTGTCTGGGCTCATCTGAGTGTAGTTGAGTAGATTTTTTTCACCAAAAGGTGTATTTTAATCCCCACCTGCATTATGTGGATATACTGCCCAGTTTTAGAGGCTCTGCATGATTTCAACTAGACCAACATGTTTACATGCAGTTTAAAAGTCCACGTTTAGTCTGATTAATGCAGTATTTCATTTACTTTTTCTGTTATCATCAAAACTGTTACTTTATGCTAATTAAGTGAAAAAGTGTCCAAAATCACGTTCAACTGACTTTGAAAAATCTCTAACATTAGGTTCAGATGCTATCACAAACAAGCACCAGAATTTACTCAAACAATTGCTGTGAAATAATACAAAAAAATCACTAATACTAAAGAATAGTATAGTAAGGAGAAGTATAGAACAGTTTAGCTCAGGTACTTAAGGTAATGTTCACTTTTCCCATCATCAAAAAGCTCATCAAATAACCAGTGCATGCTCACATAATGTGATACTGCATGCATCACACTGTAACATGAGGCAGCTGTCTCAATCTGTACTTTCCAAGTATCCCACTTGCTGACAATTCAATCTTGGGCTACATCTGCGTGTAACCTAGTAAGCAGTCCCTCCTGCCACCATATTATTGTGTTCTCCTATCACTGTTCCTTCTTGTGGAAGTTTCAGCTTCTTTCCACACAGGTAATGCAGACAAATGGGGCTTTAATGTTATTCACAGTCCCATCCTACATTCCCTCGCTTTGTCATCAGTTTGCCTCTCCTTTAAACGCATTTCTCGACCTTAAGCAGCACTTTATTGTGGCGTGTTATTTTGTCAAATTGGATTAAATGGATAGTAACTCGAAATCCATTTGAACCTGATCCTTGCTCAAGCTTCCTCAGCCAACTCCATTAACTGTCATACTTGTCCAGAAGGCCTCCAGTGCAATGGCCAAATGGGTAAGTTGATGCATCATCAATAACCATACAGAGAGAATTGCAAAGTCTTTAAAAAGTAAAACCTTATATTTTACGTCTTTCCACTGAGGCAGCAGATCAAATCAGCAACAGCACAGGCACTGCTCTAATATGTTTAAACTCTGATGAGACGCAACTCTAGACTCTCCTGAATGGGACGACAGCACTCATTCTCAGTGTCTTAGCGGAAAGTGGTCTCATCTATGAAGTTATGAGCGTAGACAGACACGGGTGCTGGTTTATTCACATTAAAGACTTTTTATTGGGGCTTTGCAACCCCCTTACACTCACACCCACCATCTCTTCCTCAGATCTCCATCATAGACTACTTTTCAACAGAATGCTGTATCTTATTGACTTCTATGTTTCCCTTTGGTGAACGCTTTTCTTCGGTCTTATCCCCTGTTGTCGGTTGGGACTCTCTCCTGATGCTGTAGAGTAAGAGGACACTATTGCCCTGAGCAGCCTCTCAGATTTATTGAAACTTCACGTCCTGTCCCAATAGCTCATTTGTCAGGAGACCTAATTTACACTGGCCCTTAAGACTAATTGCAAATTTGCGAAAAAATGCTGATGTCGTTGGAACTGAAGGCAGCTTTTTTACCCCTCCCTATGTGTCCCTAGCCAAGCATTCACTAATGTGTTTCATCTGTAGAACACAAAATAGACACCATGTCTTTTCTGTACACTTGTGTGTGTATCAGAGATAGAGTGAGGGCAGATCTAGACAGAGGCGTTAGATGTGTGTGTGTGTGTGTGTGTGTGTGTGTAAGAGAGTAATGACTCCAAGTTAAACCCCTAATGGGGCATCTAACAAACAGGAAATTGCGACAAAAACACAAACAGTACTTACTGTTTAATTCAATTCTGGGAGACCAATGCCCTGCCATCCTCCCTATCAAGTTATCAAGGCCAGAAACAAACCCCAAGACTCCAGGCCACATGGCACTGTCTATTTTTGGCAACCGGCAGACACCACATGACAATTAGCTGTACAATTATCCCAGCCACTGGGTAGCTCTATGTGCAGATGGTATTTGTTCCTAATGAGAGAATGGGTAAATGGCAGAATAGATGCTCATTTTCAAAAAAGGGGATCTGTTCATTCTTACATACAGTATTTGAAGGAGAAAATAGATTTGTGGGGCAGATTACACTGATATAGAAGAACCACATTTCATTTTGGGAAAGTGTTTTAATCATTGAAGGCTTGATTCCCAACATTTTAGCAAATATTCTCCATTAATGCTTAATATTTCAGGGAGTAAAAGTTCTGGGAAAAAGAAGGTCTGCAGTTAAACACAGATCATGGTTTCACTCTGACCATTACATTACATTTCATTTTTATGTCTTCCAACAATAATGTTTATACCCTTAAGAGGGTGCGAAGTATTTTAGTTTAAATGGCAAAGACACGGCGTGGTGTGGACTTAAGTGTTGTGGCCAGATGTGAATGTACAGCATATGCTGGTTGATTTGAGGGATAATATGCAACCACATGGCTCAATCAGGAGATCTCCACCCTTCTTCAAGGTTTTGACACATTCAGCATACTTTGTGGCTCTTTGCACATGCAAGTATTTAGAAACTGACAGATTCTTGTCATGGAGAATGTGTTTCAGGAAATATCTTCTACATATGTGCACGCTACTAAAAGGCAAGTTAAAATTTTGATTTGAGGCTTTGTAATCATTTTCTTCTTTCTTTACGAAGTCATGAATGATACGTTGCTTAAATACCACAAATTTATAAACAAATTAGAAAAAAAACTTCCTCTTTTTCATTGTATGTTTTTATAAAGCAGTTTTGGCATAATTTGGCAGCAACATACAAGCACAGGGAGAAAAAAAACAGTTTGAAGGCATTTTTAGGGGTTGAGCAATTATCTGATTACAAAAAACATTAAATGTCACACAGAACAACAACACGTAATTGGCTTGGTGTGTTATCGCTACAGAGGGCCAGATGTAGAAATGTGTGCACGTCTGTCAAATGTAATGGCTAACAGCTTGACCACATAGTCCATAAGGCTCCCACCACCACGACTCAAGCAGCTATAAAACCTAATGCTAGCATTTGTTAGAGTTAGACGCTTCAATTTGATTGGTAAAATTCACACTGTAATAGGCTTATAAAGGATTTCTTGGGCCTAGAACAATGAGCTGGAGGGCTAGAGCGGTACCAGGTCATGGACACCCAGTGATTCACAACATCCCCCCCTTCTGGGCATGCTTAGCTTCCTGCATATCCACCAGTTACCTTCTGCAGCTCTGTTTAAAAGCCAGTCGGGATGTTCCAAAGGTATTTAATAGCAGTTGTGGTGGAGGTTGTGTGTGTGTGTGTGTGTGTGTGTGTGTGTGTGTGTGTGTGTGGATGGGTGGGGGATGTTTCTGGACCTCCCACACTTAGGTTCAACCACAGAGCCATGGCTTTTCTGTTTTGCCCCACCCCTTCTTTGCCTTTCTTTTTTCAGGACCATATGTGTAAGTCTAGAAAGAAGCTCTTTAACCAGAGGCACCTTTCTCTTACACCTTGCTTTGTGGTGAAGACAACAGAGAGGGTTAGAAAGCCCACACATAGGGAACACATTTAACCAGGCAAAAGGCCAGAGGATTGCATTCCCATGGACCCGCTAGGGGAAAGAACTGCAGAGCACATTTTACACGTAAATATTGGGAATTAGATGTGGCATGTCCGCCCTTTTTTTTGTCCTCTTTTCTCCTCTCTGTTTCTCACATGTCTCATCCCTTTCACTCAAATCTGTCTCTCATGTTTTGACCATATTGGCCACATCGGCCAAGACAGGAGTAAAACCAAAGCAGAGAAAAGTTTTGGACTCATTTGATTTTGATTTGTGTTGCACCAGAAATGCAGACTTACATTTTATGCCTGTTGCTCACAAAGGACAAGCTTTACCTCATGGCTCAGATATTTGTGGGCTGGAGGAGAGCATGTTTAAAGGTCCTTCAGTGAAACCACCTTATGTACTGTGTGGATTTATTTATGTATATATGTGCCAATGTCCATCGAACTGACAGCTGTGACTTAAACCCTTTGTGCTTGTTTGATTTTGTGCATGTGAATACACTTTGGTGCAAAGGAGACCAAGTTTAGTTATATTTTGAGATACTGTTTTTCAATGTTTTCATTTGTGACACTATTTGCTCCTCAATTAGAAATAAGGGCATATGCAAACACATTTAGCTTTATGCTGGTTGCCTTAAACTTCATTAACATCTTGCATGGGTTGCAATCTGTCATTCTTAATGTTTGTTCCTTGCTGTAATATGGTGTTTTTTTCCTTTTGTGTATATGTGCAAAGGCCACAATGCTTTTAAAGTTTAAACCTGAACTTCAGCAGCTCTAATATGATTAATTAGCCTGTTTTTAATCACACTTTAATAAAGCATGCATGTGATCTCAATCTCAGCGGGCATTTCTTTCACTTCCCCAGTGATGGCAATGGTGGCATTGGCGAGATTATGAAGTAGGTGTTTGCTCCATTTAAACAGTCTCCACATGGCCTCTTGCCTCTTTTGTCTTTTTATAGCCTCCTTCTGGGAGACGTTGCACTCTCCCTGAATGTAACACAAGCCAAAACACCTCTCAGTTCCTTTGCCAGAGCCTGTTATCCTGGGGATACTGCTATTCCTACCTTACTTTTTTCCACACACCTTCTCTAATCTCTCATACCCCCCTCCTCCCTAATCTTGTTTTCAAATCATTCTCTCTTCAGAATGAACTGGACACTGATTTTTTGTTTTTGAAGCAACAGGATGATGTTTGAGTCATCGCATTGCACTTGAAACCCAAGCTATACATTAAAATTTTGACTGGTTTGACCCCACATGTTCCTGAATTACCAAAGTCACCATTCAGTGATAGTCATTTAATCTCCTGAAAAGAATGGATTTTTCACACAACTTCATTGAGTTACTGTAAGAAAAGGTAATTTTGCATCATAATATATTTGAGAGACAACGTTTCTTAAAGTCATTGTCAAAGTGAATAAAATTAATATGAACACTCATGTTCATGTTGATTTCATACTTTCCAGCAGATTGGTTAGTTTTAATCAACCTGCCAAGACAGATGATATAAGATAATAGACAATGGATTTATCTTTTTATTTGGCAAGACAAAGAACATTTATGAGCAAGTACAGTGCTCTTCTGTTGCTCGTCTCACTTTTTTAAATTTATATCTGCAAAAATTTAAGCCTTAATCTCTTATTTTGCAATTTATAAGCGTGAAATCTTTAAATAGCTCACTCCTTAAGTAGGGGATTTCATGATTCCCAACCCCAGTTGTCAAGGCCCCAAAACCCTGTAGGGAGTTGATGTTTCTCTGTTGCAAGGACTCTGTCAAATTACATGCATCTCTGATAAGCTTTGCACAAATATTCTACTCACCCATTAATTTTAGTCAAATGTGTTGCAGCATGTGGGGACAACAGTGGGGATTGAAAACTGGAGTTTGGGATACCACGGCTAAACAACCTGTGCCTCCCAAACAGCTTGTGATATCTTGTCATCCAAAAAATCAGTTTTGTACAAAGACAAACATTTTAATAAATTTGTAGTGATGTGTGGGTGAAAGTGGTAATTTACCTACTGTAGGGGCACATTACCTGTATGAATGACAGTTGTTCACCTGGCTACATGTTTTATATCTTGAGCCAGCTGAACAACTGCTCTATTTGCTCAGTGGTTTGGTCAGTCATTGTATTCTGTAGGCACACAGGAAAGGCTTAAATTAAATTAAAGGCTTCCTTCAGAGCTGTCAACCGCACAATTTTTGGTGGTGGTCAACCCATTTGTGAGCTCACTTACAGAGTGAGTGCTGCTAAGCTTTGGACTGAATCAAGGTTGTTTCCTGTTGGAGGACAGTGAAGTATGCCAAAGAGATTAGCGTTTCATATTCTCTGACTTTTTTTCTCAGTGGATGAGTGAAAATGCTGGTTTTAAACATGTGATAAAATAACCCCTTTCATTTAAGTAGGAGTGGTTTGTTTTCAAATTCCATTAGTATAGTGCAGCTCTTCCTTGCATCATTAAAAACATGATAAGTATTCAGTGTTAGATAGTATAAATGTGTGATTAAATGATCATGACAAGCAAAATCTCTTCTATGGACTGTGCAAGTCCTCTGTTCAATTTCCCCTCCTCTTCTTTTAAACAAAAGCCAAGTTGGCCACATTTAGTTCTTATAAGACATATACAGTTTATATAACCCATTACCCCTTGCTGGCAACTTTGCATATCCAGCTCATGCCTAACTGGCAGTCTTCCTGTCTGTGTCCCGTACCACACCCACTCCTGCAACCCTGTGTGGCATCAGACATGCAGGCGAGCCACTGCACTGACGTGGTCATTTGTCTTCAGACTGCCATGGCATATGGAGAGGGCTGGCACTGCACAGATGTCCACTAAGTGCTGATGAAGGGAGTGAACAATGGATGGGCTGGGACTGAGAGAAGCTTTGCCGGTACTGCTGGAGTCTGGTACTGCTCTGCCTTGCTGGTATTATTAACTTTACTGTACTAAAGAGGGAAGGCTATCCAGTATGTGTTTCCAGATATATTAGCAAGTCTGTTAGTGTGTGTTTGCATTTGTCTCTCTTTACTTCTGTGTCGGTATACCTCTGAGTGTGTGCATGTGTGTGAATGTGTGTATACGCCAGTGGGCGCAGTGCAGTTGGGTGCCTTTTTAGTGTAGCTTGAGTGTACTGAGGAAAAGAAGGCTGTGGATTAAACCTGTAGGTAGAACAGAGAGAGACTGAAAAGAATAATTTGCAGCTTAAGGCCAATAGCTTCAAAGTCATGAATTCTCATGGGTAAGGCAGCCAAGCTCTGAACCTGTCAATGGTAACTTACTCTTAGGATGGTATGCCAAAGACTTCAATAATGACATCACCCAGGCATGGGGGTTGGGAAAGGGAGAGCGGAGAGACCGGCCAGTTTTCAGGGGTCCGAGAGCGGCCCTTCGATGCACTTTGAAGTCCAACTTGATGAGGACTTGTCAGTTGCCTGATACTGGTCACACTGTTGTCTTCGCCGATTGGGCGCAGAGGCCACCAGGGTGGTTTATCAGATTTATAGAAGCTTAGCGGTTGACATTCAGAGTGTGTATGTGTATGTATGTGGAGGAGGAACCGGGTGAATAGGGAAAGGGTCATTCTTGTAACAATCCACTCGTCCCAGTTAATTTAGACAGCACCCTGGGGTCTGACAGTGAAAAGGCAAGCCTTTTCACCACCCCTCAAAGGACTCGATCGAACTCAGCAAAGTACTAAAGCATCTCGCCCACCATTTTTTTCTTTTAATAATGCTGTTGTGTTCAGTGTTGTGGGGTGAAATTACATTTGACAGCGCTGTATTTAACTCCCCATGCAAACCTACTGTATTTTATGACATGGGGCACATGATCAAATTCTGCACTGCTTAATATCACAGTCTGTCTGTATCCAATTGGTAAGTTTACCACCGACTAATAGGATGTGGATATGTTACCTTGAATCGCGGTGTTCTTGGAGAAGAAAGTGCACACCACAATCTTGTCTCTGTCAGATTTCCCAAGCTAAGGTTTCAGACACACACTTCAAAGTCCCTCTAATGAGTGGAAAAACATTTTGCCTGCATGACATTAAAGAGTCCCATTTTTGTGTGAGTATGCGCACACATATGTGTTGTTATATTTCACAAGCCTTGCCTTTCAAATGTTAGCAACTCATTTTCACCTCCAGCACAAACAAACAGACAAGTATCACCCATTTCAGCCAGTATCAAAGGCAGCATTTGTTAACAATAAAATGCTGGTTTGAAAAAGCTCCAACACACATTTTTGTGCTCAAACACTGGCCAACATTTTTTTATGCCACAGAAATCAAAAAGAAGAGAAATGGCTGGAAGAAAGGAGGCTATATATAATGAGCGCAGGAGAACAGCCTGACAAACTACACCTAACCAACTTCAATTTTATTTAATTGCTCAGCTGCAAAAGCTTTGTTCGTGCTGCTGTCATCCTTGTTGTTATTTTTCCATGTTGATCTGTGCTGTATCGTTTCAAGAACTTGGCCTCCATTAAAAAGCATATCAAATTTGGGAGCCGCTTCCAAGCCTCCGTAACAGATATGAAGAATCGATAACAGCATTACAAGGCTGTGACAGAACCCCCCCACTCCCCTCTCATGTCTAAAAGGGTGGCTGTGTGACAATGGGTCTCACTCACACTCATGAGATCCTATCCAGGACAGATCACATTATCTGTCAGGTGGCTTAAGTGATCATTAACCCGATAGTGACACTGTGTGCAGAGCACGGCGACTGCCAACAACATTTGATTAAAACCTAAATGAATTCAGCCAGTGAGAGATGTGAACACAGTGGAGTGTTCTGTTTCTATTACAGCCTATTTTGACAGCAAGTTTCTCGCCACATCAGTATCTGTTTCTCCACGGTCTCAGTCGCCTGAGCTCTATTCAGCTCCCTTAGAACCAGTACCACTTCCATTTAGGGGTAAAAACGTTAAATTCTGCCTTGACTCATTCCCAGGTGGTGTTTGTGAGTGAGAGGAATGGTTTAGAGAGACATACAGAGAGACAGCAAGGATAAAAAATGAGCAGTGGGGTTTGTACAGGTTCAAGATGCGTTGTGTCTGTTGGCAGCCTGTTGGGCCAACATTGTTTGACGTTCTACCCCTAGTGCGTTTGTGAGCCTTTGAGGGCTTTATGGCTCGTTGTGACTCTGCTTCAAATAGGTTCCAGATGCCTCCGGTGTGGGAACCGGGGAGTAGAGTGAGAGCGAAGACAAGGAAGAAGCATAACCAGGTGTGACCCATTGCAGTCTGGGATGTTCTCCATAGATATTCAGATTGAAATAAGCATGTATGTGTTTAAAAGAAATATGCAAATAGATCCTAAGCTGGCACTTGACAAACACAGACATGAGAGTGGGCTCACAAACTACATTTTTTTTTTTTTTTTGCTAACTGCTTACCACTCCACTCAAGTAGCCCATGTACACACTCTCTACACGCAGGCACGCAGTTCATGGTGTGAGTCGCACTGTTCAGCACATTTGCTGCTGGCACCGCTGAGGTCCAACATATGGCAGCACTCTGAGCCTTCAAGCCGAACAGAACTTGCCAGCTCCACAGTGGCCTGCTATAAGGGAAAATTGTCAGCAGGAACATTTAAGGTCTCAAACCAACCACAAGCACTGATAAATGTCTGCATTTCTCTATGCAATTACCTTTTATCCGGTGTCCCTTTTCCAAGAAACCAGAAAGGAAGGAAACAACAGAGTCTAGAACAAAGCTAATTGAGTAACAAGAAAAAAAGGTTTTATAGTTGGCTAAATGAAGTATAGCTCTGTAATGTTGGTTTTAAAAAAAACTTGATAAGAGGTGGGAAGAGGTGTACTTCAGTTCAACCAATGTTTTTCATGTAAGAGGCATGTGAACTTTTTGACACAAAAATTTGCATTTGAAACACATATATACAGTTACTATGGAAAGAATATATTTTCCTTAGCCAAAATGCAATTTTGTATTTTTACTTTTATTGTTCACATATCTGTGGAAAATCAATTCTCTTGCAAAGCCTAAGACAGTGTAAGTTTGCACTGTCAACCTCATTTCATGAAGAAGATTTGAAGGTGATAAATTAAAAGAGAATTTTTTTCCCTTTGAGTGTGTTGCTTTGCATATACTTCTAATGATTTCCAACCATGTCTAACAGCAATATTGTACATAAATGAGCTTTACTTTTTATATATGTTGTAGTTGTTTTTATAAAAAGATAATTAGTTATTTATTGAACTGCAACTGCATCTGCAAATGATAAAAAAAGATATTGTATTGTGTTATTTATTTGCCCACTGATTACACATAATGAGATAGTATTTAAAGAAAAAAATACAGGCTTCAAGCTTTTTAGAATGATAATTTTTTAGTTGAATACAAGATTTTCCTGTGTAAGGCTTTTAACAGCAAAAATATAGCTCCTGCTCTCACAGCTGCTACTGTTGTTGATAATACTTCCTTATTCTATCCATCATCTGCAAAATAAACACATGCTCGCCAATCTGTGTGCGATTTAGAGGTTCGAGGACCAGTTAACCTGCTCACGCATGCCACCGGCACAAGCTGCCGATTCCCTGCGTCTCTGTTTAGATTATTTCTATACAGACTGGTGACTCTCCTGTGTCACTGATAAGAGTGCAATAGGGTAGTGGCATGAGGTCAAACCAACGGGGAATAAAAACTCAGAAAAATATTGGAAAAAAATCCCTAAAAAAAAAAAAAAGTACCCCCTCCCTCCCCAAACTTCTTCACCATGGCACAAGGCTATTACACTGATAGAAATTCCTCTCCTTCCTCAATAGCCTGGCCCTGGGCACATGAGGGGCTAGAGTCTTAGCCACATCTCAAGCTAATTTACAAAGATCCCGAATTATTCTCTTATCTTGGGCTTTAAAGGTTGTAAGGTTGATTAACAAGGTCCTGTCCTGTTTATCAGTTTGGGGCTGGGTGTGGAAAATAGTCTGTGATAAGTGCACAGACCATTAAACATTCTATTTCCCCTAATATTTGTCGGCAACCATCTGCTTAACTGATCTCCCTTCACTTTAATTAAAAGGGATTCCCGTCTTGTTGGGGTCATTATGTGCTGGCGGACGCCAGGAGAGGAGTTTGTGATGAGTTCAGCGTTCCCTCTGTCCCTGGGTTGCCAGAGGGCTTTTTTCATCCTTCCTTCTGAGTTAACCCCTTCTTGTCCCTACTGCATTTTCAATTTTTATTTTTTAGGTGAAGCAAGTTAAAGTAACAGCAAATACCAGAATTCTTAAAAAGACTAACATGGGTTGTTGCAAACTTTTGTCCTCACCAGGGAAGCGTTTGGGTATTCGCACTATCTCTCTCAGCTGTGGGGCATGAGAATGTGGCTGTAATGGTTTTATTTGCCCAACTCTAGTTGGATCGATGCAGCTGTTTACAGTTTCTCCCTTTCTCATCCCTTTTGTCTTTTTTCTAATTTAGTGTTCCCAAACCATGGACAGGGGTCTGAGTCTGTCTGCTGTGCTTGCATCTTTGCCCTCCTCCCTACTCTCCATCACTGTCCATTGATGTTTTTCTCCTCTTTTTCTTTTCTCCTCATCCCATCTCCTTCCTTGGTTGGTCTTGGAAAAAGACCTGCATGCCTCCACACTTCTGGACAAGACTGATGGCTTGTCAATAGCATTAGCCAGCATTGCAGGCCTCACTGGTGTAGAACCAAATCAATAAGGCCCAGTAAAAAGTCTTAAACGTATATGCAGTCCATTTTAGCCAATTCTCATGTTACTGCAGATGAGTTTTTATAAGGATTCAGGAGTCGCCATCTAATGTGTTCCCTTAAATTCAATATTTCCTCAGTAATCTATTAAAGATTATCACTCCTCTAGTCTCTTTTACTATAATGATGTATCACACCCTTCAAAAATTTAAAGAAATGTCTGCTCATAAGATTGGATGTGGGTGTAATTTTCAGTTCTGCTATGTAAAATCTTTTCTGCCCTTTCTTCATCTGGTAATTTACATTCTAATTATGGTGTGCATTTTCAATCAATTAGTCTAAAAAGAAAATTGATTTCTGTTTTAGGGCAGTGTCTAGATGGTGTGTTGATTTTGGTTTATGTTTGTGTGTGTGTGTGTGTGTGTGTGTGTTTGATATGGGTTTATGTGTGTATGTGCATAAGTCTAGCATTTGAAGATTAATTCATGGGTCTATGAAAGGAGACATTTGCCTTAACAATTTGTGAAGCTGTTTAAAGCAAATCCACAATTCTTGACCTTCCCCCATCCCTTCAAAAAGAAAGAAAGAAAATAGGGATTAGATTAGACTTTAGGTTTTTTTCTAACTATGCTGATCTTCCCAGTTATTGAAAGCTTGTGATGGCAGAAAGCATGCCATGTTTTCTTGGTAACAGCAAAAATATTCCAAATTCATTATCTATGTTATATATTATATTTAGTTATCAGTAATAAAATGTTTAGAATTTATTACATTTTTACTACATTAATGAGAAATGTTTTTTTATATGTATAAACAGCATGAATTTTAACTTGTCAATATGCATCACCTTGCTGTTAGATGGTAAATGAACTTGTACTTATATAGTGCTTTTCCACTCATTTTGACCACTCAAAGCACTTTAAACTACATAGGGTCGAATTTACTAAGATCTCATTTTGCGTGTACTAATTAGCGTGTAGCATCTAGAATTTAGCGTGTGAGGCGGGGCCCTGATTAATACGTGATCTACTAAAATTGCTCACGCCAATGACAACGGGTGCAAAGTGTTGGAGACACGCCTATTTAAATGAGGATTTAGCGTGTGTCAATGGTTGTCATGAATACAACTTTACAAAACCGCAAGTGAAAATACAAGTTTGATCCGATGGATTTAGAGGTGTTGGTGGAAGAAACCAACAAAATGTCCAAAGAGCTATAGCAAATAAATCTGACAGCATTTCAAAGGAACGCACTACACATTCAACGAATGTGTGTTTTTGGTTTCTGCATATATGCTCAGAGTTTGCGGGACGCACAAGCTGCACACGAGTTCATCAATGCTCCTATAACACCGGGGAATCCAGCTTCCTCAAAAAAACTTTGTTTTGTCTTATTCAAGGAATCTCGAGAGCTTGGAAACCTAATAAACTTTGCGATCCGGCGCGACATTGCTTTTAGGAATTCAGTCAACACATGTAAAAGACGTGACTGAGAGATCGCTGCTGTGTTGGCTACTGTACAGTGGAATGACCCAGATGCCAAAAACTCTAGACTTGCCAGGAGTTTAATTATTGCAGGTATGCATGACTCCTTCTTGTGTCTTGCTCCAAAACAGCAAGGCTGGATAGGCGATATGTTTTAATAATTAGTTTTCTTTCTCATTCCAAACATGTTAACACAAGGCGGAAATATGTGTTCTCTCCGTCGTCTTTGATTATTTATATGTCTTCGTCTTGCAACAATCACTGTAGCCATGTGTGCGCAATGACGCATTGCCCCCGTTTGCACATCCCATTGAAACGTGCTAAATTTAGGCGCAGTTTCTACCATCAAAATTACTTTTAGGTTTGATAAATCTCTTTGCGTGTGCTAAAATCATATATTTACATCTTCTCCTCCCACTCCACGCAAAATTGCGTGTGAACGCCCCAATTTACATGTTCATTGATGCAAACGTACTAACTCGATGAGGATGCGCAATTTTGCACCTTTGGAAGACGCAAACCCTTTTACTCACTGTTAGTAGATCAGTTTGTAGTTTTTTTAGCGTGTGCAATGGGTTTGCACGTGTTTAGTACACGCAAACCTTTAGTAAATCTGGCCCATAGTGTATTCACACACACACAACAATAGGCACATCAGGGTGGTGGGGGGTGGTGGGCGGGGGAACTTGGGGTTCGGTATCTTGCTCAAAGACACTTTGCCACGTAGTCAGGGAAAGCCTGGAATTGATCGCCCAACTTTCTGGTTGAAAGACAACTGTGCTTCCGCCTGAGCCACATCTGCCCCTAGTTAGAGATGCCACATATGGTTTTATTTTCTAGTCGTCACTATATAATATCAAAGTTACACATTCTAAATAGCAGAAGGATCGGAGAATGGGATAGATGTGCATGCACATACTTTTGAATGAAAATTATTTCATGATAAATCTTTTGAACCATCTTGCTAATTTTTATTCATATAACTCAGTTGCTTTGATTTGGATTTTCTCAGACACACTTTGGACCCTAATTAAGTACATTAGCTTTGTTAATTACTCCAAGATTGAAAGAATTAAAGAAAGAAAAAGAGAGAAACAGGGTGGGGAGGACAGATCATAATTCAAGAGTAAGAAGATTTTAACAGGAGTCTCGATGACAGCCATTTAACCTCACGATTCAGTATTATTATTAAATATTGAAATCATATGTTATGTGTTAATTGTTTTTTAGAAATATAAAACTCCAACATATTACATTTTGTCTGTGCTGCTGATGGGCATCCCTTCCTTATCATCCATTCCAGATCAGACACATCAAAGCTTGCCCTGGATGCATCTGCTTGTCTGTATGCATTCTCCCACAGGAATGAGCTCCCCCTCTCAAAGGTCAACAGAGGGCCAGTGTGTTTGTCAGGCCAATCAATAGCCTGCTGATCCTCAGTTCTGTAGCAAGGAGGTCAAACTTGAGTAGGACGACGCCCCTAGTGGGAGATAATTGCAAAGAAATGGTTTGTGTGTCAGTGCGTACGATGGGTTTGAATCTTTATTTTTCTTCATACTCCTGCAGCATCTCTCTTTGTTTGAAAGTGTATTTGGAAATTAAATATAGTAAATATATATGTCTATGATCCTGAAGTCATTCACAATGTTGGGATTAAAAAGCTGGTGTCTGACAAATAAAATTGGTGTTCCTTGTTTGTGGAGGAGGTGAGGGGTGGGAATGGGTGAGGTAAGGTATTGTGTTTCTCCAGCAAACATGGCATTCCTACTGGAACTTAAATAAGTTTGTAATTTGACCTCCAGTCACAGCAAATTAAGACAGCAAAGGGCTCCTTTTGTTCAGTGTTGTCATCACTGCCCGTCTTCAGTTTCATCTCTTTTTTGTGTTGTTTATTTAATCCCTGACTGGTATTCATATTCAGTTAATTTACGTGTGCAGTTATATCCAGCTAAATTTATAACTCGATTCGGCCATTTAATTGGACTCCAGTATACAAGCATAGGAGAGACAATCAATGTATTGATCAAAGTATGTTCAATTCTTCTGCAAATTAGATATGCTTCAGTATGGTGGCATGTCCTCTTACAGCTTATTAGTGTTGGGCTCTCCAGTTGACCTCTTCCATAGACGAAAACAATTGTTACCATGCCAAGTGGTGAATAGGACAGCCTTTACACCTGTGTACTTGGCTGTATCTATAAATATCCTCAGTATTTAATAGACTGTCTACAACAAACTGAATGTTAAAACAAATGTTAAAACTGTTTGGAAACATCAGTTTTTAGAGGCAGCATGGTCACATTGCTGTATCTAATGTGCAATATTTTAAAAGTGAGAAGTATAATTAAAAGTTGCAATGTGTGCACATTGATCTGCGCACATTGTTGATCTGAAATTGAAGTGTTAAAGATTATTTCAAAATGGTAAATTAACCGGTACTTATATAGCACTTTTCCAGTCATGTTGATCACCCAAAACACTTAAGACTGCATGTCACATTCACCGATTCACAAATAAACACACACTCATAATCCTATGCACACCAGGGGGCAATACAGGTTTAGTGTCTTGCCTAAGGACACTTAGGGATATAATCAGGGGATGTCTGGAATCAATCTACTGACAATTGGAAGATGACTGCTCTTCCTCAAACTACTGCCGCCTCTAGTGCAAATTTTACTTATAATTTTCCGAAAATATCTGGTGTAGGCAGATGATTGCACTGGGGATTTTAAGCCGAATGAGTCATTGTGCTGGGCCTGCTCTGTCCAAAATTCAGAATTCCAGTCTGATTAACATATTTACATGTATTTCAGAACTCCTGCTTTAGTCAGATTAAATAACTATTTTTTCATATTTCCTGTTGCTGATTGATATTCTTTGGGATCCATGGATAATTCGATCACTAATAAACAAAAAAAAATATTTCTAAGATGGATGAAGAAACCATTTGTATTTATACCTGCTGTGTTTTGTCAGCCACCCATTTTAACTTGAGTTCATCAAATTAGACAAAAGTGGTTTAAATCCTTTATTTCTCCCTTCAGTGACCAAGTGACTAATCTGCTAACCACAGCATCACCGTCTCCTCATGCCAGAACATCTTTTAATAACTCTATTAATCTAATCGTCCACTAATTGGTCAAGATAGCCTTTTCCCTAATGATTTTTATCATAGTGTAATTAAAGAGCCCAGGAAACTTGCTGAAATCACAGTGTCTTGTTAAAATAGCTTGATTGACACATTTCTTTGGGCCGCTTTTCCTACAGATACTTTGAACCAGAGTATTTAAGTCAACATCCTTCATCTTGAAATAAAATGTAATGACAAAATGCCAGTGACTGATAAATCTTTAATATAAAAATTGTACAAGAATTTTGATACAAATTACAAGAGGTATTTGGACAAAATATGAATAAAATTCCATTTACATCCCAAAACCCTTATGCATTTTATGCAAAAACCATAGACAGTTATGATACAGAAACAAATAAAAGAAAAGCTAAAAAGAAAGAAAAAAAGAGTCTTTTAAAAAGGATATTTTTCCTTCTGTCTGCTAATGGGGAATACCTCTTTAGGTAACATACAGTATCAGTGAGGCTTCCAAAACACCATTTTGACAACAAAGTGATGCAAGCTCCTCTGCTCTTTTTTTGTTCTTTGCAGTGCGACTATATAGCCATGCAATGCTGTCGAGTGCCAGTGCTGTAACACAGGCTTTTTAAAACACAGACACAAATGCATCAGATACTCAAAAAACACAAGTGAAAATAAAGTTCTAAATTCACCAGCTCTTCAAGCTAATAATACTTTAAGACTGCAAAATATATTTGAAAATACAATGGAAAACATTTTATGAATTTACAGTTTGTTTTTTTTTCTTTCTTTCTTTTTTTTACTATTGACATTTCACAGGTTCCAGTTCAAATTAATGAGGGTATTTTTAAAGAACACAAGTCATGAGACTGAAGCATCAATACAAACCCACAATTGTATTTTTCTTCTATCTGCATATATCTAATTCCACCAAATATTTTCACCTCACTCTTTTCCATGAGCTACATTAACTGGACAGTTTGCATGCAATGTCACCGCTCAGCTTCTCTTCTTTCAGCTATTGTACTCACTCATTTTGTGACGTGAACAAAATGGACAGCGATTAACAGGTCAGGCATTTCATCTGTTTTCCATCCCATTCTCCTTCAATGTGCTGTGCAGAACTGCAGAATAATTGATGCCTGACAAGGCTCTAATCAAATATTTAAAGTTCACTCCAGTGGTTTGGGCCAATGATGCACTCAAAGCAAAGGGCTTCTGCTATCCAAAAGTACGGTCACTAGGAATCAGAATGCACCTTGACCCATGTGTTTGGTGAATTAAGAAATAAAATGATAGGACAGGATGGGATACCTTTGCAGAACAGGGAAGATATCAGTGGTAATTTCTTAGAGGAGAGCCGAGTGTGTCCAACAGGCCACAAAAACACTAGAAATGACTCTTGGGGTGTCATGCCCCTCTGTTGCTTTCTTCTCAACCAGTACCCCCCCCCCCTCCCCTCCCCCACTACCCCCCAAGCATTAACAGGCTAGCGTCAGGATGCAACCAGACAACACAGAGCACAATCTTTTTTACCCAGTCCATCTTGTTCTGTCTGCCTCTCAGATGTCTCAGTGTCTATGGACATTTGTATGTTTCTTTATAGCTATATTTCTTGTCTTTTCACAGCTTAGAGCTCTGTTGGCTTGACTTGCACCATCCAGGACTCTATGGGTGCCCCCAGAGAGGTAACAGAGGGGGTGTTTTACTAGAGAACCTCTTCAGTGGCATTCTTTTTTTTTTTTTTTTTTTTTTTTTTTTTTTCCAAAACACACAAAAAAACCCGGCAGGTCCCCCTCCTTGGTTGCTCGGTGGGAAATCCCAAAGGACAAAAAACCCCCAAAGAACACACGAAAAAAA
>JBAMHX010000005.1:11014471-11032353 GCA_037177515.1 Pseudomugil tenellus
GAGTACTAATAAAATGTAACAAACGAACGTGAACTAGTTCTGTTTAAGACATAGGAACTTGGCTCTTTTTTTTTTTTTGTCTAGAACATATAAGAACATATGGCAGGTCCTGCTCCGTGGTTGCTATGTGGGAAGTCTACAGGGATGAACAATATATAAGGAATGCATGAGAAAACAGAAAATTGATAATGAGGTGACTGGCCAGAACATACAAACACTAAGATATGTTTTGATATTTTTCAGAGGTCTCAATGCTAAAGTTACAATTGCTCTATGAGCTTCTTAAGGTTAAATTTACTTGCTTGTAATGATTAAATGGTTTCAATTTGTGATTACGAAAGGGTGAAAGAATACATGTACAGGTAGAGGAGTTTTGAGGTTCTATGTCTGAGTTTGCTTCGTTCATTATAATCAAATGTTTGCTTTCTACTGTTTGCAGTGGCTGCTACTGTAACGTTCATATTAAAAAGGAGTCTCATGTCTTGTGGTGAGAAGACATGTCTCTGTTCCTGTATATTACATGACTAGAGGTTAACAAGTTATCCTTCTGAGTGTGAGACACTCTTTTCTGTGTTTGTATGCTTGTGTGTTAGAGACGGCTGTCAGCAGGGTTCCTGGAGTAGCACTTTTTTTTCTGCTAGATTGCAGGCCGGAGGGATTGAATGAGTGAATGAGGCAACAAGCGCCTCAGTGAAACCTACTCCTGGGAGAAGGCAGGGGTTCCTGTACTCAATTTTCCCTTCACTTGGGATAAACAGGCAATTACCCATCCCTTTTTCCTATGCCATGGCCGTCCAGTGAACTTAAGCATACACTATTAGTGTGGGTCCCTGTAGGATCTGCACTGTGGCGTGTAGAGGTGGTAAGTAAGTGGCGGGTTGAAGGAATGGGTAAGGCGGTTGTTAAATTACTGTGCTCTGACAGACAAAGAAAAAGATTTAGCAAGAGAAAGGAACTGAATTGGATTACCACATTCTGAAGAAGAATAAGCACACATAGAAAATGAAGAGATGAATTGAATTCAACTTAATTGACTGAGTCAAATTAAATTGTTCAGAGCACATCCTCTCTTTCCTTCTTTTTCTCTTTCTGTCAGTGTCACAGTCTTGTCAGCAACCTTGATGTCTGGCAGTGTAACGAAGTGACAAGTGAGTTATTAGACAGAAGAAGCTGGAATGGCGGGACGCCTCCAGGTAACAGAGAAGCAGCACATTTTTAATGATCGTTGCTGTCATCCTTTCCTCCCTAGTCAGCCTTCCACCTCCGCAACCTTTCCATCAGCCTCAACTCTCTGTCTCGCCTTCTTATTCTCTGAGAAGAGAAGACTTGAAACTGCATGTATCATATAGGTAGAGCCAAAAAACCATGAAATATTTTAACAGAATAGGTCATGTCTATACAGCAAAATGGCTTAAGTGTGAAATAAGTGGAACTCAACACTGTTATGTATGTAAGTTGTGAATACTGTACAGCACACCACATAACACTGCATATTTTCCCACTGTGTGTAGCACCAGTCAAGTAAGAGAAGATCTCCTTGTATAGTAACACATGGCAATGCTATTACATCAATAAACAAGTCAAACTGATGAACGTCTATTTTTTTGTCTTTTTTTTTTTTTTTTTTTTTTTTTACAAAAAAATTTACTTTTACTGGACAAAAACATCTTCATGAAGATATATCACCCACTAATAAATACCCCTTTCCCTTGGCTATTTTTTTCACTTACTGGAAATATTTGTACCATAAGACTCATGGAAATCTCTGCAACCAATAAAAGAAAAGTAATGAAAAGGTGATGTTCAACATTCATTCATTCATTCATTCTCTAAACTGCTTAGTCCAATTCAGGGTTGTGGGAAGCTGGAGCCTATTCCCAGCATTTAGTAGGCGAGAGGCCGGGTACGCCCTGGACAAATTGCCATTCCATGGCAGTGATGCTCAACAATAGAAACATAAAGGAAAATATCACAGCAAAAAATGTAAGACTCAAGTGCATTGTATTGATCAAATATGGGACATGACTTAAGCACATTGTCTCACTGAAAGAACTTTTCTTAAGAAAACACTTGTTTTGGTCACAGTTAAAGGACTAGTTTAAATGTTTCTCTTCTTTTTCTCCACTTTTCAAATCTATCAGCCAATGGTTCCTTTTTGAGATGCCTTCCGAGAGAACAAACAGAACTTCTTGCATTGATAACTTTGTTTGACAGACTAATTGCATGCTGCTCACAGAAGAACTCACTAAATGCGGTTAGTAATTTATGGGGATCATGGCAAACATCCACCAATTTGCTCTTAAACAAATAGAGTAACAGATACCAACTCTTCCTCTTATCGACTTTCTTGCATTTGTAAAACAGCAGCTCATATTTAAACAGACCTGGACCTGTTCAGAAGCAATGCCTTAAACAGCCAATTATTTATTATACTTTAAAGCAATGAGCCAAGTTCAAAGGTTTTGTTCAGAGGCAAGAGGCTTTCTATTGAGTTTCTATTAGTTTCTAAGCATGTGCAAAAAGAAACTGGCGTTAAGTACAGTATGTTGAAAGTACTATCACTTCCCCTTGGCACAGTAGCCATCAATTACCCCAAACAACACCAAATTCACCATTGCAAAAGTCCTCATAGTAATATTACACATCCCCTTATATAGATGCAAAGTGCAAAAACTGAATTGGTATACTAAAGCTCATAAACATAACAGATTTTTTTTAACAAAAGTAAAAATCAATAGAAATACAGAGAATGATATCAGTGTAGGAGCCTAAAAAGCATGCCGGCAACTTCTGAATATCTAACAAGCAGTTAAAACAAGTCACGTGATATTCTTTTATTTTCTTCCCTCAGTTTAAAACTTGTCTTTGAAGCTAACATAAATGTGTTGCGCTAGTAAGATGCTACCTCTTTCTTGCCTATAGCTGGAAGTACTGTACTGGACTGTAACATAAAACCATAAAGAGAGAAAAAAGGAAGCAAACAACCATCAACACAAGTCTTACACCAAAAGCCTCTTGGGACAGTATTTACAAATGGAGCTGTCATGCTTTTGTTAGGGGTTTATTTAAAAGCTATCATTACACAAATACAACAAGAAGATTTTCTCTTTTTTAATACTAATATTTCTGCAGGCAAAGTCACAAATAAGAGGTTGAATGGATTCTTTGGATATGGACAAAAACACAAACTCGGGGGAAGATAGAAAAAAAAAGCTGGAGGAGCGTATGAAAAATAGCCAGGAGTTTTGTTATGAAGCAAAATCAGTGCCTACAAGCATCATCCTGTGTGTTGCCGTGTGTTCCTCCCAAAGAAGAAAAAGTCAAAGGAGACAAAGATAAACTCTATGTGAAGTGAATTAATTTCATAGATGGAGAGTGTCCTACAATGACTTGTAAAGGACAGGCAGGAGGCATACAGTCATTTAGCTTGTATTTGATGGTCTTGGGTTGGGGTTAAAAGCTAATGTCAGGAGAAATAAGGATGAGGACTGAAAGGAGGACCGGGCAGACTGACGGGAGGGTCAGGTGGCAAGTCATTATTTAGTCTATTATTGTAGAGAAGGGGATGTTTTTATGGAGGTTGGGGTTTTGAGAGTGTCTGTTACGGCTGCGGACAGAACTGAACACCATGTTGCAGCCGGGGATTTTGCACTTGTGCATCTCGCGCAGGTGCACAGTCTTGTAGTGCACACGCAGGGTCCCTTTGTTGCTGTACATTTTGTGGCAGATGTTACAGAGGATGCCACTGCTGCTATTACTGCCCCCTGTGGATGATAGGAGGAACGGCGAGGAGGAAGGCTCCAACCCCTCGCCTCCTTCTTTTAGTTCTCCAGCCGCATTCTGATGCCCCCCTTCCACCTGCCCCTCGGCACGCTGGGAGAAGTCGTCTCCCTCACTGTTGCCCTCCTCCTCATCCTCTTCTCCGTCCTCTTCCAAGTCATCCAATAGAATGCCTTCATCGCTGCCCTCTTCTGACTCGTGTGAGGAGTGGATGCTGCTGCTGGATTGAACACTGGATGTGGTGCTCAGATCCAACACCATGTACTCGTCTGGCTGGGCCCTGAACAGGCCGTTGGTATGGTGGTTTCTAAGGTCTTGGTTGAGAGGATGGTGAAAATACTCATTGCTCATGGGGGAATGGGCATTGTGGTTCAGACCAAGGGGCCCAAAGCTGGCACCTCCGATGCCCATCCTGGCCATAGGGTCCAAGCCCATGTGATATCCAGCATAGATCTTGGCCAGTAACTCGGCTCGCAGGTCCTTGGGCAGTGGCGTGAGTTGGGGATCCAGGACAATATCGTCCAGCTCTTTGGTCAGCAGTTTGCGGTGCAGGTTGATGTTGGAGCTGTGCCTAATGCGAAGACATAATCACAATTTACAATCAGTATGTTGGAGTGTATTTAAAAATAAGGTTAGCTCTAAGACCTAAAACAACAGATTTGACTTTTGATATTCTCAGGTAGTCATACTTCTGACAGATGGTTTCAGAACTACCTAATATGTAGATATCATTGAAACAGTCCAGGCATAAAAACACTCCAACAGAGAGAAATCCACCCTACAGTTCTGTTAGGGGAAAGTGCACAAACATAGCAATGAGGCAGAGCATCCTGGTAGTGTTTACCACTGTCAGCATGTCTGCACTGCACAGCCCTCAAATCCAATAGACTCTGACTCAATTAAATACTCCACCATATTGAATGGGAGTTTATCAATTGATTTGAGCTGTGGTAATGTGATAATCGAGAGGAACTGGATAGCATATTAGCACAAGGCCCTGACAGCATTATCGCATTCGTTCCATATTGGAGGTGGCTTAATCGAGCACCTCAATGAACATGTCTTTATGTAGCCCTGGATTTAATTAAGATGGGCATTTTTCCCAAACACAAGGCAAACTGTATCACACAAAGTGCTATAGCTGATGAAAGAAACCCAGTAACAAATGCCATGCTTAAGCCAGGTTACAATTAGTTAGCAAACAAAGCCATGCTACAAGGTGCAGAGTGAAATGGGCTTGAAAATGGAATTCTGGACCTTTTTTGCTTCAATATCAGTTGTCAAGTAACAAACAAAAGAAAAAGAGGGGGTGGGGTGGGTGACGGTATACACACATTACAATAAAACTGCATAATGCTGAAAGAAAACTAAAACAACCAGTGTCAAATATGACATCCACAAAGCCTTGTCCCCTCATATCAGCTCAACACTTAGAATAAATAGGAAAAAAATCTGTAAACACTCAGTGCCTGTAATGTGAAGGGTTTCCATGCAGGGAGGTCACAAAAACTAAAACTAAACAAAATTGGAAAAAAAAAGAAAAGAATAAGGTCATCCTTAGCAGGATGGGCAAAAATGGAGTCACAATGGATAATAGAGCTTACCAGCAGTGGCAGGGTTGATGCAGTCAAAAAGAGTCCCTTTCCTTTAATTATTTACTTCCCTATCCGACATTGTCCTGCAAGAGGTAAAAATACATTCAATTGAGGGACCCTTTTTCTGTGAACCAAGCAACCAGGAGCCCGTCCACTCGAGCATCGTCAGCATTGTGAAGAGGGAGCATGGCAAATCGATTGGCCGTGGTTATCACAGCATGTGTGTGTTTGCGCGTGCTTGTGTTTGTTTGTGTGAAAAACAGAAAATATACTTCTGCTATGTAATGAGACTTAATTCCTAGACTCTATAAATCCTTTGTTCTGCTTTATCCTCCGATAGTGGAGTCGCAACCATGTGGCTTTAACTTCTGGATAAAATATGAAGCTTGTGATTCATTGCCAGCATGTCAAATTAATGTGTGCAGCTGAAGGGGACAATTGTGTTTCTGAATCATGTTATGATAATTTATGTTATCAGGCAAATGGGTACAATTTCTGCCAAAACACAACATGCTTGATATGAGAAGAGGGACAATAGATTAGCTTGTAAAGCCTGAAGTTCTGGATGCTTTTGATGATGCTCAGGTAGGCAGGTCCTTTGCAATACTTCTCCGTCTCTAAAAGCCCCTTCTCACTGCTAATAAGCTCTAATTAACCATTGCTATCTACTAAAGTCAAACATGCTAAGTATCATGCAGTAAGTAGTCTGCAGAATAGCAATAGTAGTTATTTTACAGTCAAAATGTACACCACAATGCTACAAGGTTCCTGTATTAAAAGGAAAAACTAGAAATATTACCACAATCTGTATGCATTTTACAAAAATACACAATCAGGACAGCCTTAAGGAAATGTTTTTACAGAGTTTTTAATGTGCTGTTTTTGACTGTCATACTTAAAAAAAATATTTAAATACAAGAATAAAAAAGTAGAAAAAGATACTAGTTTGCAGTCATTATGATAAGAAATACTATTTAACCTCTGTGTTGGTGGTGCCTTCATGCCCTAAACAATGTAAATAAGTCAACTAAATCCACACCCTGAGAGCATAATGCCCTCACCCCTTCATTTATCAGTTTTAGACTTTCTGCCCCATTTCCCACTCCCTACGATTCCTCCATCACTCCTCTTCAGTATGCTCTTTCCCCCATCCCTACAGCTACACTACATCCCTGCTGGCCAGTAATGTGGCTGGTAAACCAATTTGACAGTCTCATCTTCGTCCAAAAGATGGGGGAGGCCTCCGGAGAGCCGGGTTTTGACTGTGCAGAGGAGGAAGAGTAAGAGTGTGCCTGTCCCAACTGACTTTAATTATCTTTAGGTTCATCTGATGGCCCTTGCCCTTGTGTCAGAGGAAATAAGTGTGTATAGGTACATGTATGTGTATATGTCATCTAAATGACTCATGTTTAAATGAGATGGAGGGCTGAGTTGTATTAAACTGACACCAGTGGTTCTTTGTCTTTTCTATCATCTAGGGTGTGTTATGAGGTTTTCTGTGTGAGGGAGAGGTAAAAAAAAATTAAATCAAATTGTTCACTGTTACTGTATTATCTCTATTGCTTCGTTTCGACTCACAGAGCGTAAGCTACAAATGGTTTGAAGATCATCAAATTAACAAAGCAAAAATTAAATATGCTTTTAAATATGTATAAAAAAAGTTATTTAAAATTACTTGCAGTTTCTTAACAGCATTTATGTTGACAAAAATGTGATTACATGGGTATCTACATATGTTACGTCAATGAACGTCTTTATTCTCCCTAAAAAGAATCACAGTCAAGCTGCCAGTGGTAAAACAAAGGGGATGTAATATTTCAAGTTTTTGTCTTTTATTCAGCAGATTCTTTAAATTGGACTTGAGTGGCTTTTCCTAATATATTCTCTGTATGAGCAGCATGCCCTTTGTTTATAAGACACAAACACAGAGCTGATTGTGTAGCAGAGGAGCTGGGCCCACATGCAGTTAGGGGACCAAGGGAAAAGAACGAAGACAGAGAGGGAGGAGAGAAGAGAAAAGAGACTCTCCAACATAATTAACCTTCACTCTCTCCATTTACAATGTCTCATGCAGGGACTACGGGCCGCGCACGACTGCACCATGGGAACATGAATAGAGAGGACACCTGCTTACTGCAGCGACACAGACTGAGCCATTCAAATTGTTGGGGTGAAAGTTAAAAAGAAATGCAGGACAGGTCTGATTAAAAAAAAGAGAAAAGATAGGTGTACTAAATCTTGTCAACACTAAAAATCACGATAAACAAGGCTAATAATGATAAGTATTGCTGTGTGTCTCTCCAGCAGTTTATTTTGTTGCTTCGTCATTACATGTGCTGGCACTCCTCGTTCCCCAAAATAAATTTACAACCATTTATTACTGTACAGCAGGCACCTGGGATACTAAGGGGAAACACCCCACTGTAAAGCAAAAACCATGCACACACACTTAAATTGCTGTGTTACACTCAAAAACACTTATTCTACATGCTTGCTCCAGGGCATGGGAAATTATCCTTTTCCATATAAGTGAGTGAGTATTGTATCACTTTGCACAGATCTTTTTACATGCATGTGCTTGAAGTCCTCTGTTTCTTTAACTGTGCAGAGATTTAAATTGAGCACTGGAGATGTTCCTGGATATTGAATTATGAGTCCTCTTCTGACATCAGTTCCTGGTTGTTTTTTCCACAGAAGATAAAGTCACCCCACTTTTATTTCTTTCGTCGTGTTGATGCACCACCTTTTGATGCTGTTGTGGTGGTGTGCTACAGGATTTTAGCTTTTTCCTCAGTCACTGGACTAATCAGAGAGCATAGGATTCATCTAGAGCTTGATGTTAACAGCCTGGCAGAATTACATTCCCGATGTCTTATTTTATGCTAAATTGTGAAACACTGATTAACATAACATAGATTTACAGATACTTTTATTCCTATTTTTTTAAGGTTATCATTTGAAATAAATAAAAAAAAAAACAACTGAAAAACTACTTATTGTTTCTGCCAGCACAGTGCCTAAATTGAATTTAAAAAATTAGATAAGAAATGTACTTTAACTTGTCAACTTTAATAGCAATAAACAAGCATTATTCAAGCATTACTTTATCCATGCAAATCTGTGCATTCAGTTTGTTAATCTCATCAGAGAAAACACTGTGATGAAAACAACTGAATTATTTTCCCATTTTATTGCTTTCATTACACTCAAGTACACATTATGTCATTAGAGGATTATACTGGGAGAGATTTGATGAGAGAGCAGCTTGTGTATTGACTTGCCTTAAAGCCCCGGGATTTCTGTAGCTATGCGGTCTTACACTTTCTGTTGTTTTGTTCTCTTTTTTGAAGTCACAGCAGAGTAATATGTTCCACATGCTACTAGGAAATGTATGGAAACAACAGTGTGTGTTAGCTTCCCTCACCCAAACCCATACCATATGAATGCAAAGATGTGTTATTATCATGGCAGCTTTGCTTTCTGTGATAAAAAGTTATTTCTGTCTCAATCATATGTTCTGAAAGTTGCGTGTTTGAGTGGCATTTATATTTTGATGTTTTTTTCCATTAATGTAGTGAAATTTTCATAATTTTCTGTTCTCACTGTGGCCTAATCTTTCTTCCTCTTGCTGTCTACAGCAGCTCTGTTACGACTAGCTTTCATTTTTCTGAAAATTCACCTTTTGACTAAAACCTCTCCCCATTTTTTATGATATTTTTTTTACTCTTGCCCCATCAACACCTAATTCCATTTTTGTATGTTTGATCATGACAGCAGAATAAAGAGTAGGAATTCTGATTTCTGATTGGAGGAATGTTGTTTTACACCTGTGCAAAAAAAAAGAAGTTTTATTCTGACTTTTCTTCATTAAGTAATCTAATGCTCAAATAAAAATCAGAATGGCAAAATATCTAAAAAATATATACAATTGTTGTTGGTGTAATCTATCTGTATGTGTACATTAAAGAACATGTATAAATACAAATATGGGCGAACATTTTATAAAGCTTAGTGAGAGCTCACGCACATTTATTGGTGGAAGCACATAACTGCGAGGCAGTGCATACTGCAATGACACTTCTGTGACTTTGCTGCTGTTGGCACAAATTTCCAGATGAGCAACAGGCTTTCACCTTCACGGATTAGAACGTGTCTTCTGTTTCGCTTCCCCTTTTTCCTCTCTTACAACCACTATAATAAAGTCTCAGAGTCCCCAGCTCTATTTGCATGCTGCTAATGAATCAACAGTGCAAGTAACTGCTATCCAAAAATAACTAATGTAATAAAAGGCTTGAGTTTGAAAAAGAGGGGTCAGTTAAAGTGGAGTGAGGGAGCAATTTTGAAGGAAGGGACAAGCTAATGTGCAGGTGAGACAGAATTAAAAAAGATCAAACTCTATATTGTAAGAATTTGTTTCCGTGTTACATGTAGTGTTGCATCTTATGGATACTATGAGGGAGGGAGAAAAATGAAAAAAAAGGCTGACTACCCAACCAATGAACAAATAATGTAAATCTTTCATGTACAGACTGAATGTCATACTTAATCTTTCGAACAGTTCTATGTAATTATAACAACACAAAGGTTATTTGCACACAATTACTTTTTTAAACCCTTTGGAGAGCACTTAAACACTTTGGGCACTCTGAACCTTCTGCATCTCCAACATGAATTGAGGCATCAACCATCTGTCAGTGCTGCTCCAGCATATATATTCTGCCGAGTGAGCGTGTGGGACTGATATGTGCTAACAAGCCCAGGTGAGTGTGGTTACCCTCACCTCTTAATGCGCTAATACATGCAGCGGTTTGACAAAATGCTGTTGATGTTAATGAATGCACCTTCCATCTCCCTGTGACAAGGTGAGGTGGTGAGGGCAGGTAAACAACACACTGCATCTGGAGGTTGAGTGGAACTAATATAGACTTTTAGTTTGTATGTGTTTGTTATCATGGCACTCCGCTTTTCTGAACTTTGACTTAACACAGAGCAGATATCCCTGAATGACAAGTTTGCTATTAGCAAACAGATAATTAAATAGTCTATCCAGAAAGACTTTGCTAGAGCACTGTAGTTAATTCTTATTTAACTAACATGGCATAAAAACTAGCAAAAGTATATTTTATCATGGTTTCATTAAAGGTGGATGCTCCTTTAAACTAAATAACATTGTTATCAAAACTAAATCAAACCTACCTGAAAATCTCACTCATACATTAAATTAAATTTGTTACATTACAAATTTGTTGCACTAACCTGTCTCTGCTCCGCCGGGAGGGGAAGGCAGCGTTGCAGCCAGCCACAGTGCACACATGCATCTCTTTGAGGTGCACATTCTTGTAGTGCAGTTTCATGCTATAGGAGCTCTTGAAGCTCTTCTTGCACACATAGCATATCTTGGGGTCCGGACTTGAACATGAATCTCCTTCTGGTGATTGAGAAGAAGGGAACTTGGGTGGGCTGGCACCATATCCCATCGAGGAGATGAAGCTCTCATGCAGAGCAGCCATGCTTGCAGCAGCTGCTGCCATGCCTCCATTATAGAGCCCGTACTGACTCATGCAGAACATGTCGTAAGTTGGATCACTGAGTTCTTCTTTAATCTTGATAGAGGGGTGATTGGGGGAGGAATGACCTTTTCCTTCCATTTCTTTTCTTAAATGAGCTTCGTCACTACCCTCATTGTCTTGTTCCTTGTCCAGACCCCTTCCACCTCTGCTGTGCTTTTGCTGTTCTTCAACATCCATCAGCTCATCTCGGTAAAACATCTTGGAGTCTGAGGTTTCAGACTCATTTTCAAAGTCTCTCTCATGGTCTTGATCCTCAGATGTAAAGCTATCCATACATCGTAGCTCAGAGCCTGCACCTCTGCTTTCGCTGCCAGTGCCTTCCCTGCATTCATCTTCACTTTGTCTCATAATTCCTCTTAGAGCTAAGCCAGGACTCATCTCATCCTGGGATGGGGACTGTTGCCCACTACCACCACTCTGATGTCCAGTGCCACTTCCACTATTGTTGCTATTACAATTTCCATTAATTTTGACATTGTTGTGAAGAAGACTTGACTGGTGATGGTGGTGATTATGGTGTATGTTTTCATCATCATCTTCATCTTTGTCCTCATAGTCATCTGCCACATCAATCACTTCCTTCTCAATTTTAACTGGCATGCTAGATTTACGGGGTTTCTTCTTAGGTGTAGGGTCACTGATGCCAGTGTTGAGATCCTGATTGGCACTAGGAGTCGGTAGGCGATGGGAAATAGAGCCAACCTCTGACAAGTGAATATTATTGTGTGAAACAGCAGCAGCAGCAGCAAGGATCTGCTGTTGCTGGTCCATCAGTGTAGTGCTGTTGGTAGTAGTTGGCATGATAGGGCTAGTTGGCAGTGACACTGGAGGACTGACAAGATCAGCTGGGGACAGTAGTGTTCGGTAGAATGGGGGCACTGGCTGGACAGGCTGTACTGATTTCAAGGAGGGGAACACTAGTGGGCTTTGCAGGGGGGACTGCAGCATAGGGTCTACAGGGGGAGTACTAAAGCCCAGTGGTGGCCTTCCAGGGCTGGTAAGTGTGAACCCACCAGTCTTGCTGTTTGAGATGACTGGTGTACCAGCGGTAGAATTGGCACGGATGAGGTCCTTATCACGGTTATTGCGAAGCATTGGCATGTGCAACCGCGGATTTGGATTGGCACTGTGGCGGTTGCGGCTGCGAAGTGAGCTGAAGACCATGTTGCATCCTTCAATGGTGCAACGATGTTTAATCTTCAAGTGTACGGCATTATAATGTATCTTTAGAGTGCCTTTATCATAAAAGGTTTTCCCACAAGAATTGCAGCACACCCTTCCTTTACGTGAGGTGGCACCCATGCGGCGCATACGATGCATTTTAGAGGAGAAGGAAGGATGAGTGATGGTTTTAGAAGGTTCATCCTTTACAAAGTGGTGGTGAACCTGGTGATCACTTAAGCTGTTGGGTTGCTGAGGTTGATTCTGGGACTGTTGTTGACCCTGCTGCTGTTGCTGCTGAAGCTGTGTCTGTTGCTGCTGCTGTTGAGCCTGCTGGGTAGAAGGGGTAGGGGAGATAGGTGATGCACGGTTGTTGGGTTCAGTCTTGGGTTCAGTGTTGTTGTTAATTGCTCCCAATACGCCGCGACTAGGGCTCTGACCTGTACGGAAGGGAGAAAGTGACACTTCTGATTCACTGGTTTCCACTTGTTCCCCTTGGTTTGGTAGGCTGGGTTCCCGAAGCCGCAGGGCAGACTGCTCTATTGGGAGGCCATTGGGGGGCAAGCCAAGCATAGGGGCAGAAACTGGGTTGATGTACTGGAACGGCAGGAGGAAGGCTAAGCTGTTGGGAATATTTTCAAAATGGTGAATGCTAGATGGGCTACTGTTTTCCAGATGTGTCAAGAGCCCTGGGCTGCGGGTCCTGTTATTACTTTCAATGAATGTCCTAATCCCAGAGTCTGTCTTGGATGAGGGAACTGTTACTGCCTGACCTTCTTTCTCCTGAATGGCCATAAGCTCAACAATGGACTTGGTTTCACCAAAGCGCAGGAACTGCTGCAGGGTGATGATCTCCTCTTCACGAGACATGATGGTCCAGCGGTCGAGCACCTTGCCTGCAGCATCCTAAATGCCCCAGAAGAGAAAAGAGAAAGATACAACTCTTTATTGATTTTGAATAATCAGTGTGGTCAGAGGAGATGATGTAGCAGCGGTTAGGCAAGTTTTTCTGCTCATGAAATTCAGAGGTCCCTGGAGCGACACATAACAAACTGAACTATGTTGAAAATCTTCCTTTCCAATGTCCCTCTTTTCCATACATTATTCATCCTTTCTTTCTATAGATCAAATACTCAGATGTAAATGTTCATCAGATAATGATAAAAGTGGGCGAAGGTCTTCTAACACTCAAGCAAATCTGTGGAAAGCACAAAAGCAGGGTGATTAGCAGGTTTCTGTGACTTCAATCATTTTAAAGTTGTTAATGTTTGAGACAGAATAAAATAGTTTTTTTTTAAAGAAAATGTTAACTCTTGCTGAGACTCCCTGAGTGCACAAACTGTATCTTCTCATAAATGTGGGAGCTAGAAGAAAAAAAATAATGCAAACAGATATAATAGAATAATTAATATATGCCAATAATCAGACCTTGGTTTGGAGGCATTTTGTTTCTTCTTTTTCCTATAAAGCAGCTTGAAGGAGCACTTTGTATGTAGGAAAAACTGACTTTAGAAGTATTTTATGTTAATGTATTGTTGTATTTGAGGATGCCTCAACAGGGGTTTTGAAGTTATGTTCCTTTCATCTGGCAGTTTATTTTATGTTAGTAATATACAAATGATTGATAGATGTCACATATTGATGAAATTTAAAGGATGCTGCTGTTTATCATGTGATGCTGCTGACTATAGCTACCCTTGGCAAAAGGCAAAATAAATTATAAGCACAGATAATTTATTATAAGCCTCTGCAATTCTTGTCCAGTTTCTTAAGCCTGGAAATGTTGAGAAGCATGTTTCCATTGAAACATATCTAAAGTCCTCTGCTGGGACATGGGCATTATTCCAAATAGAGCACTTGGCAAGCATAATTTGGGCTATGGAACAGTAGAAAACTCAAACTTGGGCTCTATGCATATGTTCACAATTGTCTAACATCAAGATATGGCGAGGGATACTGGGAAAATAATTTTGGCAAATTCTCAAAGCTACTCAAAACTGACTTTGTGGTGTAACTACTAAGATTGAGAAAATTAAAGTATTTTTGTCTTCTTATGTGGATGTCTTTTCCTGCTAGTGAGAACTAATGACAGATGACTTTGCAAAGTGATTATTATACATTCAATGTTAATATCATTATATGTGATGGGGTACTTGTGTAAATAAAATGGAAATTTAAAAGAGAAGTAGGAAAAAGTAGTGTAAATACTCAAGCTCACACATAGATTCCTGGGAGACTGGGATCAAGTGACATCAAGGGAGTAACACAAGCTATGACAATTAGTTATACTGAAACGGTAACATTTCTTGTGTGCTCATAGCTACTGGCATCTATAAAAGATAAATGGCAACTCTGGTGAGTAGAAAGCTGTAAAAACTAACATCACAAAGCACAAAGGGCCTGTAAGGAGAAAACAGAAGATAAATGTTTAAAGAGAGACAGCAAAAAAGAGTACGGGAGAGACACAGAGGAAGATACACAGAGAAAATAAAAGTGTGAGTGGTTTCATATCATGCCCTCAGATATACTGGAAAAACAGATTCTTCTGAGACGAAACATCAATAGTCACTGGGGTATTTGTTGTTAAATATACATTAAAAAACATTTTACACTTTCATTCTGTGTGCGCTCTGGAGTTTTAGCCTGGAGGTATGACTTTAAATTCAAGCCTGGACACTATTATTTCATACTGCATGGCCGTCTGGGCATTAGTACTTCCATTTGGTTTAATTGAAACAAAAAAAAAAAAAAATGAAAGCAAGTTAGAAAGTGAATCTTTGAATAGTTCCACCAGCAGAAAGAACATCTTAAGAAATTGAGGTTCTAAGAAGTACATGAGCCTTTTCAAATTTTCTAGAAACAAAAAAGAACTAATCTGCATTGCACATTTAAATGACCTAAGGTAACTAGTTACAGTTCAGAGTTGACATAAAAAAGATCTGAATGCAGTTTTAAGTTTTTTATTCCTAAGAATAGTGCATTGCAAGTAATTTTTTATTTTAAGGCCAAGTATTCAGGCACTTAAAATTATATCTTAATATCAGTGTCCTGTCCATCCTTCTTCAAATCAAGACTTAACTTGCTTCATAAAAACTGTTCATAAAACGGAGTCAACTTTAGTTGAACTATTTTAATACGTTAAAGAATAATCTCATACTGTCATGGATATCATTAGTTAACCTACAAAATTTTTGCAAATTAATAGAGGTCATTAACATGCAATTTCCCAACTCTGCTTTTATCACTGAGTTAAACAGAGATTATTTTTAGTTTTCCTTTTACTCCTGCTTGAAAATCACTATTTCACAGGCTAAACTACAACCAGTTAGTGTGAGGAAGGACTAGCTAGATGTAAAAACAGAACAGCTGTTCTTCTAAGAACTAAGTCCTGTCTGGAAGGGGGTTGTTGAAAAACTCCTCTTCTGTGGTCATTTCCACTTTAGCTGGAAGCCAAGAAGTGTTGAAATGAGGTCATAGTTAAGGCACGGACTTAAGACATGTTGAAAAACAATGCAAATCTTTCTAACAAAGACAAAACAAAGGGACAAAAGTAACTATGATTTTATATTTTATGCAAACATGATTTAGTTAATCAGTGTGTCAGTTAAAAGCCACTCCAGCTCCTGATTTTATCACTCTATTAAGCAAATGTCACTTCACAAAAACAACATCAAAGATTAGGAAAAATGCATGCTATACTGAATTGAGTATCTAAAGTGTGTTGATACACATTTGCAGACTAACACATGCCCCCATAATCTTTACTACCGTAAGTCTCACAACTCCACTCCCCTGCATTAGCCTCGCAATGCTGCGAGAGAAACAAATATGCCATTAGAAGCACTTTTACAAGTAGGCACTCATCTTCCAATTAGCTTAATGTGGCCCTCTTCCCCCTATATTTTCCAGGCGTGCCCCACCTCTTCTTGTACACTCCCTCCAGTAAAATCTCATTAATCCACCCCTCCCCCACCTCCCCTAGTGCTATGACATATTAGTCTGTCATTATGCATCCCAGAGTCCTTTAAACAATGCAGCTAAACCTCTGTTTGCCAGGTTAATGACTATTAGCCAATAATTACAGTAGAGAGACAATGGGGTACCCCACTTTATCCGCTCGACAGCTTCTGCTGTTAGTTTATTTTATCTGCCTGCTTCCATGTCTCCCAGAATTAATCTAGAGACCACTGTATTTATTAACGCTTTTGCTGCTGCAATTTTTCTGAATTCATGGCTGTCTTTAATGTGGGGCTCTGATGGTGTGCACTGGGGTTTCCACCTCACAGATTGTTGACCACGTAGATGAGCAAATGATGGCCCTGTCATGGCCCAAGTTACCCCTGTCAGTTAAAACCAATTAGGCAATTATGCAACCAGCAGGTTATGCATTTGGCTGTATAAAAAAGTAGGGCATAGGCTAGACTGAATGGTAGCTGAGACATTAGAGATGACCAATTTAAGATATATGTGACTAAATTTAATCTATCATACTCAGTGTCTTTTTGACTGAAGCCATAGGAAGAGATGCAATGGCAGAAAACAAAAATAATGTATCATAAAATACACAGTATTGATCTTTACATGTACTTTGGGAGATTTTTGGCCCTCACAGAGATTATTTATTTACAATCTATGCGGGACGGTGGTTACACTGGTTCACTTGCAATAGGGAGGATCAGTTCTCACAATGGCAAGGCAAACCATGGGAACCACATTGATTCACCAATCAACTTGCAGTGAATGTGATCTCCACTAAGCCTCAAGGGAATCCCCATTGATCTCAAGTCCTCCTCTCAGATCCAGTTCCTTTAAAAAAAAAGGAAGAAAAAACAACATCCTCTACTCCTGTGTTTGCCACTTCAAGAGAGGTTAAGCAGAAGTTCCTTGTGATCTGAGAAGGTCTTGAACTTTGACGCTTCCCATTCCATATTCTGCTTCCTTTCCCTTTCCATATTGGGCTGTATGAATAATGCAAAGAATCTAGTGGCGAGGGGGCACCATGGGGGATGGGTTCATGCAAAGCCCACTGCCTGGAGCCATCACATCAGAGGGCAAGAGCTCCCAAGAAACAGGCCGCTTCCCCATAGGCTCCTCAGTGGCAGGTCAAAGGTCATGTGTGAACAACAAGATCTACTTCTTCCCTTGTGATGGACCACAGAAAAATCACTAGCTACATCAGGGCGTGGGTGGAGGACATTTGTAAGAACCATGAAGGTTGAAATTTGCACTCTGTGATCTCAATAAGCCTCTCCTTTATGGTCTGCTTGTGAATAACATTTTTAAAGTGGCACACAAATGTTTTTTTTCTTCTCCAAAGTCTAGAAACTTGATGTTTTATTTTAACTGCAATTCAAAAATAGAGCGTATCTTTATTTTCAACTAATAAGAAATTAAAAAAATATATTTAATCAAACAACAAATAAAGCACAATTCCCTTATATTTTCACATATTTACACCAGAAAACACAAGAGCTATTAATCTACTGCTACCTGCTGTCGTATAGCACACTTAGCTAAAAGTAACAACATGAGTGCAAAGTAACAAGAAGTTGTAAACATAACTATTTTTATTCATCTTTCCCACACTGCTTTGTTTGAGGATTGTGTGAAAAGGATGTCAAATTGGTTGCATTTCACTTGTCAGCAAGCAGCCTTCCTCCCTTAAAACAATCAAGTAAAAAACTGCTGGGATGTGAAATAATGCACAAAAATCTTACTTGGTTTCTTTTCTTTACATTTATTGTACATGCACATCAAAGCATCCAATTTCCCACAT
>JBAMHX010000005.1:11034988-11053412 GCA_037177515.1 Pseudomugil tenellus
ACACACACACACACACACACACACACACACACACACACACACACACACATATATATATATATATATATATATATATTCCCAGATCGCTGTCGCTCACATTTCTGTCCGCTTGCTATTAGCCAGAATTGTCAATAAAAAAGAAGGACCTGCAGTAAATGGGTGTGTATAGTGTATGGGGCACACTGTCCCATTTCATCAAAAGAGAAAAAAAAAAAAAAAAAAAAAAAAACAAGTGAAGACATTTGCAAAACAACTACCAAAATCCCCCCATTTATGCACCTTATCAAAAATTGCACACTTTGGTTTTTGACTGAGCAAAACTAGGAATCAAACTAGGTGTTAATGGTTTGTTTCAATTATTTAAGTATTTAGATATGAAAAATCATTGATAGACTTGCGACCTGTCCATCACATATTCTGCCTCTCACCTACTGTTTGCTGGTATAGGCTGTAGCCACCCACATCCTGGATTGGGTTAAGCGGTGTAGAAAATGAACGAATGACGTATCTATCTTTTATCACCAATTCATTGTTAAATTAAAATAATTTATTTTCTCTGTAAAACATAAATCTAAAAAGCAAAGAAAACATAGAAAAAACAAAGAAAAAATGTGCAACACTTATAGCATTGCCAGAACCAACAAATATTGCTGGGATAATTGATGTGTTAAAAGTATTGCCCTTTCAGCAGAGTGAAATACTGCAATGATTTGTCAAAAAGTTCCAATTTCCCAGTACCACAGTCACTAGGTTTTCCAACTCCAGAATTGTAGTCTGACATGTAAGTTGGCTTGTTCAACTTGGATATGGATGGTGGTGGCTATATTAAAACTTACACTTTGCACCAGTACACATCTATACTTTGGCCCAGAGAATCACCACACTAATGGCCCAAAAGGAGGTTCTTTTGCATGCTTGTGTATGTGTAGAAGTCTGCACAGGTCTCTTGGGGCATGGTTCCAGGTCCCCAGGTCTGTCTAATGTCATAAGTTCCAGAGTGGTGATTACTTACTGCAGAAATAAACACCATCACCATCTGGTGCTGACTCTTTTTGCGCAGTAACTTATACATCAAGAGCAGCTTCAAACCATTAAAAGCAGAAAATAAACACTGGTAACAGAATAAAAAAAATGAATAAGAGATGTAAAATATCAATGTCGTTCTTTGACTCCCTACACTTGTTATTATTGAATATAACCTTGTGTGTCAACTTTTTGGCGTGAAAAGACAAAAGAAGTAGCTGAAAAGACTTTCTCAAAAGAAGAAAAGAAGAAAAAGAAAAAATGAGGGCGAGAGAGGAGACTGGATGCTTTGCCAGGATGCATGGTGAGAAAGATAGTATGATGGGGGTCATTCAAGACTAGGGAAGTCTTGCAGTGCCAGCAGATGCTTGACTCATCCCCAGCACATCTGGTCTTTAACACACTCAATCCATTTCACTCGACTTCTCCTTTTCAGATTTTCATTGTTCCTTACGGTCCACTAAACTCTGTTTTCTCTTGCAGATAAAAGCAAATACTCATTCATCATCTTTGATGATAGTCAGTTCTTAGAATTTCATTTTCTTTGTAATTTCTATTATTCAAGTGTCAGATTTTGTCCCTTATAACATACTTAAAAACGGCAATGGGGGAAGGAGGTGTCCTTCAATTGGGAAAAGTTGTTAATCCCAGCAAGGAACTTCAAACCCAGTGGCACAAGTCAGGGAAATGTGAGCTGTCATTCTGATTGTAGTGGGCCCTGGGGGGCTCATACAGTGCTTAACAGCTTCATTGTTTCTTTTATTGTTGGAAACAGAGATGGGTGTGTACTGCACGGGTGCCTGAATTCTTCACTGCAACGTGACGAGAGGACTGTCAACTCCCTCTGACTCTCCATGCAACTTCCTTTAATAAATGTCAACTTTGTGACCCAGCAGCAAATCCCTGGCAAGCAGGGTGGCCGTGTCAGCAGGCCAGCGAGCCACACAATGTCTGGGTTTGGCCCCGGTGACATGGGGGAAGTGAAGCAAATCGCTTCTCTGTTTGTTCAGAAAGGGGATGCAAGGCCACCTGGAGACTTAGGTCCAAAAATCAAAAGAAAAAAAGAAGAAAAAAAACTTGTGTGGGTCAATGAGATGTTGGGACAGGTGGCACGTTTGTGTTTGCACAAATAAACAATATAGAAAAGGCCATAATAATGCATCAGAAAATTAAATACTTATCGTAACTTGAGTGCAAATTGAATGTGTCTGTACAGCAGGCTTCTTCTGATTTAAATCTATGTGTAATGCAATCTTCCTGTGTTTGCGTCTGCCCTGGTCTGGTAGAGCAATGCAGTGCACTGGTATTGATCCCTTTAGCCTTGCGGTCTGCAGGGTTCCTGTCAGCAAACGCAATGGGCTGGAGCACCTTCCATAACCCCCTTCTGCCCTGTGTAGCACTACAAGCTAAACAGCCATCACTGAAACTCTATACAAGCAGACTAGGCCCTGGTTGTCAGCTAGCAGCAGTGCCTTACAACATCCCATGAGGCTCCAGCTAAGTTGATTTAGTGTCAGTGTAGCATCTCACCTCGTAGATCTGTGCCAGCCTAATATGTCGTGCTAATATGTCTGTATAAGAATTACAAGGCTGTAAGAGGAACCCAGATGTAATAAGTATGGATTAGCTAATGTCCAGGTTCTGTCTGCATCTTGTTGGAATGGAAGGGAGAGCAAACAATTGTAATAGGCTCTAACTGGGTGTCTGGCTGTGGCTTGGAAGTAAGCTAGGGGCATCCAGGCTTGTGGGATTCCTATAGGAGCTCTGGGAAATAAACTTTCCACTCCACCACAGAAGAAAGGAAGAAAAGGTGATAGAAGTACCATTGAGAAAATGATTAGTGTAGAATGAGAGAGATGGAAAGAGTGTGATTGGATGTTAATGCTTTTCTTCTTGCTATTGATAAGCCAAGAGGGTTAAGGATGTTTAGGTTAGAGGTCTAGAAGTTTCTACCTTGTCTACTGTGTGTTTCTGTGTGAACCCATTGATTTCTGTTTCACGTATATAGTTGCATTGTGTGTAAGCCAAAATACCTGACAGGGGAAGAGTGGGATGGTAGTGGAACTTGCAAAGAAGAGAAAGCAGAAAGGTGGGAGAAGAGCTGAGCATATGGTCAAACGGGGGCGTAATTAGGACCCATGTTACTAAACTCTATATATTGATTAGGGATAATTTATGCACGTAATATCTTTCCTACAACCAAAGTACCTATGTGCTTAAATAGTTAATGTTCCATTTAACTCTATGAGATTGCTACTATACAACCATTTATAACTGCCTGGTGGGTCCTGTTTTGTTTTTACTTCCACTCAGTTGTGACATAGGATTGAAATCTAGATTTTGCTTGAAAAAAATCCAAGAAAATCTGGGATATTTAAGCTTAATTTGTATTTTATTTTAATTGAAAGTCTTTTTGTATCTCACCCAAAATGGAAATCAGAGAAGCCACGTCTGTTAGCAGTAATGTATCGTCCACCTGGACCTTACTCACAGTTTCTGACAGACTTCTCAGACCTCTCATCAGACTTACTGCTTAATACTGAAAAAGTCATTGTACAGGGTGACTTTAACATTCATGCTAATTTACTTTACAATCAGTCCATTAGATTACAAAGATGTCTTAAAGACAAGACTTTAACACAAGACTCTGAATTTTCTCCTTTTTTATTATTTTTTCTGCATTACACATTTTTCACAGAATTGCACAGAATTTTCTCCTTTTAAACTCAGACATGACTGAGGTCATTGTCTTTGGGCCTCATAAACTTAGGACAAAATTGTCTAGCTTGTAATTTATCTGGATGGCAGTACTAAAGTAAAGAACCTTACAGTTATTCTTGAACAGGATTTGTCCAGGATTTGTTGGAACCAGCTCCCAGTGTGGGTACGGGAGGTAAACTTAAACCTTTCTCTTTAACTAAACTTTTAGTTAGGAATAGTCTAGCTGTCTATTAGTTATAGATAAAAACAATAAAACTTCATCTCATCTCATCTCTCTCATTATGCAGCCATGAGGTCATGATACACTGAGCACTTCCTGTTACTTTCTCTGTTGCTTATTTTCTATGTATAGGACGATACTGCCATCATTAACATATTTCTCCTTTTTCTGCAGGTCTTATTTCATGATTCTCTTTTCCTGCAGGTCTTCCCGGAAGACAGCTGCAGTGTATATTGATCTGTCTTTTCTGTCCTCTCCACCCCCAGCCAGTCGAGACAGATGGCTGCCCTCCCTGAGCTGGGTTCTGCCAGAGGTTTTGCCTTCCTGTTAAAAAGGAGTTTTCCTTCCTACTGTCGCCTCATGCAGCTCAGGATGGGAAAGGTCAAGATTTGATGCAATCCTTTTGGTTCCCTTACATAGGCTATTTATTTTTATGAATTGACTCAAATTGATCTCTTTGTAGTGCCTTGAGATGACATTGTCGTGAAATAGCACTATACAAATAAAGCTGAATTAAATTGAATACGTTTTTTTAACAACTGACTTGACAATGTTTTTTTCTCAGTTCTAATCCCTTTTGTTCCATGCACATGTACTAAACATAATTATTTCTTGGCCTGTTAAACATACACTCATACACACATTTCCTCACAGAGGCTATACTTGTCACTGGCAAATCCTTCCGGAAGATGTAGACTGTGTGCCAGGGGCCTGCTGAGTGAGTAGGCAAGTGTGCCCCCAACTCAGTGCTGGCCACTACGCTGAGCTGCTTTGATGTGTGTTTGGGGAGGTCAGTAAAACAGCAGAGGGACTGTGTAATCCTCTGACATGCCTATGGAAAAGTACAAGGATTCCTCTGACAGTGGCTGAATCATAAGCTCAGCTCAGCAGCAGCTAAACTGCAAGACTTACAACAGACTGTGTTGGGAAACAAACATACACACATGCAATTCACATACATTATAATATGCATTAGTGGTCTGACTCTGTCTCCCTGGCGAGGTTTCTGGCTTGGTGGCACTAATTCTTAAAAAATAATATCACTGGCAGTTTTGTTGTCTCGCCATGTGAGGTGCTGACTTCTACAAAAATGGCAAGCTGCATTGCTTTTAGTGCTCCTGTTAGAGAAACACAGCATGCACAAACACACACACAATCCATGGTGTGTGTTTGGTTTTGCCATTGGAATGTAGGAGGACAGGCAGAGTTTTGGCTCTGTCCGCTCTATACTTTGCATAATTGTGTCTTACATTTCCTAAACAGTGATGGGAAGCAGGTCTGTTGATCATTAGGTTTTGGCAGAGCAACCTGCTGCCATATGCATGAAAGGTGTGTGTGAGTGTGTGTGCGCATGCATGTACGTACTGTATGTGTAAGGTAAATAAAACAACACTAACCATGAATTAACCACAGATCTACTATGATATCTGCAAAACAATAAGCAGCAAAACAATAGTAGACATTTCATCTTTTTATTGTCTAATCGCCCATCTGACTGCTTGAGCATTTAACCCTTCAGATGCTCGCTAATGGGCCTCACAATGGAATTATTTACTACCCATGGCAGGAGGGCAAGTGGGTCAAATTGTGTGTGTGTACAAGCGTGCATGCACATTTGTGCCCCTTATAGTGAAGAGCGAATGATGGAGTCAATGAAGCACACATTGACTGAGAGGGAAAAAGAAAAAAGAACAGGGGGACTGCAGGATGAGTGCTGAGTGCTGCTTGCCAAAGTGAAAAATCATGCCATGGTGCCGAGGGGCCCGATTTTGTCCACTGGGAGAGGTGACTACATTAATGCTCTCACTCAAGTGCTCTTAAATACTCCTCCTTTCTGCCTCCTGTTTTCAATATCCCCTTCCCAAGGTCCTGTCCAGGTACAAATGGCTATTTGCTGTACAACTCCCATAACATGTTTATGTTGCACTTGTCCCTAACAACATGTAGAACAAAAGCAAAAACTGTCTTTTCTGTGTTCACAAATTGCTCACCAGAACACAAATACTTTCTGAATTAAGATGTCAAAGTGCCATTAGGAATGTACATGCTGGAAGAGCCACACTGCTTTACTGTCAGTAGGCTTTAACTCACTTAAAAGGTGAAAAGTTATTGTAATCCTTTGTGTGTATCTAAGTGTGTGAAGTGATTCACCTCCCTAATCAGTTAATCTGCATTTTCCTGAGTGTCTCACAGCAGGTCAGACCTAATTTAAGATTGAGGGAATTACAATAATTACATTTTTCTTGTTTGTTGAAATTCATAGTCCTTGTTGGAATTCATCAATAAAGGACTATTATTTAATTTGATAGTTGGTATTATGGCAATAATAAGCTACTGACAAGGGGAAAATTATCAGTTCACAGTTTCATATCCTGCTCATCCCTAATTGTGTCATGCTGAGACAAAATGCTCACTTCTTGATTTAGCACAGCTAAATCAAAAAGTGAACACAACGGAGATGAAAGCTGTCTGCGTAAAAGGAATCAACAGTGCTGCTAGCCGTCACCTGCTGGGGTTAACCTTGCAGTTGCCAACACGTTCAGATGGCAGATGAAACACAATAGCAGACAAGCCTTTCATTCTCACACCTACAGTTACAAGAGCACCTCTGTCAGCTGCGCAAAATTGTGCGTGTGCGTCTGTGCAGGAGTGCATGCATCGTAGACATATTTCCCCCTCTAATTAGCACAAGGGAGTCCTGGGGGCAATCAGACTTGAGGTTAATGAGAGGGGGAGAGAGCGGAAGAGATGAGCTAGGGTGGCAAGTAACATGTAGCACACCGCACCAGCGCTGCAGCATTATTCTCTCCTCTTATCATGCTGTCACCCTGAAGGGGCATCATATTCATGGCACCTACATTGATGCTGGGCCTGTGACATGTTTATGTGCATGCAGAGGCCTGCAAAAGCATTCATGTCTCTGCAACCTGGTGAACCTTCTACTCACTTTTGTCTCACATTATCTGTTCTCTCACGTCTCTTCTATCTGAAAGGCCCAGATGTGACAGCGTGCTTCCCATAGCAAAACAGAGCTGCCACAGCGGTCTTGGCATCTGTCTGATCTCAATTGGTGTGCGGCGGTGCTGGTGGGAGAAAACACAGTCTACCAGATGTCATTTCTGAGCTGGGCTCAGGCAGACAGTGCACTGCTATAGTGGTATTCCCAGTGCAATTTATCATTGCAGAGGGACACAGTTGACCAGTAATTATTTTGATCTTCATTGAACAACAATGCTGATTTTTAAGTATTAAATTCATTTACTGATGTGTGATGTCCCCATGCAATTGTGGCATAGTTAATGTCAACTTGCAGCTCATGATGTTCTCAGGGGCTAGGCCAAGACACATGACTTTTTAATGTATTTAATTACATATCTATCTTTTTTTAATGTACTGCTTTGTGTCCGGATACTAACTTAAACGATATCTTCCTTAAAGTGACACATGAATGGCTATCAAATAAAAATAAAAAATAAAAAGTAAAGTAATTCTCTGTTAAACAAAAAAGAAATACAAGTCAGAATCATGACCCTACAACTGACCTCAATCTTCAGCCTTTGCTGTCTAAATATGTCTTCAGTAGCAAAATTACAGTAAATAGCCAGTTTTTAGTTTTTTGTATGAATCAAATTAAGTATCATTATTATTTCTTAAGCTTGACTCATGTATAACCTCCCCCGTATGCTTAGACAACTGCAGCCAGTGGGAGAAGATCATGTGAATGTCACTCCAGTACAATGCAGCAGGGGGGGTGATAAAAGAACATCCTTCATTATTAAAGAGGAGTACTACCATTAATGAAATGCATGCATATCAGTAACTCAATCACACCATGGCACAAATGCACACTAAATTAATAGATTGCACACAGTCTCAACAGCAGGTTCTATGTGACTGCTGATGAGAGGATGTTTTTTTTCCCTTCCAAAAAGAACAGTTTTTAGTGACTTCCACGTTTATATCGTAACATTGATATTGTTAGAAAACTATTACAGTCCCCCTTCATGTCATACTCTCTCCATTGCCAGAAGACCCCAGGGTGAAATTCATCTAAGCAAAACATTGCTTTTAATCAGACTAAAGACCCTGGCTTCAGATGTATATTTCACTTATTTTTCTTTTCTGCCACTGCTGCCTGTCACAAAAGGTAATGCAAGTCATCTTCTCCCTTGTCTGTGCAGAAAGCGACCCATTTCCCCTCAAGCCTTCTGGCTTGTTTTTGTATCTCTCACCCGTTAACAATAATGCTTGGGGCGTGCACAGATGTAAGAAGTAACAGCTAAGAGAAGAAAAGAGGAGTGGAAAAAAGACAGAAGATGAGAGAAAGGGAAACAGACGGATAATGCTGCTCACAAGCATCACTTGTCAATTTACAGCCGTTGCTCCCTGAACCGCACCATATAAATTTCCAGTGTGACATCCGTTTCTAGTGCTTCCAAGCCGATTCAGGCTCCGTCCCACCAGATTCTCTCCCCAGACACATACTTGGAAACCTTAAGTACAGACATTGTGCCAGATGTAGTCTGCCTTTACTTTTATCCATTTATTCTTTTTTTCAGGTTTTCAAATGTTGTCTCAATAGGGGGGTAAGAATGGATGGGCTACTGCCTCAGAGGAGTGCTTCTTCAGTGCATTTGATGAGGCTGCTGCCATACAGGTCACATGCTGCATGTTTGTACATTTACCCACATTAATGGCATACAGGTACGCAGATAAAAGTTTATGATTTTTTTTAAAAAAAGACTCTATCAGTGTGGTGTGTTTGTGTCGGTGGATTGTGAGTAAAGAAAGAAGCCAAAAAGAACAAGGGGGGTTTGGGTATCCAACTGATTGAGGGACAGAGAGCAGGACATAGTGCAGAGCTTGGAACCACTCATGTTTGAGTGATGGTAGCTCTTCAGGGTTCAGACAAGGCATTCCTTTAATCTTTCTGTCCTCAGACATAAAAATGAAAAAAAGGTCAGAGGGGAAGGTGGCTGAGGAGACAAAGGCAGAAACCTTTATTGGATTATGTGACAGATTAATTCTTACTTTGTATGGGTTTTATTTCTAGCTAAACAATAATACTCATCTACCTGCTAGCATGCACACAGCACATGAAGACAAAACAGAAGCAATGATGTTACTCAGACAAAACATGACTTTGGTACTTTAGTCTGGATCTGTGAGAGCACTTAAGTCTTCCACAGCTTGGGACATGAATATCTAACCTCTTTGTAAGTAACTTTTTGAAATGTCACACATAAAAATAGCTTTAATGTTTCCCTTCTTTAACTTTCTAACTCAGATGAACAAGGTGTAGGCCCCACAGCCAAGAAAGGCATCTGCAAAGAAAACATTGCCTTGAAGGAATATGAGCTGAGGTGCAGCTCTAATACAGCACTGCGTTCTATGTGCAACACCTGTTTTGACTTAAGACGTACAGGCCAGTAGCAAGATTAGCAAAACATGCCCATAAAGGGAGAAGGTGGCTGAGCTGACGCTCTGATAACAGCTAGGAAAAAAAATTGCCACGTTTATTTCAAAATGCTCATACAACTGATGTAGTCATAATGCTGAGGAATTCATTCCAGTGCCCCACACGGGAGAGAAGCCAAAAAAAAATAGCCTGTAACTGTCTATTTTTAGCATTTAAATCATTCTGTGTTGGAACAAAAATGACTTTGAGTACAAAGTTGACTTCTAAGACACTCTAAACACAGGCATTGATGTCACTGCTGACAAACGTTTACGGTCAAATAAATAAGTAATGACATTTCTCAACAGTCACAAGGCAATGGCATATATTTTCTCCGTTTCAAGTGCTACAACTCGACAGATAAAACTATGAGAATTTCAGTAACATGTTCACTGTTCAAGCCTGGGAATCTAGGAAATTGGTGGAATCTGGAGATATTCGTTTCCTGGGGGATACTGGGTGTACAGCTCACAATACTAAGGAGACTTGATCTAGGACTGATCCCTGGAATTTTACCACTGTAATTAGGTTTGTCAGCTTGGCAAAGTAAGAAAACGCTTTGTACTGTGTCACCTCAATAGGCTGGATCTTTGTCAAGAATCAAGGAGAAGCCAGCACACCCCATACTCAAGCTGCTTGACAAAAGTGTGACTGAATGCCAAACATGAGGCAATAGTTCTGACAAAGACTTTGTCAAATTGTCAAGGCCCTTTGGGACAATGTCAAGAGACTTGCTGTGGTGTTATTCACAAGACCCGCATGTTGTGATGACTGGTGGCAAAGATCTTGACAGACAGTCAGAGGGGAGGTTAACACCTCATACCAACATTGTCTCACATTAAGCGCTGCAACACTAGCAAACAAGTTGTACTGAAAACACCAAGCTTCTATTAGAGGACCTTTGCAGCACAACTGGCAAGACATAAACACAAACATGACCAAACACACACACACACACACATGGTCACGCGACTGTGGTCTCCCAGTAATAGCTTTGTACCTCTTGGGGCCTTGTGCTGAGCGTTCCTGCTCTTATCTTTGTTTATGTAGAGGGCAGATCATCATGTACAACTGTGTGTATGTGAGTGCAAACCTTTGCAACAAGGTTGTTTAAAGTGCACATGTGCATAGGAATGTAAGTTATGTTTGTGTGTGTGTGTGTGTGTGTGTGTGTGTGTGCGTGCTTGTGTGTACCAGAGCAATGATAAGGCACTGCCTGGCACCAAAGCAACAACTGGTGATTCTAAGATGAGAGAGTAATACTCGGTTATTTGTGAGTGTCTTTGCATGTGCGTACAAACACACAAAACACACACTGGGGACAACACTGAGGATAGCACATCAAAAATACTTACAGATGTATATGCATACACCTAAAATCTGTGTGTGTTTTAAGCATGTGTTTGTGCTCTGAGGTCAGTCACCTGTAGCAGACCCCTGTTCTGTCTTTGTTGATTATAGTCTTTTTTTCCAACACAAACCCATTCAAAATAAGGATCTGGGACCTACCCTTTCAGCAAGGAAATCAAGGACTTAAGAAAGTCTAAAAAAAAAAACAACGGGCAGGCGGAGCAGTAAGTGCTGGGAACTGATGCATCATGGGGTATTTAACCATCATTTCTGGTGACCCTGTATCATATCCTGTCTACGCCTGCAGCACACAGCCCGCAGAGAGCAATGTGCCAGTGACAGCACAGCTCACTTGGTGGTCCTAGCACTCAGTCACTTACTCATTTAATACGACAGTCTTTAAAAAGGATGGAGCCAAGCATATGCAAGATGTTGGTAGAGATGTGTATTTTTTTTCCTCACTTTTACAAGAGTTGTTTTGTGAGTAGCCCAAGGGCTGGCATTCGCCATGGTTGCTTGCGTGTGTGTGTGTGTCTCCCTGTTAGGTATCCATTTATTATCCATTTATTACTACTATTAGTCCTCTTCTTTCCCTTACCTCTCTCTCTCACTCTCACTCCCTTTCACTTTAGTGAAATTCAAATAAACAATCAGGATAGCACCATGCTGAGGAGCTTTGTAATGGGCTCCTAATTAGCCACTCCAAACACAGGGAGCGTCTGCTTCACGCCTCGTTTTCTGCACTCATCTGCTTAAAACTGGAGAAATTGATTCTATTTGCTTGCTGCTTAATACACTGATTGTATATTGGCATGGAAGAGGATTAAAACAAATAAACAAAAGATAAATATCTTTAAGCTACCATTTCAAACTATTGCCTACCACTATTTAAAAACAGGCGGATCTATGCTTGTATTTCACTTTCAACTTTCTTGAGTCTTTCACAGAGAAGTGCAGAGCTTTGCTTTTGCACTGAAGCCTCACTCTTTATCTCCTCCTCCTACTTTCGCTCCTCAACCCCTCTGTCCACCTCTCTTCTGCTGTCTCAGGTGAAGTGAAGCCAAACCAATTGGTAGGGGAGAGGCAATGTCTTTCTTCCGACCAGAAAGAGGATCTGTGGAGGACGGGGATAGTCATCACCTTCTCCTCACACCTCTAAGACAGGTCATCCTGCTTAATAAAGGCACTCAAGCACAACACGTCAGACAGAGAAAGAGCATAACGAAAGAGGATAGGGAGAAAAACAGGAGAGGCATGAAGCTTTACAACAAGCTGGTGAACTGGTAAGGCGCTGACCTATCTAAAAATTGGCAAAAATTTCTACTTTTAGATAAGGAGTTAAAACTCAGAGGGCTCCATTATATTTCAGAAACCATCCCACATTATTTTGTATGTTGTGGTGCACCCCCACAGGTGTCTTAGCACTGGTGTTAGTTCATGTTGGGATCAGTTTACATTAAAAACCGCTATTAAACAATATGGAGGTCCAGCACAATGTGTGTCCATTTTACCAGTGACACAGCAGCATTACTGGGAAACTCAAGAAGTTGAATTCAGCTGAAGAACTGTTCTGATAAATGACACAGTGGCAGACGTGGTGCATAGCACAGCCACATTCCTCACCGGTGCATGGCTACCCATCATAAGTGTGTGTGTGTGTGTGTGTGTGTGTGTGTGTGAGGTCCATCGGTGTGTGTCACACTCCTCTTCTTCCACAAGCTGCCTCCCTGCTACTTTGAGTCAGAGCTTCTACAGCTCTTACCTCAGGATACACTTCAGTGTCTAATGTTTCCATTTGTGGGGGAAGTGACACACATTTATTCACACCACAGGGGACCAATCATAACTAGCCGTGTTACATATGTGCATCAGTGAAATTAAAGTAATAGCTTTAAGTAATCACTGTGAGTAGAAATTGCGTTTCAGCTACTAAATGGTTTATTAGTGAGAATTTGTGTGATAATAAACAGTTTGACACACTTTTTGTATGGTGATGTTTTGCAGAGTCTGAATCTTACTTTTACTTGTTTAATAAATACTGAATGTGAAATATTTACTCTTTTTTGTCTACTAGGACTGACCCCAGAGCACAGCAACAGTCCCAAATCACTGCTTACAGTACACTACTAATTTCCACAGCACTCCTAAACAGTGCAGTGTGACAATCAATGCAGGACTAGAATCTTTCATGCGGATCGATGGAGTAGCTGCTGGACAAACCAGTGCTACACCAGATCAACACCTTCCCACACCGTCATTAGTGTTGCTGACCTTGAAGTAAAATTCAATTTCCCTCTACAACAACAACAACCCAACCTCGGCCCCTGAAAAGCTACTTCAGAATTCAGAAGCCATTTCCTCCACCCAGGACGAGCAAGACAGGATATTATAACTTATGAAAAGGATATATGGAGCAAGGGATGCTGACAGAAAAAGAGGAATTCTGCTTGAGGAGGTAATTATAACATGGGTCTCTCTAAAGAATAAAAAGGACAAAAGCTGGTTGAGGTAAATAAAAATTCCTGATGACACACTGGCAGATCCCCTATTTCAATTAGTACATAGGGATGGCTATGGGTGTTTTTCTTGGCAGGTGTAGTTTCACCAGGCAGATGTGACAATAGTGAGAAGTTCATTCTCCATAATTATAAGATGGCAGGGAAGCTTAGAGGGACAAGAAAAGAAAAAAACATAGGTGGCCCTTTTCTTTATTTATGTGAAGTAGACAGAGGTAGTTACTTTTCTTGGAGACTAAAATGAGGTTGTGTGTGCTATGGGGTGTGGTGGGGCCATGGGAAGAAACATGGCCAGGGAATCAAACCAGCATCTCAGATAAAGCTGCAGGATTGGCCAGCAGGCTTTGAAGTCAGCCTTTTTAGCTTTGTGAGGGAAATGGGTAAGAAGGTGGCACTAATATACTCAGTGTGAGTATATAGCTTAGTTGAGCTAAGTCCTACTGGGATTCCATGGGAGCTCCCAGACCTGACCCTATCATTTTCACTTTTAGTGTTTACAATGCACAGCAATATAACTTGCAATCAGATTTTACACAATAACCCTAAAACTCTATTGAAGCTCAATCACATATTTGTTATCCATCACCCCAAATTCTGTATGTAGCCATTTGGACAAATGGATGTGTAATAAAGATTTATATGCTTTTTTGCCAGAGCTAGAAAGATTGACTAGTTGAGTTTGTGAGCATGTGTGTGTCTGTGTGTTTGAAATGTGGGCAGATGAAAAACACACATGAGGCAGTTACCAATAACACCCAACTGTTATGTTGATGTGCAGCTAATATTAAATGCTCCGACAATCATATGGCAAAATGTATTTAAATACCCATTTTAGACAGAATATAAAAACTTTAAAGCTGAGACTCAGTAACTAAAAACTACTGCACACCAACTAATGACAAGCAAATAGATGCAAAGTCTCTTAAGAAAGTTTTATAGTTAGTTAAATTTATCATAATCATGAACAACCATCCTTAAACTACCTAAAACTAAACAGAAAAAAAACGTAGTTTCACAAAATAATTTCATCCGTTTTATTTTCTTTCTCACTGTTAAACTTGCATGGCAGCTTGTGAGGCCTTGTTGAAACTATGGTCAAATTCAGACTACCTTCCAAATCCAATATAAGGGGAATTATTTCCCAAATTCCTGCATACAATGTAACCTGCTCATAACCTTGCCTCTCCAGCTTGAATTCATTTGAGGCTTGGGTTGAGGATTCAGGAGCGAGGGTCTGAGGATTTGGCATGGGCAGGACTTGTGTAAGCTAGGCTCTCTTCAAGTTGTGAGAGAAGTGACAGAAAACGAGGTTACAATTTAAGCAAATGTGATGTTTAGTTTGTACTGGATGTTGGTTTCAACTCAGGTGTGACAAGAGTTTTTAGTATAAAATTGGTCATGTTATCAAATGGTGGGATTTACTGTCTTAATGATGATGCTGTTCTATCCTTTTTCTGACTGATCCCCTTATCTCAAATCACATCTTTTTATCTCTAGCTCACAAAGAGGTGGGTGGAAGAGAAGAAGAGGGAAGACACTTTTAAAAGCAGTGGGGAGGACAACTGTGTAGATGTGTATGTGTGTGAGTGTGTGCATGCAGAAGGGGGTGAGATTCACCTTGATTCAGTACACCGGCTGCCTTTGAAGTGTTTGGAGCCCAGCACAGAGCCAACCGTAAGCCTTCCAGCAAAAATCGAGCCTGACCTCCCCACCAAATCATAACCATATGAACATAAGAATTTTCACCTTAGGAGAATGCTCTCTCCCCCGTCCATCTCCCAGGGTGAGACATTAAGTAGTGATAACAGAAAACAGGTTCTGAGAGAGAAGAGGTGATGGAGGGTGGGGAGGAGGATGGGAGGACAGAACAAAAAAGGGGTTACAAGTGTGGCGTATGGAGGAGATTGGAGAGGGGGATTGTGTCCAAAAATGTTGTTGCACAGAGTCAGACTACCTAAAATGGAAGTTTCTCAGGCGAGTATCAAGAGATATGGTGACCTTCACAGTTGTGCAGCAAAGGAAGAAGAAGAAAAAGAAAGATGACAGAAACTTTGAAATGTGACTCTAACTCAATAAATACCTTTATTAAATATTATGGAGACGCCGAGTGGTATCTCGGCTTGAGACCCACCTGCAACTGGAAATGGTTTCCGGTCTTACACAAACACTGTGCACCCTAATCCATGTAATTGCATCCCATGTTCCACATGTGTAAGTATACATGTACAAAATTATAGATACAATTAAAAAAAAAAAAGGAAACGAGCAAAACCCTGTTCTATTACCCCGAGAAAAACTTAATGTTTCCTTCCATGCTCACTGTAAAGGCAATGACTTACAGAGTAAATCAATTTTAAAAAAGAAAATGTTTTACTCTAATACTTTTAACACACCCCATGAGCAGCAGCATGCCACGGAAACAAAGCCCCACATCTAAAAGCTGTTGGGGTAGACGAGAGTGATTTTGTGGCTGTGTGTGTGCCTGATAGTTTGAATAAACATTCCTGCGACTGTGTGCGCAATTAGGGCTAAAGGCTATTTGTGTGTGTACAGTGTGTGCGTGTGTGGTTGTATGGCAGTGGTGGGGGTTGTTAGCGGTCCCATCTGGGCCTCCTGGAAGCTGCGTGGAGTCAGAAAAACCACAACTCATAAAAGCGGAGGCAGCCCAATGTTCTACAAGGACAGAACATTACTAAGAATGTCGCTCAGGAAAACCCTGGGCTTTGGCCCACATGTTGGCTTTCCACTCATGCTCACTCTACTTTTTTCTCTGTTAGGGATCAGAAAAAGGAAGACAAAATAGACAGCATGGAGTGTGGGAGACAGAGGCTGAGACAGAGAAGCCGGTGCTGATAGCAATTCCATCTGTCGGTATCTAGCAGAGGAGGGAGCAGTGACAAGCTGCGGGATCGGGCAGCGTGAGGGGGGCATCTGGTCCACATTGGCCGTGGGTCTGTCTGGAAACAACCATGGCAGAGGAGCAAGGGAGGGAGAAAATGATGAAGGGCTTAAGAGTGGAGAAGGTAAAAGTTCTGCCAGAGTGAAGGGCAAGGAATTCTGGCGATGAATAAATGTGTCTGTGCTGCTCACATGCAGTTTTATCTTGAGGTCGAAGTCGGAGAGATGTGGGAGAAATGAGGCAATGTAAAGGGAGAAAACAAAAAAAAACTACACAGACATAACCTTCTGTCATCACTGTCTGGTGGAAACCTCTTAGCTCAACGGTTTTATGATTCCAGATATATTTTAAAGCTAAAATTACAAGCTGTTAACAGCAAAATGCTACTTCCTGCTACTCACTTTATAGCTTGATCGCTATATGTGCAGTGTTAACGTGTATGTTATGCATCCTTCTTGTCCTTAGTCAGAATCTCTTCTTTTTTTATAATCCGCATATTTAAATTAAAAATCCATATCATTAAAATTCCATGATTTTATAACGCAGACTTATCTAACCTTGGTTAGAGTAGAACAGCAAATCTGCTGTAGTAATGACAACAGGAGCATAAACAGAGTTTTGATGAGACGACGTAAATATTTCTGAAATGAATGAGTAACGCACGATGACTGTACCTGGCTATTCTTATACAGCAGTGTATGCTGGATGTAAGGTATGTAGGTGTTTGGCTAACTCACTGTGCATACTGATCAGTCCAGATGAGTGTTTGTGAAGCTGTGCGATCCTGACCTGCACAGTACAAGTTTCTCTACTTAAGATGTAGCTCGACATCCGTAAGTATAGGGTCACGTCTCCTCACAGGGTGACAAAACATATTTGCTTTGTGCTTAAGCATGTGAACAGCGTGATATAAACCTAACTTGGGGAGGTGGTTATCCTGAGACGTAAGGGTGAAACCTGTAAGCGAGGTTGAACTGGCCCAGGTAAAACTGGCTCATTCAAACTAGCACCATGATGACAGAGAAGCTGTTTCAATCAAACTACATATAGAAACTTCCACATTAATGTCCTTGTTAACCAGTATGTTTGACAGAATATATGTAGGTGGTTGGACATAAGAAGAGGTTTACATTTCCTGGTGTGTTACTAATACCAAACACAAAGCGCCTTGAAAACTCCTTCACATATCACAGGGAAAATAAAAATGCTTTGGAAATCAGTGGCTAGAGAGAGAGAAAAGAGTACAGTGTATATGCTACAAAATCACAAAAAAGGACTGCAATGTACAGCAACAAGAGGTTTAAATAAATTATTTAGCCTGTGTTGTAACCCTGTGTTTTAGATAACTGAAGTGATTCATAGAATGTCTTGTTATAATTAGGACATTTATTCTGTTGGTCTGAACACTTTAGTTTAAATTTTAAGTCCACATCAGCACAAATATGAAGGCCCAACTGCTGCAATTATGGTAAAGTAGTTTAACATCAAATAATGTCCATTGACATCTGTATTAAACTGACAACTTATTATCTATCATCTGCAATGCTATTCTCCTCATTTTATCTCTCATTTAGAGCAGTGTAGTGGTGAGGAACACACCCCTGACATAAAGCGTTGCCCGGAGGCTCGGAGAAGATGATTGAATTTCATAGCTACTTACAGGCTAATAGGGCTGTACAACGGCTGCTTACTGTCCTTAAGTGACTGGCTGCCTCTCTGTGGCCGCGGCCCCTTTGAAGCCCTTTTGAGGAGATCTAGAGGATTTAGGCAGTAGCGTGACATGAGGCTGAGCAGTTGAGCAACGGTGCTCCCACCAGCCGACTATTAGAACCAGCTGAAAAAAACACGGGCTACAACTATGGGAACCAGAGTTGTTTAAAGGTTGCTCAATGTAATACTTTCTCACACTGTGGATTAGAACCTCTCAGTTAGGTCTCTCAAAGACGATATAACATTTTTTTAAGTCAAAGCAGCAGGTATTTTAAAAATATTTGCAAAGCAACAATTTCAAAATCACTTTATCATTATTATTATACAGAACAAAATAGTTTAAAAGTGACATCTTTCTGTTTACCAGTGTTTTATGTTTTTAATGTAAACATTATCTTTTTAGATGTTTAAATTATTCACTGATATCATATTATATTATATTATATTATGTTATTTTATATTATATTATATTATATTATATTATATTATATTATATTATATTATATTATATTATATTATATTATATT
>JBAMHX010000005.1:11062552-11083824 GCA_037177515.1 Pseudomugil tenellus
ATATTGGTATTGTGCAGTATTTAGCATGATGCTAAAGAGGGTCAAATTTGGAAAAGATGTGGGCAAAGTCAATAAATATTTAACAAAAACTAGTGAACAATGAAATGCATATGAAGTTCATTGTTCTGTGAGAATATTGTGTCTGTGAAAATCTGAAACACAAGGTTCAGATGTTGGCAGTGTTTTTTATTCTAGCTACAGTTCACTTTCACCTGTTTTCATAATAAAAAAAAAAGTCCAGCTGTCGCAGCAACAGAGAAAAATCCTGATTTGGTGAAGCTTTCAAGCACCTAACTGACTAACTGACATGCTTGGCTGTTTTTACAGTTTTCAGCTGCTTACTACGCCGTCTGTCATATCAAATGAATAGATTTGCAAAATGTGGTGCCTGCCAGTAATAAACTTAAAGTACATTTGTCATTAATTAGGGTCATTTTTCTGGCCTTTACATGTTTATGACGAGATAGTCTAAATAACTGAAACATGAGTGACAATGTCTGTCCTCTCATGTCACTCTATCTAAGATTCATTTTAACTTTAACCAGATCTCTGGTTTCTTTCACATGCACAGACACAACAGCCATGTGTGATTACTTCAGAATCAAGCACGCATTCGGCAGAGTGATACTTCTGCTTCCAACATTCCTACTTTGTGGACGGACACAGTCCCAGAAAGTAAATCTCTGTGTGCTGAGCACCACCCCAACATTTTTAAACCAGATCAATGATGAAACTCTAGGTCTGGCTCACTCGCATGATAAATAGCTCTGCATGTCCTTCTGGACAGTCCTGCTTGTTTATGAAGTGGATGGATAAAGGACCCAGCTGGCTTTGATATTGTGAAACTGGGAGGAAGAGGGAACACAATATAACAACACTGGACCAGAAACACCACTCTGTGATCATGCTATCATATGCCATGCTCTCAGACAGTGCTACCAATACAGGTGGAGAGAAGTACCTGCCGCTAACACTGTACAACTCTGTGAGTTCAAATAACTATGCGTCAAGGGAGAAGCAGTTTCTCCCATCTTTTAGGTAGACAGCAGGTGCATGCAGAGGCCCCCCAGTCCAAGCCTCTGGCCTCTCTCAGCTCTCCTCAAAGCATTTCCCCAGCTCGAGATCAAAACATCTGCCAGTGACAGACCTCTGGGTCCACAGACACAAGGGTAAGTTCAAAGATGGATGTAAGGGGAGGCAGGGGTGGATGGAGGGCGAACTGGTGGTAAGTTTGGTGAGAAGGCAGGGGTGAGGGATAGCAGGGGAGAAGAGGGAGAAAGGGGTCTAAGGGGGTCAGGTCTGGTTTATCCTGTCTGGTTTTGCATTTAAGATTTTTTTATAATCCCATCTCAAGAATTTCTCTTTATACCATGCTTGTATTAAAAAAGAGATTAAAAATATTTATCATTTAATTTTTGTAAATTATATTGGTTGTAATAATAGTGCTTTCAACCAATGTGCTTATTGCTGCATGATTTGAACAAATGCTTAATCAGTCAAATAAACTGGGAACTCAATGTTATCCCAGCAATAAATATAAAAGAAAAATAGAGTCAGAAATTTCTTAGAGGGGTTCAGATACATACTTCCTTATCAGAGGGAATGGTGTGGAGAGGAAATTGGAAGGCAAATAAAAAGGCCATTGTCATCAGAATATACTAGACTTACTCTGACCTTCAGCCTGCTCAGGGAGTGACCAGCTTCAGATAAGGATAACACAGTGTCAGACTTGACACCTGAAATTTCTGGCCCACCTATTGCCCTGGTAGAATGCAAATATACAGAGCATAACACAATGCTCAGTGTCTGTCTGAAGACTTGGTAAAAGAAAGTTATCAGAGAGTGTGACCAGGCACGTTCGGCTGAGGAAGAAGAGTAAAAACAAGGACAAAAATGCATGAGAGTGGAAAAAAGAACTGTCTCAGATGTAGAGTGTTTGGTTGGTGAAGACATTAAAAATGAAGAAAGAATAATAATCTTCATCCGTTCTGCATTTCCCTCCCCATCAACACTCTAAGACAAACAGAAGGTTTTAGTCAGAGTCCACATATTGCTGACCCATCTCTACAAAGGGACATTTCCATGGTAATTGTTGGTCAGTGTGTGACTGGATGCTTAACAGTGCTGTGATGATGGTAGACCAGAGACTCCCCCAAATTGACATTTAGTCATTACACTGGTCTACAGGGTGGAATCCACAATGAACTATATGCGCCCACACACTCTCTCTCATATGCTCTCATGCAACTTTTTGTACACAAACACATACATGTATCCATGTATTGAATTCCTAAAATCCAACTAGCTTCCAGCCAGAGAAATCTTGGAAAAGCTCCTAGATTTAATCTTGCCAATAGCTCCTTATTTTCTTTGACCATTTTAATGCAAAAAATCATGCACTAATTGTGTGTAAGCAATCTCCAAATTATGTATATGTTTTTTCAACTAAACTGAAGCCACTGCAGACAGATTGGCTGCTTTTCAAGACACACGACTAAGCAATAATATTTGTTTCTTTCCTCAGAAATTTGCTCAAACAGTGTGTCAGTAGTGGTGGTTTACTTGTAAACACCTGGGCTTGCACACCCAACAGCTGTGGATAAGAAAACTTTGTGCTGAGCTGGAGATAATTGCACTATTCTGGTTATCTAAAACCACATAAAGTATCACTAAAGCACCAGTGCAAATCAAAAGGAAGACATATCAATTGTGGTTATTTACAGGTTTTTTTGTTTGCTTGTTTGTTTGTTGGGTTTCTTTTTACCTCAGCCAGCATAGTGAGAAGAATACTCCTGATTCAGTTTTGTAGATCCCGTATTAGAGGCAAAGTTCAACAGAAAAGCTGAAACTTCCATTAGTATTTGCAGTTTCCAACGACAGCGAGAAATGGGACATGAAACAGCGCTGCAGATAGCGAAGGGAGGGAGCTATGTTTCTGCAGTGACAACTGTGTCACTCCCAAAGCCACACAGTAAGAGAGGGAAGTAAGGAGTTTCTGTGAGAAACTGAATGTGTTTATGCAAACACATCTGTGTGAACAAGTATGTGTGTGTGTGTGTGTGTGTTTGGTGGGAAGAGCAGTGGCGAGACCAAAGGAGAGTCCATCAGGGTACTTTAATCTTTATCAGTCTTACAAAGTTCATAGATAGAGGGCTGAAGTGGCGCTAGACACTTTCAGAATCACTGTTCATAAAGAAGATGCAGAACAGCTCAGACAAGAAAAAAGGAAACAAAGAAAGAGAGGAATGAAGTAAAACAAAGAAACTCATAATTGGATAAAGGAGAGCAGTGCCAAGTATTGGTGATTGCCATTCGACAATCGACCTGGCCAAATTGCAAATCCCCTCCCAGGACTCTTTTAAGTCCGCTTCATTTGGCTAAAGCCAGATTCCTTATTTCTGCAATTATAAAGCTATTGACTAATTCGGCATATGCTTAGCGTGTCTTCCAGCCCTTGAGTGCTGGTGTGCTATTGAGTCATTAACTTTGACAAATTGTGACAGACTTTTTTATTGCCACCCAATCATGAGAAAGAAGTCTGCGACAGAGAAGTTAATGAGTGGCGTGTTTCTACTCTTCCTTTTTTGCTCCCGCCTTCGTCTCACTCTCACTCTTCTGCAAGCCTTCCACTGAGATTCCTGCACCCTCATATTCCCCCCTCATCCCTCCATATTTATAATTTTACCACATCCTAACAATAACACGGCCGGTACTCAGCACAAAACACGCAGCCTAATGAATCTCATGCCTTTACCGCGGTGAAATGGCCAGTAAGTATTACCAGCTGCGACACTCTCCTTCACTCTCCCCTTTTGGCAGTGGCATTGAGCTTGGGAGTGCAGGGGTGATTGTGGGGAGGTTGAACAGGGGCGGAGGGAGGCCATGCAGGCACATCTGAGTGCAGCTGGACTGGGGAGAGAGAAGTGGGAGGGTGGTGGGGGAAGAGAAAGACCACAAGTCGTCTTGTTTCCAGCTGCCTTTCTCAGGGGCTCAGTTTTCTCTCCCTCCTCTTGGTTTTTTTCGCAAGGCCCCTCTGGTCCCAGCTTACTTGAAAAATCACAAACACACACAAAGACACACACACACACACACATATACACATCTCCACACATGCACGCCCTGATCCATCTCCCCTCCACCCCTTACATTCAGCCATCTTTGTTTGGACAGGGCTCAGGAGTTCCAGAAAAAGCTCCCTCAGATGTGCTGAAGTAAGGGAAAAACAAAATAAACTGGCCCTCACACACATACGCTCAAAATTTATGTGAATGCAAAAAACACCAACAAGTACTCTACGCTTCCACATACTACGGTGAAATGGGAGAAGTTTCTGCACACCCCTCCACCCGCATACATGACCAATTTCACATGTGAGAAGAGCCAAAATACCAGGTTCAACTGGAGAACTTGCACAACGATGGAGGAAAAAATGCAAGTTGCAATTTTTTCTTCCTGTTGGTAGCCAGTCTGCCATGGAAGCATACTTTCTTGTAGTTGGTGTGTGTTCTGATTGTGTGTATGTGTGCGTGAGTATGTGCTCTAATCCAGGATCACAGCACCAGGGCAGGGCTAAAGCATACCTCGACATGTGTTACCTCTTTGTAATATTGACTTTGTTATAGCTATACGAGTGGGAGAGTGGAGCCAAGAGCCCAGGCCATGCAATAGTGGGGCCCTCTGAGTTAGCTACAAAACAAACAGTCGAATGAGCATGGAAACAGAAAACACAGCACCCAGAAAAGCTATCTATAAAAACAGACTTAAAAAAAAACTGAAATGTTTGTGCCTGCTCTTGACCTTTGCACATTTATTCTATAAATTAAGAAAATTTGTCTAATTCTGAGAAGTCATTTGTTTTAAAACCTGGAGTTTTACTTTCAAAGTTGTGTGATTTAGCGTAGGTTCCTGTTTGAGCATGCTTCATGCAAAAGCCAAAAATGATGCATTTGAATAACCTTGATTTATTGTCATTTAAAAGAAATCTATTGCATGTAAGCTCATGCAAATATATTTTTTTTACTATTAAATAATTGAAAACTATAATTGCAAAATGGTGCATATTAAAAATACAACAAAATACATAAAAGATTAGCTTTTCTAGTAGAAAACAATGTTTGAAACTGTCCAGTTTTAGATGACAAAAACAAGAAAACCCAGAAAAAAGCAAGTGTGTTTTATTTGATTGCTTTGCAGAACTAAGAGATTGATTATCATTTTCATGTTCCTACGAGTGTGAATCCCATCTTGTCTCTTTCCCTAGTGATGACTTTGCTTAGACATTTGAATAATGAAAGCAAGTCATTTGAATATTCCCTCTGTATTAAAAAAAAAAGATGTTTTTACACGATGCAGCAATATTAGCCATGTTAATTGGGCTCTTTGGACTTTCCTAATAGAAAGGCTAAATTAATTACTTATGTCGACAAAATGTCAGACACGCCGATCTAATAACTACAACTGTTTTGCAGCAGTGTTGTTTTCAGTGCGTGCCTTTTTGTCTTTGTATCAGTGTGATTGTGGAGGAGCTGTGATCGTCCGGTAGCCTGCGTTAGGGCTAATGAACGAGATGGGAACAAAATGCTTTGACATCCTCTCCATGTTTCATCGGAAGCTCTTGAGAGCCCTTCTCCAATATTCATCCCCTCTTCCCATACTAATCAGCCACAACGGTGCTAACTGTTGTGCTTGCAAAGTGACTCGTCTTTTGTGTGATTCTGTTTTTGAAATCCACACACACATTTCATTTTTTATTCTTAAGCATGCCAATCTACAGTCCCCTCCGTAACCAAACCAATGTATGTGTGTGAAATGTGTAATGTATTCATTAGTGTGTATCCACCACCGTTAAGAGCTTTGAAGCTAAACTTTTTTTTTTTTTTTTTAGCTTTTGGCTGTTTTGCAGTCTTAAAGAAAAATGGTATCAGCGCATTTTCCTCAAGTACGAATAAACATTAGACTTTGGGAAAGAAGGCGATGGAGAGATGTTAAGAGTATTAGTGAATGTGAGATGATCTGATGGGGTGTATGTGCATGTGTGTGTGTACGTGTATTTTTGTGTGCACATACATTAGTGCAGACATGAGGGAGTGAAAGGGAGGCCTGCTGATGCCATGTTTCAGACGACCCCTTGAAGTGGAAATGAGCTTCCTCGGTCTTATAACTAGTCCATTCTCACAAAGTCAGCAAACCTTTCCACCACTCTGAAGAACTGCAGACATCCCCCAACCCAGGCCTGTGGTCAGCATGCAGGAAGAATTCACTGTCAGTGCTCAGAAACAGTTCCAACTTACTGCACCTGCTTTTGTTTTTAATGCACAGAGGACAGCAGGATGAAAGAGGTACAGCTGCCTCAGGTGGCTTGTCCCAGCTCAAATAGTCCATGTGTCCACCCAAAGGAAAAATTAATTCATTAATTCCGAAATTCAGAATTATTAGCACATTATGTACAGGCTTCACCTTTAACCTTTTAAAATCCATCAATGCTTGCCTAAAAGGGGTTTTTATGGAAAACATGCTTGATGTGTATTACCTATTTTACTGGACTACCATTAATGGCAGATGTAAAATGACTTTTAATTGCAGTATTGTCTGATATTGGAGTACAGTATGGCTTCAAACATGACTGTACTGTAAACTGTAATTCCTCTTGTTATTTTTAATGATAATTGATGCAAATGTTAACATCTTTACAATTATGTGAACGTGCATCTGTGTGTCCATGTTTCTGCCCTTTTTGTGTTTCTATCATCTCCATTATGCTGCCTGCATCCTTGCTATGCATGCATACCGCTGTTTGAACCTGTGAGCACCTGAGGGTCTTTCCCCAGCCGTCCTCGGAGCAGGGAGCGACAGCTGTACTGTGATGCCGTAGCGATAGGCATCATCGGCTTGCTAGAGACTAATTGGTCCACAGTGTTCCTCTGAGTGGCCTCGCTAATTAATTAGAAAGGCAGTGGAGCTGAAATTTTTAATCAGGACACCGGGTTCTGCAGCAAGCGGGAAAAAAAAGACACATCACCCCATCATTCCATGTAATCCACCTGACAGTGAGCTCCCATGTTGACATATGGAGTGTGTTGTATGTTTAGGTATTCATATGATCTGATCAGGGAATTGAAGATGCATTTATTCCAGGGATTCATTCTAATTCAGCGAATTTCAAGAATTATGTCATTCCTAATAAAGAATGCATAGAGTGCTTGATATGGACTCTTGTGACAAAAATACAGCTGATCAAATCTGTCAAAACTTAAGATTTACAAAGAAAAATTTGAGATAACTTGAAGTTTCCAGATACTCCAAAAATTTTATTTATTTCACTAAACTGCCTTTACAAATAAATGTATTATTTCTACTTCATCTTACACTGAACTAAAATCTGATATTCAATCAAACACCCTAAACTGTAACTGAAACAATAAAAATAACTAATATTATGTGGTTTTGTTTTTTATTCCAAAATAAGGACAATAGCCAAAGGGGGGGGGGGGGATGCTGGGGGTTTTCTACATCATGAAGTTGCAACAGCACACCACAATAACTAGCAGTGGAAGTGCAAAGTCTAGGAAGCAACTAAAAAATGCATGATAAAAATAATAATAATGCTGATCAGCTACTTCACACAGGAGACAAGCAAAATATGTTGAACTACTGAAGATGACAAGCTTGAGTCACTTACTCAAGGAAAAGGAAATTTGATGTGTGGATGTTGAACAGGAAATTGTCTTTTGCTTATTTTGCAGATAGCAACAAACCAGCTGTTGCAGACTGAATACACTTTAAAATCAAAAGTATCTGAATGCACAAACTTGTACCTTCACCTCTTGTGGTGACAGTGTGTGTCTCTTAATCACTGTGACCATCTTAGCTTTGCTCTGCGCTAATCAACTAGCCCGTGTTATCAGCCTGTTGCTCGGGCCAAAATAAACATGCACTGCCTTTTTATTGCTTTGTTTTCACAGGTCATTAGGGGAAGGAGAGAAGACGCATTGATTAGTTTTCCAGACCACTGGATTATTGTTGTGTTATGACTATCATCATTAAGTTTCATTAAGCCTGTGGTTGTACTTGTTTCCAGAAAATGAAGACATTGCAAGAAAGGCGAGTTGGTAGGAGAGAAGACTGCACGCCATACTAATCTAAAACGCAAGGCCAGTCATGAAACAGAATAACTATGTACAGATTTGATACTTGTTTAAGCGTCAGATTTCTATACTCTCTAGATTTCAGATAAAGCGAAGCTCTTTTTTCTCACTTATGACTATCCCCTATAGATCAAATTTTTCATGCCACTCTAAATCAACAAGGTGCTGTATGACATTCCACATTTATTTAGTCCAAAAAAGTGCAAACTATGAACAAGAACTGTAATGAACCATCTGTATTTGGATACGCTTTGAACTGTAGTTGCACAAATGCTCCCAGATTAAAGAAAATTGGCTCTGTCGCTAGGCTAATTAGCATGTGTTAGATAGTTAGCAGAGGGCGGCCCTGTGTGATATGTACTGAAGTGGAATGAAATGGTGGGGCAAAGACTGTACTAATGGCCCACTTCCTCTCCACCGGGACTCTCCCCGCAGCTCTGCACGTGCTGGCATCAGTGCAGCCACGGGGCACTCGCAGGGCCTCTCCAACCCCAGGAGCAGCAGCAGACACACAGGAAGATTCCTGGTTTGACCAACACTGAGCGCCCTTAGTGTGACAGCATGTGACAGTGACACTTGCTAACTCCCACACATGCAAACCTTCTGACAAACTGAGAGCGACATGCACACCAACAGATTTATCAGCCTATGAAACTGTTCAGACAACTGGGGCTTTGAGGCATGTTGGCTGAATGGCAAAGGCAGATGCATAATTTACAGGAAGAGTCGGAGCTTTAGAAAGCTCTTTGGCACTTGCAGAGGTGGCGAGCGCCATCAAGAAGGCAGAGTATCTCTGTCGCTGTGAGTAAACTAACAGTTGGGACACTGTGGTGACAGAGCAAACGGCGTACCACCCAAACATAAATACACACATGCAAGCTCATCGGGGAGCCGGGGGGGAGGGTGACATCCATATTTATAGGGCTTTTCTAGCATTTGTCCCCAGGCCAAATTCTACGACTACACTCAGCTAATGTCAGAACAGCACTTAACCAGGCATTTTCGTGGACAGTGGGGAATATATAGCATGAATTCTTGAGTAGGTCTGGAAAAAAATAGGAAAAAAATGACAAACAAGGAAGAAAATAAATTAAATTAAATTAATAAATTAAATAAATTTAGTTGTATGTTGATAAGATGATACTCAATATTATAGATTTTTAGTTAAAAAAAATTAACATTCCCTCTTAGTTAGACCTGCACTTTCACACACTTTTGACACCACGGCAAAACTGATACTGGTATGGATATGGGATGATACTGGTATGGGATGCGGCCTTGCTAAGCTTGGCACAAGACAAAAAAAAATAGCTATTATATCATTAAAATGTCTTACCTCAATGCCACCATGTTTCATCCTACCTGTTGACACGAGTTAAGTGTTGACTTGTGTTTTTCTTCTTTGCCTGATTTATGAGGTGAAATACTCTGTTGGCATTTAGAAGCTGGTGAGGAATGCAAAGAATGACCTGCTGTCCCCAAGTTTATCTGAGAGGCCCACTGGCCTTACCGGCATGTTCCCTTTCCCAACTGACACAAACAGCGTGATACCCCCAAAGAGAGCTGACTAAGTGGATAAAGTACCTCTTTTTAGCACAATCTGTCATTACTTCAAGTGGGACATATTCGTTTTGAGGGGCAATGCCCATGACATGGGCTAAATATGGATACATATTAAAATGTTAACTGCCAGTTGTCCTACTTTTTAAAAGGACCAGTGTGTGTGGATTTTTATAAATTTGCACAGTATATATATTTGTGCAGTGTGTCTATGCCTGTATGTAAGAATATGTGGTGTATGTTGTTAATCTTGATCAAAGAATCTTTCATTTTTTTCAGAGAATAAAAATTTTGAACATATATATATATATATATATATATATATATATATATATATATATATATTGTCTGTGTAATATATAGGTGACCAAGCCAGTGGTGGAGCTGCACAAGGCTGCCTGTATAGATGAGTTTAGAAATGCTTTCCATGCTTGGCAATTGAGGTGAGAAAGCCACTTAAACCCCCTTCCTCACATGTTATTAGTATTACCATATCTAGGCCTAACTGCAGCTACAAGGGGAATAATGTGCATCAGGAGAGAGTAAATTTAGAACCAAAACCAACACTGCACTTTAAACCCACTCTCCAAGTCCCCACTTCCTTACTCATAGCCAAGCGTACAATGTCAAACACTAATAAGCCAGCTAATTCAATTAGGAGCCCACTTCTTTCAGACTTACTAAAAAAGCGACTTTGTGCATAGATTCTCTTACAACTCTATACAGAACTCTTCATCATGAAAAAAATGCCCTTTATTCATGAGCCTCAGTGTATAAGAGACGGAACTTGCCACTGAGCTTGTTAGCAAAATGCCCTGATCTGAGGCAAGAGATGTGTGACTAAAGCTGGGTCTCTTAAGTGTCTGTCACCCTGATCTAACCCAGGGAGAGCTCTTTGTAGGCTGTTTTCTCTTTCTGTCTCTGTGTGCTGCGCGATGACTGGGGATGAGCCCCGCCGTGTAGCTGCAGGTGACAGGGAGCCCTTTCTTGTTGTCAAATCTTGATAGAGCTTCCACATGAAAAACATTTCACTCGAGCTGCTGCCTTATTTCTCTTCCTTCCTCTTCGTCTCTCTCTGTGGATCTCAAAGGCTACAAGTAAAGCAGAGATACAGAAACAGAAGAAGCAAATCTTTCTCCCTCACTTCTTTTTTTTTTTTTTTTTGTCAGGCTTTCCTTCTGCCAAGCTCCCCTTCTTCTGTTTCGTTATCTGACCAGCCTTTTCTTGTCTCTGGAATTCTTCCCTCCCCTCCCTCTGGTTTATAGATCTGAGTTGGGTCTCAGGAGGAAAATACAAGTCAAGCCATTGTCATTTCAAACAGCGTGATAACCAGACACTGGGCTGCCCACTGACAACTCAAGGGAACTGGCCCTGGCTTTGACTGTTAGCTTCTCTCCCCCTCTATATCGCTTCCTGTTCCTACTTTTATTCTCTCCTTTCCTCTCCTTAATTTTTCTTCCTCTCAAGCTCACCTCCTCTCTACTCTTCTTCCTCCTCACCTCCCTCCAGGAGACATAGTAGCTCATTGTTGTTTGTTGCTGGATGCTGCTACGTCTTGCTCCTTGCTTCTCTCCTCTCTGTGCCGTGGGGGGCCAGGGGGAATAGTTGTCTTAGTGTGTGTACCAAGGTCAGTGCTCTCCACATGACAGTTCTCTGCCTCTTGACAAGGCGGGAAATCAATACTTTCGGACTTGTGGCGCTGCCCTCGGTGTAACAACAACACTGCCCGGCACAGAGCTTAGCTCAGGCACCTGACACATCCCCAGCCACCCCCCCAGGCCCCTGCCAGGGAGCCCCTTCCACTCATGCTCTGACCCTTTCAAATTTCAAAAAGGCTCTCTGTTTCACTTTGCTACACCTTTTTCTGCTATACTTTTTCACTTCAGGGTCTCCAACCTGCTGCACTGCCTTTCAGAATATCTGTGTTTTATATAATGAAATGCATGTCTCTCTTATTTCCTAGAGTCCTGCATATGTCGCTACAAGTGTACGGGAGAGAATATCTTTTACCTGCACAAAGATAAATGAGACACACTAATTACAGACTGACAAAGGCTACATATATGTTCAAAATGGAGCCGCGGGCAACATATTTGATGTCGCTTTAGAGCCTAAGATGGCTCTTTATGCTTCTTCACTTTTAGGATGACACTCAGAGAGTTCGGAAAAGCACTGGCAGCGTGCCTCAAACCAATTGTTAAGCTTGCCTCTTGGCCTGCCACTAATGACAAGGGAGAGTGTGCACAGGGCCAATTACAGTTCCTGTCGTTCAGCAGTCAAACAGAGTAAAACTCCTGATCTCAGCCCCTGCGGAGAAGAGTCACAATCAACCAGAGCCCCCAAGCCTCTCCGAGGGCCACATGCAGGCACACACTCAGAGCAGTGTGTGTGTGTGTGTGTGTGTGTGTGTGTGTGTGTGTGTGTGTGTGTGTGTGCAACTGGACATCCATCAGCAGGACTCCATCTCTCCTTATCCCCAAGGCTTCAACCATGGGTTCAGCTGGAGTAAGGGAAGTGAGTCAAACAAAAGAACCACTTTAATGAATTAGATATTGAGCTGTTCATTAAAAAAATCTAATTCCCTGAAGTCAGCAGGAGATACACAGTAACATAGTCTAACCTGGGAATAAAAGCCACTGGTTTAGAGGAGTCATAAAACACTGTGCATCAGATGACTTTCCTGAATGTTTGCCAGAGACCTTCTAACATTCAGGAATTAAGTGACTTGCACAGAAGGTAGCGTTCCCGTTACACATCAACTGCTTTTCACATGTTTTCTTTTCTCTTGTTTGCTGTTCACATTGCTTGTTTTGTAAAAAATAGAAGATTGTAATTAAAATCTCTAATGATAATGAAAGTTAAATTGGCTTTAAGATTTACATGAAAATATCCCTGGCAGGAGTAAAGCATCTGCACAGGCAGATACCTGTTTTTATTGACCGAGAGTCCAGATCTGACTGTAAACCTTTTTACAGCAGTCTCCCCGAACAGTGTTTACCGCCGGTGTTTTTACATTCCAGGGATCATCTAAAAACAGTATATTGCTTCCCGAAAAAAAAGGAGCTGATTCACATCCAAATGTTAAGCAGTCCGTCTGTTAGAGAGCAGCTTAAATAATCACACTGATAAAGTTGAAAACAAAGGATTTCTTTAGAGCTTTTATCTTTTGTGAGCTACCATCAGCCTTGCCCTCATTTGATGGAGAGATTTAAAGGATGCTGTCCTCCTCCTCCTCTTCTGCTTTTCCCTAGATGAATGTGATCTAAACAGCCACATCGCCCTCTTGTTTTTTCAGTGACAGCCTTTCTCATGAATTAAAAGAGGAACTTATTGATTTTCCGATTGCTTAAATTTGCAACTTAATCCCCCAGATATGTCTAGAATGTACTGCTCTGTCAATAAACAGCCCTGCCACTGACGAGAGCCGGTGTGAGGGAAAAAAAAGGATGACAAGACAAAAGAGAAGAAGAGAGACTGAAGTTTTAGAGGTGAGAGGCTTTCTGGCTTTGTGCTCACATTCCATGTAGTGCCACCAGAAAATATACTTTAAGGCAAAAGAGACAGATTAAGATGAATTACTTCAGGAATAATCAAATAATCAAAAAATAATTCTCAAAGATGAGAATAAGAAACAACAAAACCCAGCCATCTCACAGCCACTTTAGTCCACATTGCCAAAAAGACAAACACAGCACATCGTTATGTTTATAAGGCTAATAAACCAATCACCCTTGTACATCTGCATAGTGTAACCAGCAATCCTGCATGGTCTTGCAGTGATCAAATGTCATTATATAACGAAAAACCAACATCCTGGAAAGAGGTTGTCTGGGACTGAGATGGAAAAAGCACACTTGTCCCCTCTGAGTGAGGGCTTTGAGGAAGTAAGGGGATATCACAACTTCACCCCAGGAGCAAACATAGAGCCCATGCCCTAATTCACAATACGCACCATAATGTTCTCATCTGACTCCTAATGTAGTCTATAAATCTGTGGTACTCTGCTCTACATCAGTGTAATTCTTGGTATTAATAGCCTGATTTGTATAATGAGTGCTCCGCAGCTGATAGGCCAAGCTGTTCTTTTCATCTGCACATGCACAAGATAAAAACATATTATGGAGAAATATGAAAAACATGAAATTACAGTAAGGCATTTAACAGTTTTCTGAGGAATAACTGGACTCTATATGTAGTGTAACACAGGGTGACCCGTACAGATTTCACCCTCCTACACTCCATCTCTGGTTGTAAACCCTATCCCATAAGCCTCTGGGGTGGTATGGCCGCTTGCCAGTAGCTGTGCTGTTGTTGGCAATGGATTTCCTTTGTGGCCTCAGTACTTGTGTAGCCCATAACATGATACACACCAAGCCCTACATGCATACACCAACACACACGCTGCCACTACACACGCACACACAAGATTGGCAAAAGCTGTGCACATAAACACATGCAATTCAAAAAAAAGAAAAAGGAAAAAAAAAAGAAAGTAATATAGCTTTCTCACCACTCATCTAGAGAAGAGCCACAGCCTTGTAGGAAACAAGAAGGGGAAAAGAGCACAATGTATCCTTGACAGGGTTCATCTGTTTCCAGTTTGGTGCAGATGCTCAGATTTTATTGCCGCAGTCTAGTATTTCATGGCAGATTTAGCCAGTGGTTTGGTTCTCCACTTACTGCAGCCCTAATGATGCTACATCTCTTGTAAATTGTGGCGTACCGATAATAAACAACAGTTTGTTGCTTAATTCTTCCAACTTTATGTTCATTTCACTGTGGTGACCAAAGAAAAGCACAACATATTCACCGGTCTAATGCATATACAGCGACAGTCTTAGTGTACAGGTAGTACACCTAAACGGTTAAGTAGTACATTAGTAGATAACTGACATGTCAATTGTTTAGACTAAGTAATCCTGCTGCTTAGACCAGAGCTGTTACCTTTCTCCTCAGTTATTGCTGAGCTTATAATGCTTTTTTGGCCTACTGACACATTGGGTCTCAAACCCAAAATACATGTTGTCGGTAAAATGCTTTGAAAGCTAAAGTTTTGAGTTTTAAATAATAGTCATGTCTGTGTTTTGTTGCTGTTTCAACAGGATAATCACAGAGACAACTTATCATTGAAGGTACTCCTCATCTTCTTTTGGTTTAACAGTTATTGTATCCAGTTTAAATTGTTTTTACTTCCATTTATTGTTGCCAGATGCTGCCACAAAACTAAACGACCTCTGCAACCTGAATTTGAAAGTGTGGCTTATGTTGTGTTTTCTACTACCGAAACATATGACTGCAAATTTAAAACGATATTTTAAAAAAATCAACACTACTTCTCAAAAAGTTTAGACCTCACAGTTCAAATTCAAATCCAAACCAAGCAATTACAAATAGTTTTACCCCACAGAAGCACTGGAAACTACCGTCAGCTTCGATCTACAGCTGCTGGGTTCATCACAAACACAGCTGCATAAAAACAACACACAAGTCTGCATAGTTAATACACTTTCTACACCCTGTCAGCTTCCACGCATGCACACATCTATTTGCTCTCTGTGTGTCAATGCCAGGAGCGCACACAGGCAATGAGTCTCTGTCTCAAGACAGAAGTGTAGCGTTGAGTGACTCTTAACTGGCTCGTTTAGTCTTGATGGCTTAAATGATTTCATCACTATTAATGACAGGGACCGTGGCTCCCTGCGACGCGTTGCCAGATGCTCGGGGACCACTGAGCATCCCGCTCACTTCGTCTAACATCCAGCAGCTTTTCTTCATCCCTCCTTCTGTGCAGCCTAATGATTGTCCTCTACACGCCCCCTACCACTCTATTCTTCCTACTTTCCTCACGCCCCTTGCCCTCTTACAGATATTAAAAGGTAGTGTTAACTTTTTGCGCCGGCACTCACATTGCATGAGTGCAGGGTCAATATGCAGCAAAGCTGTAATGCTGTTTAACAATTCATTTAAAGAGCTTGTAATTGTTACAAATATCCATCCAAAGATTTCCAAGAACACACATATTCTCTTTCTGTGGACTGCTGGGCAAGCCAACAAATCAGCTATCGGCCCAGTGTCTGAGTTACAACAGAGGTCAGAGTTGAGAAAACGCAGGTCAGTTGGCACCCAACCAGGCTGCGTCCAGGCGTTCCTTTTTCCAAATGGAATCAAAAGCCTTTTGACAGCTGTGAGCTCTCACCACACGGAGCACAAGGCTTCATTAGCTTCATCGTGTAATTGTGAGCTGATTTTCAGACAGATGTACGCCGCTGCTTTTGTCTTGATTCATTTAGGTGATTTTCATTCATTTGGATAATGAAATCATTAAATACCATTCTGGTACTTTTATTCTTTCCCCTTTCTCTTCTGTCTCCTTGAAATCCTCAGATCCAGCTAAGTAATGGCATTTTAATTCTAATTGTGTGTTTCAATGGGTGCACACAGGAAATAACTGCTCTTTGGTGAAGGAAAAAGAGTCTTTGTCTTTCCTGTTTTTGTAATCAATAAGTCTAATTCAGGTTACATACACAGCTAACCTTCTCCAAAAAAAGTGTTTGTTTTTTTAAATTCACAATTTAACATAAAATTTTGTGTACTGGAGTAAATTACAAATCCCACATGTTTTCTCTATGTAAAGTGAAGATGCAGTTCCTCTTTTATGTGCATTTTGGATTTAATTCAATAGCTGATTGCCAATTTTAAGAACTCCCAAATGTCAATGACTTTTTTATTTCACACAATTTAGTTACAGGTTCACTTTTCATGGTTGTCAGCTTGTGTGATCAAATAAAACAACATAGATCACAATAATGGGCCTGGTATAGATGGCAAGATAAAAATCAGTTGGATATTGTCCTTCATATGTACGTTTGTGTGCATTCATGCACAGTATGTGTGTATGCAGTTATAATTTCCCAGCGTCTAAACCTTCATTGATTCTGTTGCTTCTGTCTTCCCGAGAAACAGGGGAAGGATTATGCCTTTAAAACGAGCTTTCTCATTGCAGATATTAGGTCATTAATTTCACAGGCTTACATATGAAAATATTGACTCTTCCCAGACACACTACTATATCCTCCATCCTTGCCACAGCCTTGCATAAATACATTTTCAATGCCATATTGATATCCCATTGATTTATAGTTTAGAAGATCTGATTGATAAGCAAATGTATTTAGAGAGGATTTAATTATGAAGCTTCTTAATTAATTTGGATGGGAAGATTTCAGCATTGAAGAAAATATGACTGCAGGATCAAAACTTCCAGGATATCTTCATTAAGTTTCTGTGTGATTTTGAAGCATTTGTTGACTTAAAGTAAAAGAAATAACTAAGTGTTGCTCTATTTAGCTTGACTTTTTATTGTAGATGTTTTTAATGTGATGCATAATGTAATTATTTGAAGCCATGTTAGCTTGTAATTTCTGTTGACAGGTCTCTTAACTAAGGGAGAACTGAGAAGGAACAACTGTCTATACAACTCCTTGTGCACACTTGTGCAGGTCCTGCAGCATTTATAGTGAGAAAAATCAACCAAGAATCAGTTGTTTTAGAGGGATTGGGTGGGAGATAGGTGCAGCTTCTTGTCCCCACATAGACATAGCAGACTAGGGCTGGGCAGGCTTCAGGGGAACAAAACAACGGGAGAGAGGAAAGACAGAGTACAAAGGTTGTCACAGGCTAGTCACAGCACAGGACGAGAGGAATGGGGAAAGGGGAGTGCATGTTCCAGTGTTTCACATCTGTTATTCGTTTGTACCGAGCTCAGAAGAAAATAGCAGGAAGCGCTCTGGTGGTGGCAGAAGATGAAAAGACAAGAAGATTGAATAAAAAAACATGTGTCGCACATGGTCTGTGGCTGATTGGATGCATCCCATGGTATAGCCCCAGGTGGTGCTGCCAGCTTGGAAAACAGTGTCTGTGTGCATATGCAAACAGATGAGAGTTTCCCCATTCATAAAGCCACACGCTCTCTCTGTCTACACAGCACATTTTCCAAGGCAGATTTACACCTCTGGCCTTGACGCACTGGTGTTTCACCAAACCTCCCAGTTTTGTTTTGGCCTGTGTTCCACTTACTGAAGCTGCAGTGCATACATCAGCTCTTATCTTTGCTCCTGCGCTTCAAAACCCTTTACTCAAAAAGCTAAAGCTTGTATCATTTGTCAGGCTAAGTGGCACTATTTTGCTTTGTTCACTGCAGACACACCAGGTGCGTACAACAGATGCAAAAATAGAAACAGATGCAACAGTCATCGAAAACGCGACATGACAATACCAAGTGGCAGCCATTAAAAGCTCGTCACTCCCCCACATGATGGGACCTCCCATCGTTAACGAGCAAAAATGTGGCGGGACACAGACAGGTAGGAGTAATGCCTCCGCAATTATGCAAAGCATCCGTGCGTGCATATGAATCCGCAAGCATGCGTTTGTGTAAATGTGCACGTGCAACATGCCACTTTGGGCCCATCCCATAGCTCATTAACAGCAATAAGTGACTGCCGCCACCTCTTTTTTGTCAGTGGGGATGCGAGCCAATCAATGGGGTCATTTCACATCATAACGTCTTGCTAGAGCACATTATGGCACTTGTTCATGGCTGGGAATGGCTGTCATTAGTGGCATAGCCAGATTAGATAAGGGCTAGGTGGGTGGGGTACTGGGAGGGAGGGGGCAGATGGAGAGAGAATTAAAGAGGAGGCAAGAGGGAGGTAGATCAATATATGGATGGTTATGGAGATAACATCACAATAGGGTGTCTGGGAAAGATAGCATTTTACAGAGTCGTTTTTTTTTTTTTTTTGCTTTTTACCTTGTGGGAGAAAGTGTTTGATGAAGTCGAGAGGGTGTGTGTTTGCTCAAGCCTTAATGTGTATATCTACTTGTCTATGAATGAGTCCATTGAGTGTGTGAATGTAAAAGTGAGCACATGTTACAGGAGAGTATGAATTACAGCAATCAAAGGTCTGCACAGTGTAGTTTGAGTGTGTGTGTGTGTGTGTGTGTGTGTGTGTGTGTGTGTGTGAATCTAGGGGAGGTGTAGGTGCATTGTGCGTGCTTTACCTTGGTATGTGCATGTGCAATCCTGTTTAATTACAGTTCAAGCTTTGAGGCAGAAGCAAACAGTGCTATAATTACAGGAAACACCTCCTTTAATATTTTATGGAAAAATGCACGTGTGTGTGTGATGGTGAGCTCTAAGTTGAACATATTTTATCAGCCTGAGAGAGGAACAGAAGAAAAAATTTGGGAGGGTGTGTAGAGAGTTTGTTCTGAATGACTTATGGTTTCTGCCTCCTGATCTTGCGACTTTTCTTTCATCCCTCCTTTACTCTTCACAGTCTCTCATTTCACATTTGTGTTTCCAAATGGCTATGCTAAATGCCCCCTTTTCCCCACTTTTGAACTTCTTCCCTCTCAAATATTTATACTCCCTTTTACAGGGCCAAGAGACAGAGGGGTGAAGAAAGAGGGAAGAGACTTGAATCTATTTATTAAAGATGAGCAACATCTCAAATGCATAAAGAAGGGTGATGAACACACTTGCTTAGGGATGGGAAGGTGTAAACCATGATTTAATGCTTAATGGGAAACTATGAGATCAGTTTACTTTTGTTTTCTTTAAGAGAGAACAAGGAAAACCAAATGTGTTTAAAGAGAAAATAAGAGAAAACATAAAACATGGGTGTGATGAAGAACATGAAATGTGCTGCAGCTGATTGTTCAGATTGTAAAATTGCTCTGCAGCTGTTTTACTGCAATTCTCATAGTACTAAAAATATATATATAACTGAAAACAACAGCTGGATTTATGTATTTCACCTTAATAAGTGATTTGTAACATATTTTTGTCATATTTATTTTAGTTTTTGTTTGCTTTGTATGTGTGTGTATAGGTCTGTTTTAAAGGGTGAGGTATAGGCCAAGTTGAACATGTGTTCCTTTTTAGCCTGCAGTGACACAAATATATGCATGCACACAGAGAGACACGCAGTGGCAATATGCTAACATTCAAACACTAAGCCAGTGCCCCCAACTGTGTCTTACATGCTGGGGGGACGGGTAGCAGGCTTTGCTGGTAGCATGCTTTACTATTCTTTGATATGCACCATTCATTAAAAATAGATGGTGAGCAATCATTACAGGCATCAGAATTAATCTAATTAGCCTAGCGCACTCGGCCTCTCTGATTTTGAGGGGCTAGTGGGGGAATGAGGGGGGAGTATTCTGCAAACAGAGCCACCCAGCCGCAAGCACAGTGTAAGCAGAGAGGGCTACGACGTTCTAGAGGCAGTGGGGGGCATAATCCGCCTTGACTTATTAATACGCGCAAACAAGATTTAGCTCCTCAAAGCAAACAAATGAAGCAAGTGCTAAGAGGTACGAGAAAGGGAGGGTGAGGCAAAGAGGGGGGGGGGGGGTGGTTTGAAGATTGAGGGAGAGCAAGAGATAAATTATTTAAGCCTGTGTGGACTGTATGGAGAGCTGCTGCTACTGGTAGTAAAAATGGACTTAAGGCCAGAAAATATTTGCTTCTCAGTTCATGACTTTATGCTTACAAACAGACATTTTCCAGGACAGATACACAGTTCTTTAAACCACTTTCTTGAGGCTTCAACTAATCACAACATGGATCATAATCTGCTGACCTGTAATCTGCTCACAAACACCACCAACATACAAATGCATATTGCTTTCCCACTTAAATAGATAGCTGTAAGGGTCACTGTGGACAGACACGAGTCCTTTATTGACTCTACAGTCGATGAAGTGCTTAGACCACAACCTTTGGTGACCCCTGTCATGGGTAATGACTACTGCAAGGAGGTATGGGTAATATGCACTAAACAGTTGGAAGCAGCTGTTTTTTTGCAATAGGTTAATAAGTGCCAAACTGTGAGTTCAGCTCAGCTAAAGGGAGGTATTTGTACAACTCCTGGAATTTCCTATCTGTATTTTTGCTTTAAAAAGTTTTCAGCACAAAAATGGCAACGGAATTAAAAAGGTTTTTGTTATCGCATCATTATGGATGAACGTTTTATGCATGGGAGTTAAACTGAAGTCATCCAAATTTTTCAGTCTGCTTTCAAGAAAATATCAACTATTTAAAATGTTAAAAGACGTTTTAATGACTAAATGTGTGTTGACATGTTTATGATTATTCACAGGGGTGATGCAAACGTTGAGTCGCTCGCCATGCCGTTATTATGGTCTCAACAAAAGGACGAAGACACAAGGTGAGTAAAACTGGTGTAACTTAAAAAAGATTATATTCTGAGGTGAAAATATTTGCTTTCTTCGTGGTATGATTAATCATTTGCTAAATAAAATATAGAAATGATTTTTACCAAGAAAAAGGGGCCTGTGGTAGATATATTCAATCCTCCTGTGAACTGGCTGAGAATTGGCTATTCTCTCATCCCAGCCTCTAATTTTAGCAGTTATTACCATCTCTTATAAATCCCAGTGTTAAACACTCATCAGTCTATGTAATTCATCCATCCATCCATCCATCCATCCATCCATCCATCCATCCATCCATCCATCCATCCATCCATCCATCCATCC
>JBAMHX010000005.1:11083924-11102609 GCA_037177515.1 Pseudomugil tenellus
CCATCCATCCATCCATCCATCCATCCATCCATCCATCCATCCATCCATCCATCCATCCATCCATCCATCCATCCAGTCTCAGCACAGTCCTGACTTTGAGTCTGAAGAAAATCCACTTGAGGGAGGGAAAGAGAGGGGGAGGCTAATACCAAATCTCAAATGGCTGAACCAAACAAAAGTCTATCAGCAGCCAGCTCAGCAAACTCAACTGCTATACTGATGAGGAGCAAACAACAGCGGGAAGGATTGTGGTGAGAGTGGGAAACTTATTTAACATTGAACTGGCAAAGTGTCTCTCCTTCATTGCCATGGATGAAAAAAAAACACATACTCAAAATGTCTTAATCCGTACTACCATGAGTAACACAAAAATGCAAATGAGGGTGAAAACATAAATGTAAAAAATCTTAAAAAATAAAAAAAAACACTTGTAAAAACATTTAGAAATGTTGCAAGACTTTATCCTCTTGATACAAAAAGTATAAACTAATCACTTTATATCACATGCCATATAAAACTTATATGATCTTTAAAAAATTACGATATATTGATTTTTTTTGTTTGTTTTATTAAAAACAAAATGTCTCAGTAGACTGAAAATTTGTTTTAAACCACATAAAGGAGATATATTTGGTCTTCAACAGATAGTATCAAAGATGTTTAATTGTTAGTTTTTTTGTTGTCAGTGTTGGTCTGTAAGAGAATGAACAAAGCTGTGTGTGATTTGTACCATGTGGAAGAACAAACCTGAAAAAAAGCTGAAACACAATTTCACCATCACCTCGCTAATACAAAGAGCATATTAGTGCTGAAAGCAAAACGACTCAATGAAACAGGAAAAGTGTATTTCTTGGAATCCACTTCCACTAAAATTGCAGTGACAATCTTAGCAAGGCCATCAACATAGTGGTAACACAATGTACTGCAACAAAAAAAGAGAACATTTAAGATATTTATCAAGTGATGACACAAAAGACCAAACTATTAAAATGCAAAAGGAAAAAAGATCAAGTACAAAAAAAAAAAAAAAACAAATCAGGCACTGTTGACTTGGCAGCATTTCACTCCAACTTCTTGTATTTTTTATATTTTTTTCTTCTTTTTCCTCTCTCCCTCCCTTTTGGCCTTCGTCACCAGGTTAAGTTACAGACATGAGGTAAAGGAATGAGGGAGGCAGTGTGGTAACACACTGTACCAAGAGGAGCAAGACGCCTCCCTCCCTGACATGCCGCGCACCATCCAACTCCCTGGCCCCCACAGATCAGCGCACATGAACACACACAAACACACACGCACAATGTACTTGCAAAGCATATGCACTGTGCAAATATTCACCAATTGCAAGCAGATGACATGATTGTGTTCTCCTGAGTGTAGATACATGCACACAGACACACTCCGTGCTTCACTTCTCTCCTCCCTCCTTCCCTCCCTCCCTCTGCGGCTCTGCATGTGTCCTGTCATATCTCCTTCAACCCTTAATTGTCCCAACTTATGGTGTTTCTTCCTGCGAGCCACAGTTTAGGGGAAGTGAAATCCTTCTAAGTGACTGTCACAATGCATCAGCCTCAGGCGTGGGACGCACTCCCAACCACCCCCTCCTCAACTCTTCCTCGGTCCCAAGGCTCCTCACTATCCCTCACTTTAAGCATTTTTCTTGCTAAGATGCTCCCCTTTCGCTTTTACTTCCCTGTCGCTCCTTCTCCCCCTTTTAAGCTGCCCCCCCTCCCCCCTCCCAACACACTCCCTTCTTCTTTCTTCATCCCTACACTGTATGTAACCTGAAAGGAGAGCTGCAATCAAAACACACCGTCACAAAGCCCTCGCTGTGACTGCTCTCCGCACAATCCTTGTTCTCCCAGAGTACATCTGCTGGGAGCAGCAGAGTTTCCATAGCCTTTAACATGACCGTCACTCCTTGACATACTTTCACAGATGAAAAAAAAGAGTGGAGCTAAGGGTGGTGGGGGTCATGACCCTGGCATGTCACAGGCCTGTGATGCATGTGTCACTCCTTCTCTGTGTCTGACCTTGTTTCACATGCCTCATGTCACAAAGCAGATAACACACAACCGCTCCTTTTTTCTTGTTGCGCCTCACAACACTACACTTATAAACACTATCTGGCCTTTCCTATCAACTCTACTGACTCATTGTCATTTTTGCAAGTTGTCGCTGCCTTCTATGCTTTTATTGGACCATCTGTAATGCTTTTAATGTTTTAAGTAAAGCACTTAGCTCAAACTTGGCAGTCTTATAGTCACCGCGTCTGTAAATGAAATTCAATAACCTAACAGTAGCAGATTTTCTCTTCATTTAATCTATGATATGTATCTAAGTTATGGGTGCGTCATCAAATATATGTGTGTTAAGAAGAGAAACATCATTATCAGTCTATGCAAAGGAGTTTTGTTTGCTTGTTTTTTAAATGTCCAGTCACCTTTAAAATATGGAAGAGAAATTTCTGATAGCCTTACGCAAAAGTAAAACTTCTGGTTGCTATGCAGTGCAGACAGCTTTATGGATTTAAGCTTTGTAACTTGTAGCACATATTCACAGAGAGTGAACTCAAATCCCAACAGAGATATTTTCATAACCCCAATTGAATATTTGAGGTGCCTATGCCCAGTTAAAGGCCGAATAAACTTAAAAGTAAACATTTGAAACAAAACTTATGTCTCAAAAAGTAAAACAAAACAAAAAGACCAAAAGAAAAAAAATAATTCTACTGACTTTATCATCACAATACTATCAACAAGTGGACTATAAAGCACTTTTTAGAGGGTTGCTGCTTCACATTCCTTCTCTACCAAATAGTGTATCTGATAGTAGAAAAGAGCAATGTAAAATGGTCATTTAAGGACCAAAATCATCAGATTAAGATTACAATAAAAAATGTTGATAAAAAAGAGTGATTAGCACAAAGGGGTCAAACAAAACCAGACAGATGTAAGAAAAGCAAATAGCCCGAAAACAGCAGTGTGGTTTCAACCAGCAGTGGTATGTGCTTATTTTGGTCCACTATGAGTGTGTGTAACTGTGTGTGCATGTTTGTGTATAGGTGCAGATTCCTCCTCTGTTAGCCTTTCAGGTTTGGCATGCCATTGAGCATTTTATTGAAACTGTGGACACCCATCAACCTATCATCAACCAATCATTTGCAGCAAGGGGAGGGACCCAGGAGGTCTGGCAGAGATGGACACTCATTGGGGGAGGAGGGGGAGATGGGTGGTCACTCACTCATCACTTGGATGCAGTCCTCTCAGTGTTCGTTTATTTCTGTGTGTGTGTGTACGTGGCGAAAAGGTCATGTGCTGGTCACCAGATGTGAACTGTTTGGGCAGAATCACAGAAAGCAAGAAAGAAGGGACAGTCTCTTCACTTCATATTTTATCTTTCTACTGTGCACACACTCAAATCATGAACGCGATGGTTGATATACTAACAAATAAGCACCTTTAGGCTCGACGGCTTGACTCGGAGTGAGAAAGCAGACAGTCTGTCCAGCTTATAAGCCCAAGTAAAACACACTGCTCCACACTCAGCAGACAAAACGACCAGTGACCCTAACAGCAGCACCACTCAGTTTCCAGAGGCACTCATTTGTTCTTACAAGACATTTACACCAGTGGAATTTACTGTGGTTAGCTCGTGGATGTATTAGCAGTTCCTTCCTCCACGGGAGGTGTGTGAATTTTCAATGCAGCGACTTTTCAAACCTTGTCACTGTGTGTGGGCTTACAATGTGCAGGCTACTGCTGCTCTGGATATTAGCTCTTCTGTATGTTGAGCTATTAAATACCAATCCCCAGCCACACACATACCACTTCCCTTTTAGTTTCAAGTCCGGGGACATAACAATTTTGGCTGGCGAAAACTGTGTGGAAAGAAAGAAAGAGAGAAAAACCAACTGTAGTTTTTGGTGAAACCTTCCAGCTGGACAGAGAAAAGGAGGAGAGTAGAAACATGCATTTGCAGGGACAACCAAGGCAAGAGAAATTTGAGCAAGACAAGTGTCATGGAAGGGAATGTGTGAGAAGCACTTTTACCTTCAGTAAGGAAGAGAAGATCCAAACATCAAAGCAGAAAAAAAGGAGAACACTTTGCCAATGTGCAAAAAGAATGAAGCAACATCATTCTTCACAAAACAGAGAAGAGGAAAAGTTAAGGGGACTAAACTGTGTAATACAAAAAAAAGAAAAGAAAGAGAAGGACCAGCAGCTGGACTGCTCCTGCTAATTTAGCACTTTAACAAATCAATGCCACTTGAGCAGTACAATCCGGATCCTGAGCTCAGCGAGATGCATCAGTGACACTGTAGGCGTCTTTTGTGTGTGTATATATAAGTGTGTGCGCCTGGAGGGTTGATGATGTTGGTGTGGGGTCGTCCACAGTAGTCCACATTAAGGTCCAGTAATGTGTTAATTTATAACTCTATCACCCCAGACGCCAGCATTATCCATCTGTGTCACACACTAGGCCTACGATATCTATCATCCAGAGGGGAAAAATGGCCGTTCTGGAGAGATTAAGCCACTGGTCGCACAATTCCTCCTTTTTTTTCCCCTTGTCTTCTTTTCCCCCTTTAGCCTTACTCATTCACATCCCTCTCCTTTTGCACTTAGTTCCCTGGTCTGGGTGATCAATTAGGACTAGACAGACTTCTAAGTCCTGTCTGACCACTGGAACTCCAGAGGGCCTGTCAACATCTATGCCTACCCAAAGGCAGAACACTTACTCAGCTTTAACAGCCTCATTCTTCCCAAGCTCTGGTAGATTGTATGTTGGTTGTTTCGTTATTAGTGCTCAGAGGCTGAATTTCACTTCACCTTTGTAAACACGCGTTAATTTACAGTAAAATGACAAAACAAAGAAAAAAAAAATTGTTTGGTGCATTCAGTCACTGACACACAATCTGCGTTTTGAAAGGTTTCCACCACTTTTGATTGTTCTATATTATGGTGCAAAAAAGTTGATTTTCCATATAAATACACTAAAAAGTGCTTGTCCAAATATACAAGCAAAATACTGTATTCTATAAATAAATACATCAGTGTGTGTTTATGTGTGTGTGCCTGTATTTGTCACTTTGTGTTTGTGCTGGTGGCTAACACTCTCTTTGTCAGGAAGCGCAGGCACTAATAACACACGGGTAAATAATCAATACTCACCCTCTCTATTCAATTTCACGACATCACTACTATTAGCAAACACACACGGTCCCTGGGACACATTTTCATGTAAATGCATTGACTGGAAAGCAAAACAAAGATCATTTGACTGATTAGGTGAAGCCAGCTAAAATATGAAAATTGGTGGAGGTGCAAACTGGAGCATTAACATCTATTTTCTTAGAAAAACTTGCCGGTCTAACCTGTGTGAGAGGGTATAGGACACCAGATACATGTGATAAAGGAGGTAAAAGGGGTGGTTTGATAGGAAAGACAAGCCGGCAATCCCGTCTTTAAAGAGTGCAACGGTCATCACGGGAGGAGAAAGAGAATCTGCCCATTAAAACTAAGTGGATGTCTATTAGATCATAGAGGTAAAGAGGTGGGCATTTACCATCAGTCCAACTCGGTCTGTGAGGATACTGCACACCCAGCATTATTGGGATCTTGGAAAGTATTTCAGAAACTTTTTTTAAAGAAATAAATAGCATTCTAAACTTTACCCTATGCTCTATTTTAAATCATTTATACTAAAAAAAACTTTCTGTAAGCGACATCACCTTAGTAAATTGAAGGCAATTAAAAGACAATCAAAGTCACCACCCAGTCCTGCGAGATCAATCCAACCCTCAGCCCTCTTCCTACTTGTCTTGTCTGTCCCCTTACCCCCCTCCTTCTTCCCCAGTGTAAGCCCCCATTCTTATCACTGTGGTGCAGTTAATCCTCCTTCTCTCCTCCTCCTTCCATCGCAGAGTCCCTGAGGGGGTACGTGAAAGGCTAAAAGGAGCGATCCCATTTGCCACTTGCCTGCGACACATAATACGGTGCGAGCAATCAACTTTGGCTTGACATGTATTTGCTCATCTCTGGGACACACACACATTCACCTACTCCCCCCACCACAGCTACTGCTGGGAAACTGAGGGTTGAGGGTTGGGGAAAGGAAGGGGGGGGGCTAAATTAACACTTGACATTCAATACAGTCAGGTCCTTAATTGGCCAGGGCCTTCCTGCGAAGGCAATTTTCTATTCCCCAAACTGCCCCCACACTGCGCCATGTGCCAGTGTCATCTGTGTATGTGTGTGTGAGGAAGAGAGAAATTGTATCTGTGTGTAAGCATGTGCCAGAGGAAAACCAAGTGTATGCATATATCTGTGTGTGGCTGTGCGTGTCTGCATGAGCCCGGGCCCCTGTCCTGAGAGAGGCCCTCTGGTCCCTTCCCTCTCTAATGAGGCTGGATGAATTAGCGCTACGTGACATGATTTGAGCAGCGGTGGCGCCCCCTCTCTCCCTCCCTCCCTCCCTCCCCCCATCATGTCTTTGTCCTTCTCTCTTCCTCATCCCCTCTCCTTTTTTTTCTTAAAGCAGTGACAGGCATCTGGTGGCCAAAAAAAAAAAAAAATGCCAGGAGCAAGCCTGCGGCTCTCGCCTTTATACATGCTGCCACTGCTTTATGTCATGCACGTTCACACAAACACACACACCTATGCGATCTACACAAAATGAAACACTCGTTTTCCTCCCAGTCCTTTTCCACTCACTCGCGCACACAGTCTGACTTGCACTTCCCCGCGGATTCAGTTACAGTTGATGTTATTACAGCTTTCAACCTGAGAGGTATTAGGCTTCCTTTAACAGATCTGACAGCATTTACAACACAGGCAAGTCGACGCCTCTAATCGCTTCTGTGACTTCAGCCTGTTACCAATTGATCTCCAAAGAGTGCCTGCTCACCTTCTGACTGATGCACAGGCTGCCGGTTCCTTTTTGTCTTCTTTGCCATAGTGCTCTGTCTTTAATTGCTGCCGCATCATGTAAACTTTGCTATTCGTGCTGTTTTTCCCCTTTTTTAGAAACATAAAAACATAAAATCTAACAGCGTATGACTTTTCTTTTATTTATGTAATAGACCTACATTTGTCTGATTGATCAGGCACTAGAGGATCACTTTTGCCCATGTGAGGTTTTCTTTTAGTAAGAACATGATGGTGAATTTATTACTTTAATGGTAGTGTGGAAGACACATTAACTGTAGGTGATAAATTCTTTGTTGCCATCCTTTACAAACCTAAACTAATCAAGTTGTGGAGTAATGGCCTGGATGAACTAAACAAAAGCCACAGTTTTTTTGTAGTTGTTTCTTTTTATATTCCAAGAAAACATATCAAATGGATTAAATGCTATGAAATATTAAATGGCAGCCAGAGTCACACACATCACGCAGCAGACAAAGCACTTATCGTCGAGTGTGTTTCCCGACAAAGGAAGAGGCAGCTCAGGCCATTAACAGAGAAAACATCAGCACAGAGAAAGTGAATGTATCTACGTGGCTGCGAGCTTGGGAGCAAACAACACAAACACATCTCCTTCTTTTAATTTGCAGAGGATCTGGCCTATTTCGTACAAGAATTCTCACTTTGTCCTGCTGTTTAAGACACAAGCTGTCTCTTCAAATATGCAATTAATGTCACAAGAGGTCAAGACAGTGTGATGCCAGAAGCCGCATGATAGCCTCACCAGTTATACTGCTTTTATGTTCACGCACATTGATGTGTCCAACGGCAGACTAACTTGATCATTTATGACTAAAATTAAATGACAGATTGTACGGAAGAAAAGTGTGATGCTGCTTAAGATGTGACCGGTTTACATGCGTCTATTCTGCAAATTTCGGGAATCACATAAGTGAAAAGCTGCCTACTGAGACCATACACACTGCTTATCCCATCCAGCCCACACACATACACATTCAGTGGTATTTCACTGCATTGCATACATACACACACACATACTCACAAAAACAAAAGCTACCCAGTCTCAGCTTGCCAGAAAAACACAAGCTGTGGGATGCCAAGGCAGCTGCATTTAACAGTGGCCATTAAATGTTATTAATCCAACAGCGCAAACATCTTTACAAAGTCAGCAAAGAGCGCAAACAAATGCTTACACATGTTGCTTTAACACTTTGCTCACAGCTGAAAGTAGGTAATGGGCGAAGACTGAAGTTTCCAGAGTTAAAATAAAAGCAATGTTAAGGAGCAGCTTACACAATCGGAAGAAAATGAGATCGAGTATCTGTACCTGAACTATTAAATATGTTTGTTTGACTAAGTATGCATGTGTGTGTGTGTGTGTGTGTACATTGGCTAAAAGCCTACCACAGCCTGTACCACTACCCTTCTTTCTCCAAAACCTCCCTAAAATCCTCCCTGGGCCTCTAGCAATCAAATCCCCATGGCAAGCTGGAGACAGAACAGAGCATAGTGGAGAAATAGATGGGGAATAAAACATGGGAGCGAAATAGAAATGAAACAGAAAATTGTGGACAAAGATTCCATCCCTCTACTGTAATACACACACACAAGAGAAATCAATGTATGCATTTAAAGACGAAACATATTTAATCTTGCTGGAGCGTATAAAAGTTCTCCTGACCTCATATGTGAACTGTGGACATAAAAGTCTGTTACCTGTTGGAAAACCATTTTCTTTGAACAACAACTTTGGTAATTGCAAGCACATCTAAAACATACAGCGCAAACACACACAACGGCACATGCCGGATTACAAGCAGAAAGAGACAGAGTCAACTGCAAGCTCTGAACAAAATTACCATCATTATCCATAACCATAAATAAGCCTGATGATGATGATGGTTTTAACAATAATAATAGCAATTCACTCTGAGTGCTTTTTCACATAACAGTGACAGCATTAGTCACATCGCCAACAGAAAAATGAAAGGCTTGGTGCCTTGAGAGCTCCTCTTGGTTGCCACTGCTGATGGGGCAAATTGGCAGGCAGAGCCAGCAGACAGGGGTCCTTAAAGACGGATGTAAAAATAGTAGGCTGTCGATTTACCCGCTACACTGGCGCAGGTCCAAGAAAAACAAAATAACAAGAGTAGAGGAATAACAGGAAAAGGGAGAAGCCATGGTGAAAGTATGCCCAAGTTCCTGTCACTTAGCACAGGTCGCACCTAATGTCACCTTCCTCTGGATGCAAGACGGGAAAGAACTGCTTCTCACCTTAATGCCTCTGCCATATGGTCCCTTGTGGTCATGTCTTAAAATACTACCTGCACATGCAATATATCCATCTTATTGATGTGTTTCTTCCTCTTAGTTTAGTTTCAATTACATATATCTGTGATTATACTTCGCTGGTGTCCTGATCACCAAAAACGCATCCACAACTACACTTCATTCATTTCCTATAGATTCCTGGATCTGAGTGACAGCTGCAACATTGCTGCTGTGTCGGAGTGTGTGCATCTGTGTGTTAGGGAGAGTGTGTGTGCAATGCTGGCCTGGCCCTGTGCTTATGTCCCCCTCATTAATCAGTGGTGGGGTGGTGACATCCTGAGCGGCTGGCCCTTCAAACACACACTTCCTCCTCACACCAGCGACAGCAGGAAACTGCACAAAGACAAATAACTTACAGGAGCCTTTTGAAAGAAATGCACAGCTTGAAAGAAAGGAGAAGAGCTTGAAAAGGGTTTAAAGAGGGAGTTTTTGCTGCTCAGTAGAAAGAAGATTTGAGAAAAAGCAAGAAGGGAAAATTAATACATTTATGATCCAACTGAAACTTTACTCTACAATAAAACAACTGCCGTTGTATTTATTTCATTTATGCCATCATTAACAATCTAACCAGACGCAATTTACTTCACATATTCAATTGCCACATTGATTTACTTAAAAATAATCCAGCGTATATTGCAAGTCTCTTGGTCACACAGTACCACATGAAACTCCTAAAGACTTCATGTCTTCCACACAGATTACAGCTATTTTATTAATCATTTTGTCAAACGCTTCTTGCAATAGATAAACGAATACACGTCTTTCATTTTATATACACATGCCCACACAGGGGTGAAGGAGTTCTCAGGGAAAGACTCAGTTCCAGTAGATTTCAGCACAGATGGCTCTGCATTTCTGCAGCAGCCCGACACACACACACACGTTTTGCAGCACCCTGCCATATGAAAATGAGACCCCTATTTTGCCTTCCATGACTGAAACTTTACATCCTCTCCACATTATTCAGGCATTCACCATGGCGGTGAAGCGGCCATCTCCTCAGGACAAACAGGAAACAGCTGACACAGAGCCCGTGAGTGATGCTCACATGATGCTTATTGATCGCTGTTTGCACCGAGTCTCACACACACGGTCAGGGTCAGTGCTTACGCATCCTGGAGGGCATTATTGCACAGATACAGAGGTTGCTGCATGATCCGGAACGCACATGATCTTTTTCTCTTTGTTTGTTTTTTCTTCTTTTTTTTGGCCAAATTAGATCCATACTGTAAAGATAAGGCAGAAATGTTGTATTTATTCAAAAATATGGTGAGTAAAGGACGGATGGTACTGATTTGATCTATTTTCGCATTTGCACAATAAATTTTTTATCTATGCACAATGACATTTCAGTAAGATAGTATGCGCTTGATGATGCAATTAATGAAAAATAAAACGTTTTCAAGAAACATTTAAAAATAGTTTAAAGCAAAAATGTAGAGGACGTCATATCTCCCCAGTTGGTGCTTGAGTAAATATGGTGGCGACCACAGCATGAATGGGACCTTGTACATCCTCCCACTTCGTCAAGCTAGACGGATTCTTAATAGAGCACACATACAGTAAATATACAAACAGCTGTGCCCCCCTTCCCACTCACTCTTAACACTCATATTTCTCCTGCGGAAATAATGCTGCCTTAAGGAAACATGCACATCATCCGACTCACAAAGGAAAATGCTCTGTGACTGAACACCACTGTCGCCTTTCTGAGTGCTGCTTATATTATCAGACTTTTTAAGCTCAACTTTTTAGTTAAACAGGCACTGTTGGTGGGCTAAGATCTGGTGGCTCTTAAGCCTTTTCCAATCAGGTGCCAGAGCAAACACTGGTACAAAGACACACCCAGCCACTTCCCCTTGTTGAAGAAATGCTGCTCTCCTTCCGACACATGTGCTTTTATGTTATTCTAAGTTGTAGTATTGACAGAAAATCTCCATGTCAGGCAGCTTCTGTTCTTTTCTGTAAAGACAGAAACTGCATTATACAATATGATTGAGAATGTGGGGAGTGAAGGTAAAGATGGGGTTTCATAAGGTAAGACAGTTGGTGAAGTAGAGACAGAACGAGGGGGGTAAGACTAAAAAGCAAGCAAGAGACGAAGAAGAAGCAGTGGGAGTTACAGAAGTAGGAGAAGAAGAAGAAGTAGTAATGGGGGAAGTGGTGCGTGTCTTTTCTGCAAATCTCCTCTTTCACCTCTGCTCTCCTCCAGCTCTCCATCCAGGGCCAGCCAAGAGACACTTCACCTCGCACCCGCACACACATGGAGCCGGAGCCAACATGCAGGAACACACACACATGCTCTGAGGACACACATTCACACATGCTCTTTTACTCACATGCACACACTAACACAACTGGCATATGACTGTTTAGCCACCCACTCAGAAAAATAAATGGCAAAAGCGCAGACACAAAACGCCTTAACACACTCACAAACTTCAGCATCAGAACACACACGTACACACTTTCTCGACATCAGATACATGCACGTATAGACATCCATATGCTCCGTGTGCAACGACCCATCAAAGACAGACATGGAAATAATAACAGTTGAATGTAACCACACACGTACACACATATTCACTGACTGGATAATTCTACACATATGCATCAAATCACTGCCTCCCAGTCCCTGCAGTAAAAAGCAACATGCAACACGCCTGTACCCTAGCATGTTTAACTATTTTTGCACACACATACATACACCCACAACACTCTAAGTCTATCAGTGTGTTAATATGCAGATGGATTGTACTGTGCTGAAAAGAATATCAATCTATCAATTAGTCTCAGACAAAATAAAGCAGGTCCACAAATATGTCTGTCCCACAAACATGAATTATCACTATTCCCTGTTAATGGTCTGGTATTATCAGAAAGGACTGAGAGTTAGAATAATATGGAAAAAATAAAGAAAATCAATGTGCCCATAAAATTGGTAGAATCAAAAGAAATTCAAATGTAATGCAACATATTAAAAAAGGGAAGAAATTATGGAAGAAGCAAAAAAGTTAGATTTGAAAGGTTTTGAGAGAATATGACAAACTAGCACTGATGAATAAATGTTAATAATTCTGTAAAAGTCAGAAGCCGCAGTTGTAAAAGTCATTTAGCTTTTTTTAAAAAAAAAATAGTTTTGATGGTTTCCAGATATGAAAAAAACCCAATAATGGTTTTACCTTTGAGAGAAACTGATCATTACAATAAACAGATATTCGTCATTAATGATATAATATATTTTCATCCCATGTATTTTTTTCAAAATGGATCAATATCAAGCAAAAGAAGATTACAAGTTTACATATCAGTGAGGTGTTTCAATTTAAGAAATAGGCTATTTAATGTAACACAATTATGAAAATGTGAAAACTGCACTTTTACGATTCATATTATTGCTCCTGTATTTATCTCAAATTTCTTCTTTCCTGATTTTAATGTCTGTCTATAAAAAAAAGAAAAAGAAAAGATCCTTGCTGTTTTCAAAAGTGAAAACAAAGAGTTTCCGTGTGAGAAGAAGCAGTTAGCACTGAGAGCAGACAGAAGTCAGGCAAGTTGTAACGCCACTGTACCTCTTCCAGGTCTCGGCCCATTGTCGACCTGTCGCACTTCAAAGGAAGCCGCGTTACAGCACCCTTGCAAAAAGAAAAAGGAAGAGGCTGTTTTAGAGAAAGTTTTACACTGAAGTCGTACACTGATTTCTACCATTTTTTCCTTTAGTTTTATTTTTCCTTCTTATTTTTCCGCTCCGAGGTCTGTAGTGAGCCTGGGTGGCACCGCCAGATCCTCAGGTGGAGGTGAATGCGCTTTTTACGAGCCTCTTCATATCCTAAAGTTAGTTCCCACGTTCCATCAACTTAAAGTGGAGGAGAAAATAAAAAACACGCGGCCTCCGGCTGCTGTGTTGTGCAGGAAATATCCCTGATGAGCCAATTAGGCCCGTGGTATCACTTAACTTTGGAGTTTTTAACTTGCAAGGGTCGATATTCAGCGCCACGCATGTAGAGCGGCGGGTCAATTAAGGCTCCAAATATGATCGTAATGCCTCGGAAATAATTAAACTCATAACAAATGTTTGTGTTTTTTCTATCCATATAAAGCAATTATCAAAATTCCATCTTTCAGTGTTAAAAATACTCACTAAACATTCTAAACATTGGGAGGCTGAGAAAAAAATAGGTTGCATTGATTATCGAATTCATTTAATTGATTTAATTTAAACCGCAGGCTATCAATGCCTTTGCTTTATAGAGGAGAAAGTTTGTTCGAAGATTTATAACTTGAATTAAAGATGTTATTTATTAGCAGTTATAAATGTATAATTTTTTTTCGTGTGTTTTAGAAGATACAATTACCATAAAAATAAATATACACAGATAACCTAAAAATGCGCAACTCTTTGAAACAAAATGTTATTAAAAATCACTAAAATAATTTAATTATCTTATTATTTTTATACAAATCGTGTCAGCATAACATCTAGCCATCTACTTACAACAAAACGTTTAAATTTGTTAAATAGCTCAAATAATTAATTAATAAGTTCAAATTAAAATATAAAATACTCTCATATTGTTTAGGACATCAAGTTAGTCATAAATTCAAACACGACAATCGTTTTAAATTTCCGTCTATTTTGTTTGTCTTATTTGTGTTTACGCTGTTCGAGGCACGTGCAGCTTCATATGCTGGATTATTGAGCCATAAACCACACCGCGGACATATCAAGGCATATTTGACGTTTATTATTTCTTCATTAAACACATTTATATTTTTTTTTATTGTATCAATTCTCTTGGATCTGTGAAGTTTAGTCCCGGAGAGGACCAAACACCTGCTGCAAACCACATCTTATAATGTCATTAAGAACGTTAATCTAAACCAGAAAAAGCCCACCGAGTCAACCTAATACTCTTTAATTTATCAACCCTTTACATACTTGTGTGACATAGAAGGACTGTCACAACTGTAAACCAAATGTGTCTGTTGCGTGATGTCCTGCATCCCTCTGCAACTGCGTCTCTCCTCCACGCACTGCACTGACTTCGTCTGCGTATCGATCTCACATAATTTGGCCAAACAGAGATAGAATACCGCACTTCACGTGAGGTTCAGGTGATCTTTACAACAGAATAGGGGAGATTTTAAAAAAAAACACGGGCCCATAACACATTTCTTTTCAACACCCAGGGGTGCATCGGGCTCGGCAAACACAAAGTCATTATCAGTTAGATTCCAATAAGGCGAGTCTGTCAAGGAACAGACTTCCTTCGGAGAATTTATGTCATGCCTACTAAACACGGGAAGATGTCTTCTAAGTGGTGCGAGGAAGGATAAATAACAGCGAGTCCCACAGCTGATTATATTGAAACAACGGTGCGCATTTGTAAAAAGGATTGGGGATGCAAGCGTGGGGGTCCCAGCAGACGCGGAGCGCAGGGGCCCATCCACCTGCTCATGTCGGCAGAGGAGAAAAGAAGAGGCTCGCTGGCCTTTACAGCTCCCCCATTTCTTGGAATTCATGCATCACTTGCTTGTATGATCGTTTCTTTAGGACAAATATAAAATGAGTTTACAATACGTGAAAAGCATGAGATGCAGAAAAAAAGAAGCCTAACTATGGATATAACCTCGTCTTGCTCTCTTTCTCTCTGTCTCTCTCTTTTAAAGTCAGACTTGATTTACTTTTTATTAAGATAGGTCTACATCCAGCGATCATTTAAAGTTTTTTTGTTTTAGCCCAACCTTTTCACTGTCACAAACCTACTAACGGAGTCATAAAAAGCTTAATTAAATTAAAGAAATAGCACTCTTACAAATTGCAAGGTAATAAAATAAGTTTCTCTTTCTTCATTTCTAACAGAGAGCCGCGGCGAAGCTGTTGCGCAAGAGCCGCTGTGGCCTGGGTGCGTAACAGTGTGTGCATGGTACAGAGAGCATGCAGGTCCCGCTATGATTAACTGCAACCTAACAACCATCCTCTATCTTTACTGTCTCCCACTCACACATGTGCGCGCGAACGGACGCACTCAAACACACACGCACACACGTACTTGCACAAGACTGGAGTCTCATTTCCTCCTCCCTCTCCGTGCCTGATATTTATCCAACAAAACCACTCTAATTCCTTAAAAATAACTTTCTTGCTTTAACATCAGGCCAACCTGGGAAAAGAATTAAAACGCAGCAGATCAAGTGTAAACACGCGATAACAGGCGAGAGATGTCGGGAGGAAATGTGGACTTCCTTCAGTCTGTCCGCTATCATCATTACTTTTCCAGGCTAGACTCTCTTCGTACACGGGTCCTCTGCTGCTTTGTAGCCGTGCAAAGGACCTCCTGCTTCGGCCACATGAAGTTAATTAGCCGCTCCCTGAGGGGTGCCCCTGCCCCAAGTCTTTTGTCGGCACTGAGGTTACCAAAACACGGCGAATGCTTGCTTTTAAACTCCACACCGCTCACTGAACAACTACCGAGACTTGTGCATTTATCTAACTAGTCCGGACAAGAGGTAACTACGATCAGTCAACAAATGTTCAGAAAAATTCAATATTTTCCAATGAAGAGCTAAAATGTGTTGTTTACAAATACACAAAACATTAATTTTGTTGAGAGTAAATTTTACTCATGCATTCAGTTAAATCAAATTAAAAACACAAAAAAGAGGCTTGCTGATGCAAATGTTTGCAAGACAGGCAGAACAAGAAAACATGCACATATTTATTTGGAAAGACTCCTAAAATTAGGGTTAATTACTAAAATGCCAAATTGTATTATGAAGTATCAGAAAACAAAACACCCACTCATCACACACCTGATACGCATTCAACACACTTTCTTGGACCAAGAGGTACATATCAACAAAATAAACATGTCAACACTTTCTGAAAGAGAAGAAAAAGAAGAAAAAAAAATCAAGTTTGGCCTCAGAATGAAAATTATGCACAGAAAGAAGGAGAGGGGAGACAGATATATGGAGAGGATGAGGAGAGGAGGCTGAGCAGACATACCTGCTGGGACATTCTGTAGAGGAGGTTGCTGTCAGTGCTCTGCTGCTGCCATGTCCCCATGAAGCCCGGCTGCTCAGCACTAGGCGGTCTGGTGCTGAACTGCATGGAGCTTTCGCCTGCTCCCTCAGCACTGCTGCTAACAATGCTAATGCCACCCAGACCACTTCTGCTGCTGCTGCTGCTACTGTGATTACTGGAGGAAATGCTCACGCAAACGCCAGCTGTGACGGAGGGTCCGTTAACCTGAGCTGAAGGTGGCCTGGGCGGCTCCGGGTCTCTGCTGGGCTCTGGTGGGACTGTGTCACACTCGTTGCCTCTCACATCCAACTCTGCCTCCTTGGACTTAAACAGAGAGAGGGAGAGACAGGGAGGGAGGGCAAGAGGGGATGTGGGAGTGTGAAGGAGGGGAGAAGAAAAAAGAAGTCAGTGAAGGTGGGTTCTTTTGGGGTCGCGATGGCTTTTTTCATTTGGGTTTTTCAAGAAGGAGAGATGGAGGAGTCGATGTGTGTGAGAGGTTTCTTGGCAGCTCTGGTGGCTGAGTAGTGTCTGTGTTTTGTGTTTGTCCATGTGAAGTTAATTCTCATGAAGAGGGAGAAAAGAAAGCTGGCGGTGAATTTCCTTGGGAGCCTCTTTTTGGACAGGGGAAGATGAGTGGACCACTGGAGGTGAGGAAGGATAGGGGGGGTGGGGGGTGTGATGTGAAGGCAAGCAAGAATGGAGTAAAACAAAATAAAGAGAGAAGGGAGGATGGTTGTAGGAGTTAGTGAAAAATGACTACCATGTTGTCCATAGCAGTCATTTTGTACTTGAACGTCATCTCACGACAGACACCTGCATGCAAACACACACACGCACACATTGTGGACATCTTTGCCAGCTTAGGCACTTTGAGACACACACAAATAATGCTGAACTTATAAAACTAATAAAAAAGTAGGACATAAAAAGTTAAAAGAAGCTGACATCAAAAATTCCTAACATGCAGAAATGTTGGAACTAATTTTAACTTTGTGATGTAAGAGATTGATTCTTGTCATAAATCCAACAAGAATAAAAGAAAAAAGTACTGAATACACACAGTTGTGCACTATAGAATAAACTAAATTTGAAATATAAAAAACACAAAAAAGAATAGAATAAAAAATAAAAAGCCTAAATTAAGAAAAAGTCCCACAAAATGAAAGAGTTGAGCCAACAAACAGCACAAATGACTCTTACCATGAAATCTGTGCTTGTCCCAGGAAAGTGAAGATGAGGTGTGGGAGTGAGCCACCAGCTCTCCTGCTCTCCCTGCCTCCCGCTCCTCTCCCTGCTTCCTTTTCTTTCTCTGAGTGTGACTGTGTCCCTCTCTCGGCGTCCGTGCCGCTGCCTGTCCTCCCTCTTTTCTCTGTCTGACTCCTCTGTACTCCGCCGCAGCCACGGAGGAACTGAGCCCAGCGTTTCAGCGCACGCGTGTGAGTGTGTGTGTGCGTGTGCATGTGAGAGCGAGCGGACTGAGTGAGAGAGACAGAGAGAAAGAGTGTGTGTGAGAATGTGTGTGTGTCAGGCCAGTGCGGACTCAACTGATTCAACTGTGCTGCTCTACTCCGAGATGCTCAGTGACACTGCGCTGCACACTTCTTCACAGACACACACACATACAGCCCTCCTCTACTAAGGGCAGGAAGGTGGGGGCATCACTGAGGAGAAGGAAAAAAGGGGGGGTTGTCCCTCTGCTTTATTACCATTTGTGCAGCAAGCGGCCGCTGCATCTCAGAGCAACTTAGTTTTCCTGCGGGACCGTCCTGCCACACACAGGGTGCCATGCAGAGCAGAAAAACTCATTTTCCAGCTTAAATCTGAATAACACACCACTTTTTCTTCCAGATGTCTATAACTTATCTCATTTAAAAACATATAAAAAGGCAGGTTTCAGATTTATACCACAATTACACAACAAACACACAAAAACAACATAAAGTGAATCAATTGGAGTCATATCTCTAAAAATAAACGGCTGCCTTTGTTTGATTTCCTACCACTATAATGAAGGACTAATGGAACGCAAGTGATCTGCCACCACCCGCATGCACATGAACACACACGATCACGAGCACCTCCTCTTCCCTCTCCTCCTCCTTCTCCTCCGTGGAGGCTCTCAGATTTTAATTAAGAAAAAAATGAGGAAGAGGTTCCATTTTAGCCAAATTGGTCCCCACAGCAGCAAAGGTAGGGGAATAAAATGAGGGATGGAGGAGTAAAGGGAGGCAGACACGGAGAAAAAGACACACTGGAGGATATAACAAAAAGAAGGAAGGAGATCTATGCTTCCTTTGACACAGCATTGGACACATCTCAAACAATGGGGGGGGGGGGGGGGGGGGGGGGGGGGGGGGGGGGGGGGGGGGGGGGGGGGGGGGGGGGGGGGGGGGGGGGG
>JBAMHX010000005.1:11102709-11116282 GCA_037177515.1 Pseudomugil tenellus
GTGGAGGTTGGGGCTTCTTTTGAAAAAGAGGGGGACAAACCCAAAAAAAGGAAAACACCCCCCCCCCCCCCCTTACACACACACACACACACATCCCCACTGCCACCACTTTCAGCTCCTTTCCTTTTCCGCTTCACTTTAAATCTCCCATCTTGTCTTCTCCACCCCATCTTTACCCCCACTATCATTAGAGAAATGACAGACCAGGTGCCTCGGTCCACGGCGAGAGGGAGATGTCACAGTGATCTTTTCCACGGCAGAGGAACAAAAGAGAAAGGGACAGACGGAGAACTTCTCTCCTCCGCTACATTAAATGGCCTCTGATCTATAAAGTCACTTCAAATTTTGTGCTAAATTGCTGCAGACAGCTGCTTGGCAGTCTGTTAAAAGCCTTTTGTACCATGCACTAATGGCAGCACAGTGTTAACCTTTGCTGAGATTATCACACCAGTCGTTACTGTTATGTACAGAGGATTCCTGGTAGCACAGAGGAAAGTGCAGTGTGCGCCTTATCGTTTTAAAAATGTGTAATTTACATCTTAAACTCCTTTCCTGCTTCCTGTCTTCATTTTGGCATGTGCCTTTGTCTTCTGTGTTTTCTTTTCTTCTTAATCTTTGTCGCCCTGCTTTCTTTCACACTTTCTATTCCTTACCAGCTCCTTTGCACCGTGGCCTGAGTCCTGTCAGTGGACATGAGCAGCATTGTTGTAAAAATGCTAAATGTTTCACCTCTTGTCCACATACCCCCAGCTCTGCTCTTAACAACTTATTGAAAAGGTAATGCATGAGGCTTTGGCTAATTATATTAAGTGACAATTTAGCCGCCAAGGTTCCCTTTTGCTCTCCAGATTTCTTTTTTTTCCCTCTTGCTCTCTGCTGCTCTCTCCCTCCCTCCTGCCTGTAAATGTGCTAGTCTGTGGGTTTTTCAAGTGGCACTCAGTGTTTCAAGTCAAGCTGGTGGCTCAGCTTCTGACCTGGCTGGTTAATGGCTGTTATTTGTGAGAGGGAGGAGTGGACTTTGCCAATATTGCTCAGTCTTCCTCTTTAATTCCCCCTTGCTTCTTTCTCTCCCCCTTGCCTCTTGCTGATAGTGATGGCAGTATTGTAGAAATATAGGAGTAAAGACATTTTTAGAGGAAACTGAGAAGGAAAAGGAAATAGAATGATGAAAAATCTGTATTAGCTGGAAAGAAGGGGGAAAAAGGATCTTGAAGATCCTCAGGCTCCTTTATTAAAACTATTATTGTGCAGGACTTGAGAATTCCCCATGGGGCAGGGGTCCATGTCGAAGCCCATATAATTAACTAGAGGCTCAGCTACGGATCAATTACCAGACAAGCAAGTGATAGCTGAATCAATGGAAGATCATCAGGCTCGTTATCAGTGTTGCAACTCATTAGAGGAAAAGTGAGGTAGAGAAGGAGGCAGAGTAAAGGGGGGGACAAAGATGGAGACTGAGGGTGAAGCTGGAGGCAAGGGCAGGGGTTGGTGGTGTCGCAGAGGCAGATGTGCGTGTGTGTGTGTGGTATATTAATGCGTGATGTGTTGGATTCCTCGTTAGCTTCCAACAACTGGTGACAGGGGGAGCCCTGAACGATAAGGGCAGCCTGCTCCGTAGCAACAGTCACTGAGGCTTGTATGGATCAATACAAATGTGTGCATGAGGTTAAAGCTCTGCCATAGCATCCTCACTCCCCAGTGGCTCAAACCCTCAGTTAGAGGTACAATTTTGCAGTCTGAGCAGACAAGGAGGGACTGTCAAGAATAGGAAGCAACAGAACAAAGGCAACATTTCTAGTGGGTTTCAAAATCAACAAAAAGGGAAAAACAATATAACTTATTTCCTTAACTTGTTTTCCTTCTTTCACTTGATCAGTCTTTACTGATCGTTTAGTCAGTGATGTCATTATGTAAAATGCAACAAACTAACCATTTTTGTTTAATTTGTCTTTTTAAGTAAATTTATCCATGGAGAATTTTTGTCACCTCACTAATTCAAGAAGATGTGAGAGCGTTGACATACGGGCAAACACATCCCAAACAGAAATGTTTTACCATGTTATTTATTTACAAACAGTGATTTTCACTTTTCATTTTTAAAAGTCTGCTAACATGACTTCTGCTACTTCACATATGCACCTAAGACTGTTTTTTTAATTATTATTTAAATAAGTAAATAAATTCAATATATTGTATCAAAAATGTGACCATATAACTTCTCACTTGGGAAAAAAATTTATTAAATAATTAAAAAAAAACATTTTGAAACATCATAATTTTAATAGATTTTTGGATTTTATACAGCCAAACTATTTTTTCTTGTATATGTCTAAAAATTGAGATGTAAATATATCTCAGTGACTTCAGGGCACACCAGCATGACACAGCAAGAAATCATCAGTTTCCTATGTACTGTCGCCATCTGATAACATCCTGTCTTCTGATCTTATCCAGAAAGCTGGTAACATCTAATATTGATCTTATTTGTTCTTTCCTTGTTTTAAATGTAAAAAAAAAAATGTAAATAGTTGCATGGTCGCCCATTACTCACAACACTTGTGTGTTTTTATTTGCTCTCACCTGTCAGAGAATGAACATGAAATCCAGTCTCATGGCAAAATGTGAAATCATTTGTTACAACTTGTAACTTGTACAGTACAGTTTTGTACTTTTGGGGGGGTGGGGTGGGGGTGGTCTTTATTAAGTTATAATTTGCTTGTAGAGAATATAATCTCAGTGACAATGGTCCTCTAAGAGTTTTTTTTTTTTTTGTAAGATATCTTTTGGTCTCTGTAAGTTTTGGGATGGAACGTATTTTGGTGAAAAGATCAACTCCTGTTGGGTTTTATTGTTTAACATAGAATACCAACATGATGAAGGATGCTATTATGATTGCAAGACAGAATATGTGAGTAGTTTCACCAAATGCTTAGTATGCTCCAAAGTAAAATTTAGATCTGTGTTAGGACCAAAGGATTCCCAGCATAAAGTTGTATTATAATAATGTATATTCCACCATAAACATCAACATATTTTTTTACTTAAAAGTTCAATTTTTTTCTCCTAGTTCAATTATTTTAGTTGTTTTTCTGCTCTAACTTTTCTTAAAGTCTTTCTGTTGTTTTGGGGGTGACAAAACATTTATTTTGTATAGGTGTATAAGTAAAAAAGTAAAGCAGTACAGTAAGAGTAAAAGCTTCTTCAGTAAATAAAGGCTTAAACAGTGCACATAAAGCAAAAAGTAAGATTCTAAGAAGTTCTTTCACATTTTGTCATTTCATTGCAAGTAACAAGGCACCCTCCATCACAATCCATCAAACCTCTTAGCACTACCTATTTGTTTCCCAAACACTGACATCTAATGGGTTTAATAGCCCAGAAATTGGGTGCAACAACTCTTGAGCCTTGAGAGGCAAGACATCTTGTTTGAGCAAACATAAACGAGTACAAAACAGATGTCAGGGTCATCAATCGTAATTGCTATGCTTCACTGCTGTCCTACATTTTTTTTCTTTTTTTTTGTCTTTTTCTCTCCATTTCAGGTCTTATGTTTCAAAGTAAACAAAGCAAAATAACAATAATGATGGTTTGACTTGGGCAGGAAATATTCTTTCCCCCAATAAGTATGTGTAGTCTTTGTGTAGCACTAGACATAAGCAGGAGCACATGGCCAAGGGGCTGGTGCTGTCGGTGACCTGATTTATGGTCATAGTGTGTTTGCATGTGACAAGGAGCAGCGCGTCGATCAGATGGCACAGGGATAGAACTGTCACTGTTCTGCTACCACTACAGGGCCACAAGACATCATATGACCCCAACAGGAACAGCCCTTACTTGTGATAGTGGAATAGAGAGACTAAGAGAAAGACTTAAAAAAAGCAGGATGAGGGCACCGAAAGGTCTGAGAGATGAAGAAGGAGCCACATGATTGCCTGTGTCACTGATCACTGCAATCTAGACTCCACTAATAAGTGCACCTTTGTGAAATAAGAGGAAAAAGACTCCTACTGAGTGCATTGGTCAAGTCTTATGAGTTCCTTACACTTTTCTGCTGTGCTCATGGTATTACAGAAAGGCAAAAGGTTAATTACTGAGACCATAATCTGCTAATGCCTATTTGGCAATCCATGACCTAATGACACATGTTATGCATAAAAGCACTCCTCATGGTAGCTTTGTTTTTCTAAGCAAGGAAAACAACCACTCATGAGTTCCTGAGAAAAATCTCCAATTTTATCAGCACCAGAACACACACACACACACATGCAGTGTGCACTCATCCACAGCAGTCATGCACATGTTCACCTCCAGTTCTGAAGGCAGACACTGACTAGACCCTTTTCTCACCAAATTACAGCAAATAATACAGCAGTTTGCCAGCCTTGCATTTCATTTTCTTTTTGTCGCCCCTCTTTCCCCCCAACAATCTATGAATTTCCACACCTATTTCTCTGGAAATTCACTATGACTCAATAGGTCCTCATCAGTTTTTCTACCTTTTATTTTCATTAATGGTTAGTTTTGGTACTGAAGTGTTGTGGTTATCAACTCACATGTCATGTTTCCCTTGTGCTTGTATAGTTTTTCTCTGCCTTCTCCTGTTTCCAACAAAATGTGTCTTAGATCAATTAGAGATTTTAAATTAAATATAAGTAAGTTAATCATGCCTTGCCCCAGCTGATTGTTAAAACAGCTCTAGCAAATAGAAAATGGGTGTTACGCATAAACATAAAAAAAAAAAAGCCAAAATACACCACAAGGTAAAATCTTTATATTAATATTTTTCCCTGCCAACAGAATAAAAGAAAATAAAGTTAAACTAAAGGAAAATCCACTTTTACAGGCTGGAAAAATATAATTAATTTTAGTAATTTATCAATTGTTTAAAATTTTAGCTAATTTATTTTATTTTACTTGCAGCATTCACAGTAGAAATCATTAAAGATAAAAGATATTTTGGACTTTATTGATTTCTCCAGTGCAGTTTTCTTACTTTTATCACTTTAATAAACTTCAAATAAATAGTTGCTTTGGTCATTCATCAGAAAGAAATTAGTTTCATTTAAACTACAATATTTTTAAGTAGTTGCCCCGGTCCGTGTAGGTGGTGTCTAGTGGGACTGGCTGGAAGCAGGAGCTGTGAGTCTATGGCAAACAATAACCGAAAACTTACCGTCTGCTTTGCAAACTGTACCAGACGTGGAGCTAAAATGAATGTCGGGAAGTATTAGCAGGCACAGGGATGCTAAAAGAATCCACCTAGTATCTGCTGTACTGTGTATTATGATAGTATAAATAAACTAGGTGAGAATAGGTTTGTGCATGACAGTATAAACTACCAAGAGAGGTGTTGAATTTGTTAGAAGAGGATCATTTTCTTACATACTATGGTAGATGTGAAGTTTTTTACAGTTGTGTAAATTACGACACAATGAACTGATCCTTCAGAATTTTCTCCCGCTTCTTGCCTTCTCTTTACTCTACAGTCTTGCACACTTACACTTGGATAATTCTCCTCTAATCATCTCCAGCTCCTCTCCTCCTCCACCCTCATTTACTTGCCTCATGTCTCTTCCCTCCCCTTCCATACCCTCTTCTCACCTCATCAGACAGGCCTCCACCTCCCTCCTCCACCCACCTCTATCCCCTCAGCCCCATCCTATCTCACTGACCCGTGTTCCCCCCAGTCACAGGGCATTGTGTCTCTACCTGCCAGGTTCCCTGACAGCCCCACGTCCCCCCTCACCCCATGAGAGGAGACCGGCTGCCCATCCGGAACGCTGCCGTGGCAACCCTGCCAGGGCCCCTGTCGTGCACCCCAGCCCCTCCACCAACCCGATCTTCACCAAACCCAGAATTGAGAGTTTGAAAAAGTCCTTCTCCATAGAACAGCGTCTTCTCTCTGTCTCATCCATGCTAACTTTTTGTCTCTAGATCTCTCATTATTCTGTTTTTACCCTTCATCTCTCTCCCTCTCATAGCCCCTTTTTTTTCTTCTGACCTGACTAATATGTCTTTACCTCTTTGAGCTTTCTGCTCCCTTTGACACTCACCGAAACACTTTTCCCTTTTGCCAAAGCCTGGAGAGATTAGAAAAGGAGTAGGTACTTTAATATCTGTGGTACTGTAACTGTTTCTTTTTTAGAAATAGTTATTTATTGTAATGGTGGGAAAAACTGACAAAAATATTTATTTATAATTACAGCAGCCTGAAAGAAAGACAACCATTTTTCTTTTAAGAAAGTGGAGATAAATAATTATGTATATCCAAAAGTCACTTACATCAGAGTTGAAGCGTTTACATTATGGACTGTTTCTGTCCTGAATTTATCCTTACCACATCTGCATGGCCTCTAGGAGAATGTGCATCCCTGTGGTGCAATTTTTGTTTTCTGCCCATCATTTGCGAAAACTCTGTAATAAACATGAACTTCTTCTATTCAACAACTATGGATGCACTGGTGCAATTATATTTCTAATAAACTGCAGGCGATCGTAACCCTCTGCTGTCTTCTTGATGCTCTGGTAATATGTCATTTATTTTTGTGTAAGACTTTTTCAATGGCAGGTGCCACAAACAGGAATAATACCTCAGACAGAAAATAATTGTAAATAATGACATAATTTTCTTTTGAAACCACTATTTGGTTGGGAATAGCATAAACACGTTTCCTGATAATTCCCTTTCCAACACTTTTTGGAAAAAATCTAGGTTATAAACTATATTTGCACACAGTAAATTATTGCGTTTAGCTTTTTTTGATTGAGACCATACTGTCATCAGACAGCAACTTAAGCCATAAGAGTGTGACATATATGATACATTTACTTTCTCAGATACTTGCATCACTTTATGGTGAAAATTTTGCCTAAAATTCTGTGGAAGACAATCTAATTTTTGTCTTCTGTCCCTTAATGGAGACCAGAAAGCAGATCACGCAATAAGAATTTTTGTATATCACATGGTAATAAATGGTAAATATCTCCAAAAATTATGATACTTTTTAAAATAAATGTTGTTAAAGGGACAAATAAAGATGTCAAATAAAAGAAAGACTTTTCTTATGATTTATTCATTAGTTGGGTCTTTAACTCCAGCGTTACATATATGATCCATTTAGTTTCTCAGACATTTTGCATCATTTTATGGTACAAACTTTGATCAAAGTTCTGTAGAACACATTCTGATTTTTGTTATCTGCTCCTTAATAGACATCAGAAAGCAGAAGTTTATACTATAAGATTTATGACATATCACATGGTTATAAATGGTAAATATGTAATATTAAAAATGTTATACTTCTTTATATATTTCTTTTGTTAAAGGGCCAAATAAAGACTTTGTTTTAAAAACAATTTACTTTTCTCACCTGTTTTTCATGGGTTAGGTCTTTAAGGGTTAAATTGACCTAATCCTGGGAAGCATCTTGGGATTACACTTAGAAAGATGTTGGAAAAGGGCAGGAATTCCACTAATTAGCATTGTTTTATGAAGCCTCTATCTTGTAATGTGACAAGTCTGTATTTACTTTTTACAAAATCTGTAACAAATCAAATTTTTCTATGATGACTAAAAGAAATTGCCACACTGTTATTGCATTACAATTACTTTGTACTCGGTTATGACTGTGTGTGCAAATATGTTTGGATAAAGGTCATCAATGACCATCTGGGCATCTGCTCAGAAATGATGCACCAAAGTAACGAGAATCACATATTATGACCATAAACCTTTGTGAGTAACACGGAACTCCATGACTGTTTTAGATGCAATGACCTCACAAAAGCTGAGATGCAATCCAGAAGGGCTGTGTACCATCTGAAAACTCCCCAAAAACAAGCGGTGGGAACAAAAAGCATGTGGATTACATTAGGCTGAAGAGTCTTTATTTATGGCACATACATGACAAGGAACATAACCGCTAACACCACGACAAACACACAAACACTTCTTAATCTCATTGCCAAAAAATACTCCCAAATAAATGTCACACAAATCATTCTGTGGTAGTAAAAATCATCCAGCAAACAAGCAGCAAAGTTAGGGAAAGTTAGGGATTCATTTCTCACTGACAACACATCATTCCTCTGCTTCATTTCACCCATCCTTTTGCATTTAGAAGTGTAGCTTCTAAATGTAATATTCACTTTCTGCATTTCTGTTCAAACCAAAGTATAAGTACATTAAAAGAAAATTTTAGTTTATATTGCAATGAATTCTTATTTATTCAACGCATAACTAATGCAAAAATCAGGAAAGAAAAAATGGAAAGAAAATAAGTGGAAGTTCTTATAATTCTATAAATAGCTTTAAATTACAGGAGTGGAGGGGTTAAATGGCTATCAAGTCATATTTAACTATATGGAAGACCACTGGGATTTGGGGACTTTGTTGGAAGCTCTACTGCAATAAAACATATTCTTACATGTGGCTAAGTTACATTATTTGATTATTATAACCATGGCCACAGGCTGCTTGTAAGTGTTGACTTGCTGCTTTTGCTTAGAACCACTGTGGTAAGTGAGGAAAAAAATATCAAGACTACATGTGGCATTAACAAACATTAGTCAAGTAAGTGTGTGTTTGCAGACTTGCATAAAAGAGACTATTTTTATGTTGTGTGTCTACTTTACACTTCTTAAAAAAAACACAGATTAATGCAAGTCCCCATGTTAGAAACCAGAGTTGTAAAAGTTACAAATAAACACACTTCAGCTGAAATAAAACAATAGTTAGATGTTCATCTTCCATTCATGCATAAATCACATCCACCACCTTAAATTCTTGCCTTGTAAAGTCAGTCTTTATCACTTTGTCCTTACACAGCACCACCCTTTCAGAATCCGTCACCTGTCTCTGCATGTTCAATCACTCCCAGGGAAGCAGAGGAATGGCTTCCACATTCCCAGAGGCAAGACATAAAGAGCTGTGAATGGATGGATGGATGGCGAGTGGGACGAAACCAACGACTAAATTATTAAATGACACTTCGCTTTGAGACACACAAACACACTCATAAGACTGGAGAGTAAACGCATTACAACAGTTAGCCCCCTGAATGCACCCGACAACTCAAGTACACGCTAATTCGCGTCAAAATCATCAAACCGGGTCTGGAGCTCTTAAAATTTTTACGCTACTGCTTGAAGGGACATCGTAAAGCATGGGAGGGCTCTCTGAGGGTGAGTGGCCCTGTCATCACAGCCATTGCTGCCAATAAATAAGTAAAAATGGGAGTTAAGTGGCTGTGCAGCTTTGCCACAAAGTTGACAGCACATATCCACTGTGAATTTGTTCCCCTGCGAGTGAGCTTCCACGAATAGGTACATACACCTGTGCGTATGTGTGTCCATGTGAGTTAGTGTGTCCTCTTCCAACCACTGACAAGCTCCAGAGGGGCCTTGATTTTGCCACCATCTTTCCAGCAAGAATGTGCCAAAGTGGGGCTTCATTCACTTAAGTTCCACCTGGCCTTGATTTCCTGTGGATAAGGCTTGAGCACACTAGGAGAGCTGAGGTCTAATTTGGTACATAAGGAGACAGGATGAGGGGGCCATTTGGCCACCATGGACCCAGCGTCTGTGTTAAGCTCTTACAAATAGAGCACCATAAGTAATTTTACAGTTAATGTTGCTACAACAGGAATATGTAAGCAGCTCTCTTTGCAGGTATAAGGTAAAAAAACACAAAAAACATATATTCTTATGAATGTGTTCATATAAGTAAAAATTATCCCGTATAGAGTAGCATTCTTTTTTATGAGATTCTTCTGTAAAGCTTGTTTAAATTAAAACCAAGAAGATCTTCTGAATCTACCGAAGCAAACCTGAAAATTAGACCCAAAACCGACAACTTCTCTGACCATTGTGTTCTCTATGCAGGTATAAGATTGTTTCTGCAAATAAAGGAGTCTGGACTGGTGATTATATGAAACCTTGAAAAACTTTTGAGTGTTTTCTGACAATTTTTATCATTCAGCAAACAAAATACACTAAAATACTATTAGGAGATATTTGTCCATAGCTCTAATACAAAGCTAACTGAACTCCAAGAACTATAGTGCTAGGCTATGCATCTATTTATTGAAGCCTGGCAACATGGAACATCTGATGGTTGTAAAGTCACATTTTACTCAAGAAAAACTATGACTCACAGGGTAAAATGGCAACATTATTGTTCAAATGTGTTATTATTATATTAAATACATTTGCATACAAATGTGTGTTGATTAAATCTATTGGGGCAGGTTCTCAACAAGAGAAAAACCATTGTTATGGAGGGTGGGTGAATTTTGCAAGTAGTTAAATAATTCTACATATAAAGCCATATATTTGGATCGATTTAGGATAGGCCAGTAACGGGTTATAATAGTTTCTTTATCATATTTGGAGAGACAGGCAGGTTGAAGGTTTATTAATTTTGTTGCCATCTGCAGCTTTATCACAAGGAAATCCTTTTAATTCCCACAGATTGCTGATTCAAAAAAATACTACATATGTTTCCAACCTTAAAACTTTGTGCTTTTGACTTGTTTTAATGACACACTAATGTTAATTTTACACATTCCTCTTGTAGCATTGTCTTAGCATCCCTAAGCTTTTCAAGGCTGAAAAAAAGAACTTCACAACTTTGGTTTCCAACCTGGAGCATTACGTGACAGTTATATTTTACATTACAGCATTGTGACACACACCAGCATCTTGATATCAACACATTGGCTATTTATATGTGCACCATGCATGATTCAACCCAAGAGGAGTTTGTCAGAGGAAGTAAGGCAGGAAAAAAAGATAAAGTGATAAAAGAAAAGGCAAAACAACAGATCAATTGGAACTGACTTTTACTGGCTGGAGAAAGCTCTGAGAAGAGACAGGATGCAAGATGGATTCTGAAAAAGCAGTTATGTGAAAATCTGTCAACGCACAATCTCTTTGTACTGAGTTTTTAATAGTCAGTTTAATTACAGCTTCTGCTATTTAGCTATAACAATATCAACAAATAGTAGATTTATCTGACCACAACATTCAACAATCTATTACAGTTAGCCCATCAAAAAAGGCAATGCACCCTGTTTACGGTGTTTGTAGGCTTGTAAATGTGCTCACAGTTTGGATGTATCTGTTTCACGGTGTGCGTACATGAGCACAGGCATGTGTTTATTTGTGAGAATGCACGTTGTAAAGCCAGCTAATTGCAGTTGAGACTCCTTTAATTAACACAAAGAAATGTCTCTGGGGTTTGTATGGGCACTATGAGTGTGTCACGAGTTTACATCTTGCTAACCTGTGGGACACAACAGCCTAATCAGAGTCTTTTAAGTTCTGCCATGCTTACACAGGAGGATTAACTGAAGACACACTTTAGTCGTGGAAAATGAGACAAGTAAGACTCCTGTTGGTCTGGCTGGCAAAACAAGCAAATAAAATTAGGGAAAAAATACCCTAAATGAGTCTTGAAAACTAACACTGTGAACTAACTACATGATCACGCTGACAGTAAGAGGTGCAAAATTTTAAGGTCATAATGGTTGTATTTAACTTGAGCTTTTTTTCAGCTGTAAACAAAATGGTTGCTCTGATCTTTGTAGATTGATTGTTTGTGTACAGCAAAGGGCGTCATAACAGACATGACACAGGATATGCCTCAACTTTTTTTCTTCCCTTTGTCCACCCACCTCATCTTTATTTGCTCTCTCGTCTCTCCTTTCTTTTTAAAAATAACTTTCCCTCTTTTTATTATTTCTGCCAATTTGGACAGAAGCCCTGGTCAAAGACAGATTACACTGAGTCGCATATCAAACCTAATCAATCTTCATCCCCTGGAAGGCATCACTCTCCCAATGAATAATTACAGCAATCCAGTTACGAGCTGCCAGTGCCAGAATGTTGCCATCACCCACCATCTTTTTCGATGTCGGAACCCCTGGCTGATTAACCAGTTAACTTTGAGGGGAGAAGTTTGTGTGTGAGGTCCCTGCAAAGAAAAATTTCGAGGAAACGCAAGATGAATGCTTCAATCATCACAAGTGCTACTGTTTTTCCTTGGAGAGTTAATGAGGTTATTTTGACTACATTAAATCTAAGTGGCACCTGGTGAGCAGAAGTTGGACAGCTGATATGTAGAGAGAATGAGGGCGATCATGTGTTTGTTTTGATCTAGGATTTAGTCTGGCAGGAATCTTGTAGTAAAACTTAGGCCAAACTCAATTTGGCTTATACATCTTTTGTATCGCCTTGTCTTACAGGAGAGGAAATCTGCTACACTACCCTCTCCTGCAGAACAAAACACACACACCACAAGACAGAGATGATGAAGAGAAGAGAAAGGGTTACAGTGTGAAGACAGAGAAAGAGATAAAAGAAGAAGGAGAGTGGTAGAGGAATGAATGATGAATGAAGGAATCATCTTGTTGGTGAGAGCGCTGCTATCAGTGAGAAAAGGCTCCTGTCACACACTGTCAGTCAGTGATTCAGCCAGGGATATGCGATGTATGAAAGAATATGTGAGTCAGAAAAGCTGGGAATCTTTCATTAAAAGGCATGTTGAGTGGAAAATACTGAGAGAAAATAGACAAGAAACTGCTTTTCTTCCACACGAGAAGTGCAGCCACTGAGAGGAAGTGGTGGAGGGAGGGAAAGAAAAACGGGGAAGAAGAGCGAGGGTGTAACTGCAGGGCAGCTGTATTGAGCGGAGGAGGGTGTCATTTAGAAAGTGGCTGGCTCAGCAGTGGCCATTAGTAGCACTGTGACACAGTGGACCGTCAAGCAAACAGACAGGAGGAAAAACCTGCATGGATGTGGGCAGATCGAACAGAACAAAATGTTAAAATGGGGCTGACGCTGCAATGAACACAAACTATCATCGTCAATGAACCTGTCACTTATCTTCCTATTTATCAACCAGTCTCAAAAGATTGCAGTTGCAGGATTCAGAGTTGTTTTACATTTCTAGAAACTAATAAAACATATAGCATAAATGTGACATTTCACAGGGAATAAATCTTGGTCACTTTTTCAATGAAATGGTGCAAAAGTTGGTGTTTTGGGAAAACTGGTTCCATGTGAATGAAACAGCATTTACACCTAAACTTGCCTCTATGTGGACATAGCATTCATTTAAATCCCACTGCCTCTGAACAATAAAAGCTTCATGTACCCCTTGTGTTAATTAGGGGAACCCGTGGGGGTCCAGGGACCCCAGGTTGAGAACCACTGCTCTAGCATATGCTGCTGATGTTGTAGCTGAGAACCAGAAAATTATTTTCACATCATGGATTTTTATGTTTATTATGCTTTTTTTTTTTTGTTTAAAAAATATACATAAAATGTTGCTAAGCAGAGGTCGCCGGCTCTGGTTTTTAAGTGCAGAGGCCCTGCAGGTTTGTGTGCTACAACACACCTAACTAAAGTCTATGTGTCATTAGCAGGCTTGTGCAAAACTACACAAGCTGTTGGAGTACCATTTCATTTAAATCAGTTGTATGGCAGCATTTTTCAACACTGAAAATCGTATACGTATTTACTTGGCCACAAATGTTTAGGATGCAGTCATAGAGGATTTCCAAAAGCACTT
>JBAMHX010000005.1:11122705-11134662 GCA_037177515.1 Pseudomugil tenellus
TATATATAATATATACATATATATGATGAACCAGTAACCTGGCCAGGGTGTACAGGCTCCAGTCCCTACATAAAAATAAACTGTTTTAAAGCTGTTACAGAAAATAAATGGGTAAAGCCAAAACCTTAGATACAGGTATATGTTTTATGTCCCTTCCTTTTCCATGCAAGAACGCTGTGGACTCTGGCTTGATGTACTGGTAAGGATATTCTGATGCCTTCATCATGCAGGGCCTTTACAATACAGTGAGTATTATTTTCACTCTTTCCTTGTGACACATCCACACCCACGGACATGCATACCCATGATTAATAGCAGTGGGACTTAAAAAGGCAACAGTAGCCATCCTCTGCTCTGCTGCCAAAGGAAAACACAGTATTAGACATATGAAACCACTCATGGTTCAGTTATAGACTGCCACACACTACATCTCATGTAAAAAAATTCTCTTCCCAATAATCTATATCATAAATCGACTCAAGTCATTTATATATGCAGACAGAGAACGGAGCAAGAGACAGAAAGGGAAAGAATGGAAGGAAGATGGAAATAAGAGAATGATATATTTTGAATTTGACAAATTTAGAGAAGAAATAAACTTTCCCATTTCACCCAGTAACATCTTACCAGGTGCAAAAATCCACAGCTGCACCAAGTCTTGAACTCTGACAGAAAAAAAGCCAACTCAAAAAATCAACAAAAATCAATCCTCACTTTACTGGATTCTACTAGAGTTTAAGGAGCAGATGGGTTGTGTGTGAGTTGCAAAGTGTTAACGTGTTCAAAACCACTTGAGAATGTTAACGTGGCAAGTGGAGCAGGTGTGTCAGCCTCTAACATAAATGCAGTTACACCCTTTGCCATATGCATATAGACAATAACACACATTTTAACATGCACCTATGATTCCCACCTGAGCAGTAAGTTTAATGGTTCTGAGCTTGTCGGACTGAATGAGCTGAGCTCACAAATCAAAGGCATGTGGGGTTACAAATTGCCAGCGAAGTGGCAGAACAAGAGTGTACACGTACTGTATGTAAGCTAAGAAAGTGTGTGTATGTATGTGTGTGTCTGTAAGTTATAAAACAACTAGGAGAGGAACTTGACTGCCCTCTCCTGACTTGATCTGATCTTTAGGGAGGCTAATATTTTGCTATCAGTGAGTGAACATTAAACATTACAGAATGCTTGATAGGAAACAACTATCGCTTCTAACATCCCTCGGCCACCACACACATTCTGAAGCCTCAATGAGGAAGGCCAATGGGGAGAACTGCTGCAGATTAGTGAGTTCAGAATGTGTACACAATGTTTGTGGGCAATAGGAGTGGCTGTCACTGTATGAGTTGCCACAGTAGATAAGGCAGTGCACAGCAGTGGAGCTGCTAATGATGCTGGGACTACCAGAGTGTAGGGGAAGTTTCTCTGGTGCTTGTGTCTGATCACATCGCACCAGTTGCACAACTTTCACATATAGGTACACACAAAAAGCTGTGAGAATTGTCAAAAGTTGCTGTTTTTAGATTTTTTTCTTTATCTTTATTCCTTTTTTCTGTCTGCCACTCCAAACCTACTACAGCCATTGCCACAGGACTTGATTTTTTCTTCTTCTTTTTGTTTTACCAATAGAGTATCCAAACTTTTCAACAATTACTGTAACTCTTATAACTGAACCATCTTCACATTATACAGAATACTACTGCCGCTTTTGACTATGTCTCCAAAGTTGTCTCATGTCACTCCACTATTTGTCCAACTCCACATCTACTCCAGAGTACACTTCGAGATCTTTGTCCTCAATTACGGGGATCTGAATGGTCATGCACCAGCAACCTTAAAAAAATATTTTTGTACTGAATGTGCCTAACAGATCTCCAAAGTCATGTTACCAAGGTCACGTGTGAGGCTTAGCCAGCGGTATGATATTTAAAAACAGTTTCTGGGACATTTTGCATTACCTTATGGTCAAAACTTTGTTCAAATCCCAGTTGAACAGCATATGATACAGGTCTCCTGCACATTGGTGAAAGACAGAAGTAGAAGATTGTACTACAATAATTTCAACATACTACATGGTAATAAATGGTAAACATACCAAAAACTAAATGTTAATTTATTGTTTTAAATTTAGCTAAAGAGCCAAATAAAGACTACAGATTTTAAAAATTTGGGCTTTTCTCCCCAGTTGTTTATAACCTGGTCTTAAATTGGTTAAAACTAGTGGTGACAGAGCCTTTTCTGCAGTTGCTCCAGGACTCTGGAACTCTATCCACTTTAATTGAGGTCTGCAGACTCTGGGTTTAAAAAAAAAAACAACTAAAGAGATGTATTTTTACAAATGCTTTTACCTTTTTTTGTCATACTGCTGTCTAATGTTTCTTTCGTTTTCTTCTGCAACACTTTGTGATCAGTATCTTGAAAGGTGGTACATAAACAAAGTCAAAAGCTCAGTAACAACAGGCTAAGTTAAGATTTTCTCAGCTATTTATAAAAGTCCAAGTGAGGGTTTATAAAATAAATATATATCTGAGTAGGTCAAAATTTTCCTCCCCAATGTGAGCCAAAAGAATGAGAGGAAATTGTTAAATACTGTCTGAAGCTGCATATCTGCTCTTTTTCTAACAAACAGTGTTGACGGAACAGATAAGGTGTCCTATTAAATAAACATGTTTTTCTTGTTAATCAGGCCTTTTAAGACATCTTTTCAAATAGTGTGATCAGTGTAATTTATGAAAGGGCAGAGCTGGAATAGGTGCTCATAGTTGACCCAGTCTTTAGCACCTCTGAAACATAACAGACGCGCCTAGTGTCTACTTTCACGTAACAAGATGGTATCATGGTGTGAGAGTGTGATATTATGATTAGGCCTGATGTATGCAACTAGTACCCTGCAGGATTTAAAAGTATAAACAGCAAGTACTGATGTTTAATTCTACACAAGAAGTCTAGAAATGTTCAGATCATGATGGTAACCATGATAAAGTTAACAAATCAACTTTATTTCGGGAGCAGGACAACAACCCCCTTCATGGACTTGGTGAAACTTTGTATGCTCTGTTTACTTCTGCAACTCTGTTTGTCTTGTTCTCTTGACCCGACCGTTATCCATCTCTTTTCTCACCCATTATTCATTCAGCTTTCTTTACACCCTTATCCTTTCCCTCATCTCCAGTCCCTACCTCCATCTCGTTCCCTCATCCATTCATCCAACCTCCTTATGTTTGCTTCTTCGGGTTCCCTCCCTCGTCCTTGTTATCCCTCACAGCCTCTCTGCTTCTCCCATTCCTCTATGTAGCATAAATCTATTTGTCCCTGCTATTACCCCTTTTTTTCAGGTAGCATCTGGGGGGTATAAAGCCAGGGTACCCTAAGACAATACCACTCCCAGCCTGAGTGTCCGAACATGTCATCATGACACCCAAGATAATCAAGCTGATAATCTGCATCAACCTTATCCTGCTATAAATCTTCATTAAATCATTAAGCTCACATTGTTATGGTGAGGTCCTTGCTTGTGAAGGGCTACTTACGGGTACCTAGGAAGACGGTATGACAAATATATTACATTCTTTTTACTTCACATTACCCATCACTGTTGCAGAGTTAACCAGTATGCCTCTTGTGATTCTGCAATGAGAAAATAATTTGTAAAAGGACACATTGGCACAGGAGTGGGCCACCTTGTTTGGGTCATATCTGAAAAAGAGAGGGGCTCATTTTAAGCCACATGGGAGAAATGAACAGTAAAATGGGGTTCTGATTATTTTAACCATAAAGAAGGGTGACATTTTAACTGGTTCACACTCCAACAGGATACTGTTTGCCAGTCCAACACAGGGCTACGTAGAGAGACAAACAACCACTCAAGTTCACATTCATTCCTAGGAATAATTTAGTGACCAACTAACCTATGCACATTTTTGGACGGTGGGAGGAAGCCAGAGTACCCGAAGACAACACACACGGGGAGAACATGCAAACTTAACACAGACTCCACACAGAAAGGCCACTGTTTGGAAACACGCCCCCACCACCACCATCTCAAACCAGCAACCTTCTTGTTGTGAGGGCACAGTGCTACTAACTGTTCCACCGTCCAGCCAAATAGAAATTGTTTTTGCGAGAAAAAGAAGCTGTATCACATTTGACATTTATCTGAAAATTTGCTTTTGGTTACAGGTCAGTTAGTCCTTGTAGCAGCAAAGTGGAGCCGATCAAACAGAAAGTCACAGACAGCCGAGTAGCTCCAGGCAAGGTGGATTTCACCACAAAAAGACACTCACAGCAGAAGTTAAGAGTTAATCCACTATATCTGAAACAAACAATTGGAAGCAAAATTACAGATCCCTGCAATTATTACATTTCTTAACAGCATGCCATCCCACAAAAATCACACCCCAAGATGGCTTATTCTCATTTGATGATGTGGGAAAAAAATCACAGCTTAGGCCTATTGAGGGAAAATAAGGAGACCACAGTGATTTTATAAGCAAAAATCTTTCCGTTTCCCCACTATTAAAACAAAGACCAGGCTTCAAATGTCAGCTTTTTTCCTCTGATAGCTGTTATTTAGGTGCCCTAGTTGGCTGGACGTCAGTGCTTGGCAATCAGGAACACCTCCAAGGAACACTAATGAAAAATCTGTTTCAAAATCCACACCTAGAAAACACATTATTATTCAAACTGTTTATGGTTCAAAACAAAGAAAAGCTACTTTTTTTTTTTTTTAAGAACAAGAGGCACACAGAGGATGTGGTAAGAGGTCAGTAAAAGCATGTAACAGCAACCTCCGCTGTCCCACTTCTAACCCTAAACCACTGGTGTTTCTGCGTGCAGGGTTAGTGAGGTTTGTGGTACAAACGGGTTGTGATCCAGCAGGAAAGGACATCAGAACACACTTAATCTAAACAGCGTTTCCTACCTTGGGCCATTGCTGCTCAAACCAAGCCAAAACCACACAGTGTCTGTACACATAGTCAAGAACTTTGCGTGTGTAAGGGTGTACACTAAAAAGCTGGGAAGGTGGCTGGGTCCATTGCAATAAAACAGGAAGAACAACGAGAAAACAAGCTCAAGCTCAGCTAAACGAAAGAGGCTAAAGAGTGTCAGGGGGGTTTATGAAGGACAGCCAGAACCCAAACAAACTATAAGACTGATACAGATGGAGATTAGGACGGTGAGACACAAAGGAAGTGCTTAATGTGTGTGACATATTAAGCATGCATGCAAATTAACTGAGACATGCATTGCTACATAGTCTTAGCAAGAGGCTGCCTAGAAAGCCTAAACAGTGGGATTAGCTGAACACAACTCTGATGCTTTGGCCTGTGTTTGTTTAAGAGAGAAAGAAGGCACTGTAAACTGTTTACAAGAGATTGCAGGGTTACAAATCTGTATATATGTGTTTGTATGTGTGATCACAATACAAAGTGTGGCTTTTGTGACAGGCCGACTCCTTTATGATTGAGACAAGACCAACAATAGAGAATGCAATGTGTCCATACACATATACACACACAAAGAGAACACACAGCTTGTAACTTGGGAGCTTAATGTGGACATTGACATTGGGAATTCCTTTACCAAGCCTTTCTCCTATCATATAGCACGAAAAAGTAAAAGTTCAGTCTTTAAAATAGATCATTAAGCTCAAACGCAACGGGTAGCACTTTGTTGCATAGGAGTCTTGCGGCCTCCACTTTAAATTCTAATGATTTTTTAAATGATGTAGCAAGGAAGATAATCTGGGTACTAATAACTTATTTTAGTGTCAAATATTTGTAATTTCTTCATTTAACAACTTAAAATCCTATTTTGACAGCATTAAAACACTATACAAGTTAAAATAACAGATTTTCAGCAGGTGACAGGTTTGGATTGCAGGCTGGCCAGTTTAGCAGCGAGACTCTTTTACAATGGACCCAAAGTGTCCAGACACTTGCATTCAATTAAATAAAAAGTTTAGAGCTGCTTGCTTTAGTTAAGTTTGGCTCCACCCTCATAATGTACCTGAAATACAGTGGACTGACTTCCTGTCACATCAGTAATACAATAAATAAATAAAATAAACTCCGCACATGCAAAAATGTGCATAAGCCTATCCACGTGATGCCACTGTCGCAGCATGTCATAATCACAGGTAAAGTTTGTCTGAGGTTCATGCATAATGTGGTCTGGTTATGTCTTGCTTACTAAACAAGACCCTCCCTGAAAATGGCTTTAAGCATGATGAAAGAATATGCAACTTCAAACACACAAATATTGTTTAGCAATAATTCTGTAAGTTATCCAAGCAATGCTTCCCTGTGACATTATGAATGTTTGCATTTGTGCAACTGTTTTCACTTCTGAAAGACTCTTGATGGCCCCTCCCAGCATGCCTTGCATCCCCAATCCTCTTACTGAGGTTTTACTGGTGATAAACATCAACTTTAAACTTGTTCTTTATTTATCCTTTCTTATGTTGTTTTTGCAGTTTAAAAAAATTAAAAGCTGACTAATGGTACTTTGTTGTTGTTTACATTAAATTAATCAATAAAGTGATAAACACTTAGTTTAAACATATTCGTGCCAAGAATGGACGAACTATAAAATTATATTGAATTATTAAATCATTATCAGAAGACATCGTTTTTATAGCATTTTGTTGATTCTAAGTCCATTTTTATTTAGTGATAAGAAAATATGTTTGTTTTGCTATATTTATTGCTCCATAGTATTTATTTCTTAAAATAGAAAACAAAATTCAGCTGTTTTTGTTTCAAATGAACCTCTGGCTAAAATAAGATATATAGCAACATGCTAAAACAATTAGCCTCTCCTGCTAAGCGAAAAATATATAGCATAAAGCTAAACAAGTAGGCAGGGTTGAATAATATGGTACAAATGCATTGAATGTGTGTCTGTGTGTGTTTGTGAGTGAGTGACAAAGTACCTTCCTCAGAGAGAGAGAGGAGCTCTGATTGTACAGACAGCATGGCTGTGTTTGATAATGGTTTCCATTAACCTGGGCTGAGTTGAAGGACCTGTGAGACTCCATTCATCTTTCTCTCTTCTAAAGTCTTTTAGTCTGTCACACATCACATAAGTATGCAAACTCTCACAGTGACACAAGCTGCTGGAAAGGGAGGATATTGTGTGATGATGGGAAAAGGGGTCAGAACTTCATCAAGAAACCTGAGGAGTCTCAAAACATTTGGTTTATCCATTTGGTTAAACCATTAGATGCAGTTTTCTGAGGATTACGTACAAGAAATGTGGCCCTTAACACATTGAGAGCCTCCAACTTGTGTACATGAATACAGCTTACTTTCTGCATCAATAAAGCTTGCAACCAAGAGAGGAGCGAAGAGGACAAGGCAAGAAATGTGACAAGAGGTTGGAAAGAGACTGATGGAGGAAAGTAAGGAAAAAAGCCTTTTCTTTTCAAAATACCTCTTTTACCTGCAGCCTCTCTATTAGAGCAACATGTGTAAAGCACAATGCTCCTCTGAGATGCTTTGACTAGAACTAGTATGTGGACATGCACAGCGATGGTTTGAGCAAAAGCATGTCATGCAGTAGTGAATAGGAACAGAGGAGGTAGTGTAGCAATTATTGCAGAGGAGCCATTAAGGGCCAGGGGTGGCTTCTTTAGACTACCACAGCAGCTGACTAATGGACAACCTTGTTTCCTTGTTAGCTCACATCCTAGATTTATCTCTTCTAGCTCTGGTAGAAAGAAAAAAGCAGAGTACTGAATATACTGTGGAGGTTTTCACATAGATATGACCTGGTTGAAGGCTTTAAATGGAATGTGGGCAATACAAGTGTATGTATTAAACTATCCCTCCACCTATTACATTTTTGGCCCTATATGGCAAACCCAATGCTTTATCTCTTTTATTGTCCTCCAATAACAGCAGTACATGTCTCCATAGACATATTTTGATTTTGGTAAACTGTGATTTAAGCATATGATTTAATAATTCAAATTACTTTTTCACTTTATAAATACTTATTTTTGTAAATTCCCAACAAAGTCAGTTGATACCTTTAAACTTCTATATCTTAATGTGTAACTACAACCTGTGGCCCAAAGGTCTTTGCCATCCAACACCAACTAAACACACACTAAAAACAAAGTTTGCAAAGTCTTCTTAATGTTTCAGTTAAGAAACTTAATCTAAAACTGATTCAGAATTTTTTTTTAGATTTTCTTTATATTATACTGAAAATCAACACATTTTTATTTAATTTTTATTTGGGACATATGGCTGTTTATGGCATATCCTGTCAAAAACTGTTTTCATTTATAGAATTTTTTTCAAGCATAGCTGGTCTTCATGAGTTAAGTCTTTGTTTTAGGAAATAAAGGTCTTCCAGCACTTACAGAAAAAGAGGTTCATTCTTTTCATAACCGTTCACCCCAAAATTTATTTTATCTTTTTTTTCTAGTTATAACTAAGGTTTAGGGTGATATATTTGCCAGACATGTTGGAAGGGAGGCAATGAAGCATTCAGCTTCATCTCTGCTCTCTGCCAACATGTGTTTTTGGATGAAGATGTGGACGGAGAGCTGGTGGGAAGAAGTTCAGTGATGTAGAACTGAGAAGACGTTCTACTTTTTAGACTTTACTCAACTCAGAATCAGTGGGAAATGATTAAAATCTATTTCCTATGTGTTGATGTCTGTCCACAGCATTAACTATTAGTGTATCAGTTGGAACAGTGCACATGCATTTTAAATGTCTTTTTACATCAGTCTTCTTGCTATTGCTTTAGTTTAGTTTGCTGAAGTAAAGTTTATCACGCCAACAGATAACAATAGCCAGATAGAAGGGTTCATGCAGCAGAAAAAAAGAGAAAAAAAACACTTTCACCGGGAAAGCAGAGATGAGACGCAGTTCTGGTACCCGAGAAATAGGTGCTTGAATTTATATTTTATCAACACTATAAGTTGAATAATAAATCTTTAGCAATGTTATTTAGCTCACTTTGGATTACATTTAAAATGCAATTTAAGCCAAGCACACCTGCCACACATGCACCTTCACAGATGCACAAACAGTCTTTATTAATTATTTCTGTTGAAATGACACTTATTAGCATTTCATAGCCATGGGTGCCTCTGCTGTTTGCCTCTGGCATTGCTGTTGGCATGATCCAGCATCACAGACATTAATAAAGAAGTTGGGGGAAAGTAAGAAAATGAAAGAGTGAGAGGAGAAAGAGACATGATGCTCTGAATTAAACATGCTTTGATTGTAAGTGGAGATCTGTGTGTGAAGGACCAGTGAGTAAACATGCGCGTCAAAGCCTTTTAACCATGCTTAACCTAACAGTAGTCAGTTGTGAAGCTCTAGTACTTGCAAAGTGTGCTGTATAAGAAATACAGAAACTTACCTTTGGAATTAGGAGACCAAAGCAGGATTACATGAAAAATAAGATTTTAAAAGTAGCATTTTTTGTTTCAAATATATACAAATCATTACAAAAAAATCACCTATACTACATCAAAACAACCAGATGTTGAAAATACTTCCTGTCTCTCTTGTGTACCACTGGTCTTTAATCATTTTTGCATTTTTAAAGTTTACCCATCACTACACACTCCTCTGAAACACATTTTCTGTGTTCACATCTGCATGGTAAGAGAAGGGTTAACCTGGAGGTACATATTTGGGAGACAACCTCAGTTTAGATGAGCTGTGTGGCTGCTCTTGTGGCGGTAATGGGAAAATTGCACTGAGAGGAAGGACACACGCAATTAGAATCTGGCGAGTCGGTCGGTGGTGGGTGGCAGGAGGTGGGGAGGGGATTGGGGGGGTTGCAGGAGGAGTGAAGGAGAGAATGAGAGAGGGACAATGAAGGAGGGCCCAATGGACAAGAAGTGATTTAGTTGAAAGCTGGCTTTTTGTGCACTGGGTAAACGTTTCTTGCTGTCTGCTGGCTGGGGCCTGTCCTCTCCTGCTTCTGCGACAGCAGCCCAGATGTCAATCAAATTAGTGCCCATTTACAGCTGATTTGGCCGTGTCATTTGCAATATCTCCTTTCTGTCTCTGATGCAGGGGCTATTGAGAGGGAGGGAAGTGATGGAAGAAAAAAAAAGGGGGTAGAAAAAGGCAGGAGAGTCACTTTATTGCAGTCTTTCTCCGTGAATGTCATGTGCCCACTTATTATGAGCTCCAGTGGGACAGCGAGAGGGAGGAGAGGAGGAAGAGAGGAGATCGTTCATTCCATGAAGTGGCTCACTAGCACATGCAAATAGGGCAGCAGCGTCAGGGGAGAGGCTGGCGCGGGTTTTAATGGAGTTGGGGCAAACTCATTTTACAGCAGAGAGCAACAGAAGAGGAGGATAATAACATAGCAATGTGTGTGTGCATGTGTATGATTGTGGGTATATCAGCGGGATAGTGTTTATAAGACTGCATCAATGGAACATTTGGTTATGTACAAGAGAAAAAGAAGAGTGAAAACTGACTTTGACATATTATCAAACATGTCAGGAGTTTTTAAAGAAAAGAGGGGAATACTGTAGTTCCCTACTTTCAGGTGTGGTGTTTAAAAATGTTAAGCTAGATACCCCAAAACACACAAACAAGGGGGGTTGTCTGATACTGTTTGATTCCATTTTCAGCTTGAGGCCTCTGTGTCTTCACAAGAGCACATGAGGGAACGATTCTGCACATGAGGAGAAACCATCCCTATTTTGAGATATGACTCAACAATAGAAACTGCTGATGTTCAACCTACATCCCAAATCTCTGCTAAAAGACACATTTAATTTGGCTTAAAATAAAGACCGAGTCAGACAGCAAAGCTTAATCATTCCTGTACTCATCACTATGAGGAAGAGAAGTCTTATCTGTAGTAACAAGAATCAAAAGTATTTTCTGCAGCTGCAGTCAGCTGTGACTGAGCTCCTGTTTTTTTAACTAGTCTTACATGTAAATACTGACTTGTGTCCCACAAGACAACACTTCATGACATTTACATGAAGTGAAATTTCTAAAATGAAATACAGATTGGGATGATTGATAAGCTGATCTCAAGTGTGTAGTTTAGAGCACACACCCTGTTCTTTGACACACAGGTACTATATATGGAAATGAAATGAAAGTACATTTTATCACATGCTAACTTTTCTGTCATTAGCCTACCATGGCCAGTGCTTTATGAACACTTAGGAAAAGGTGCCATTCTTTTGTCAAGTCTAAATTTGCAGGGCAGCTTGCACAGGGGCTTGTATGTGCACACACCACACACAAAAAAAGGAGGGAGGGTGGAGGGTTGGGCTTGTCACTGCTCCATCAGTGACTCCCTCCATTTAATGCCGGTCCTGTCACAACAAGACAGAGGCAGAATGAAGTGGATCACCTACAGGCACCACACCTCACTTGGACTCTCTTTCACTGCTTGCTGATCTGCCTGAGCACAGACAAGACAATGACACTGTACAGCTCGTGTAACTTCTGATGCTCTCTGGTTGGACATGACTTAGGACAGCAAATTAGGTGCTAAAGACTTCAGTGGGTTTAAAAGAGAGGAAAAGGGTAAATGTATGGACAGTGAGTGCAGTAATCACAGTCCCTGTATGGATAAATTACCTGAGTTAATTTCAGTCCAATCTATCTCTCAGTCTCTTGAGAAGAGAGAAGAGGTAGGTGTGTGGGGGTGACATTTCCCATAATTCCCTGCCTCCTTGCTCTATTCCCTGTAGCTTCATACACAAACACATGCACATATACAAAGGTTCAAGGAATATTAAAGCTTCTGCATCTGTGGATGACAGAAAAAAAGACTTTCCTTTGCTTGCATTGGGTCTTCACATAGAAGAAATGGAAAAAGAGAAAGAAAGAAATAAAGTAAGATAGAAAGAAACAAAGCAAGAAAGAAAGCAAGCAAGAAAGAAAGAAAGAAAGAAAGAAAGAAAGAAAGAAAGAAAGAAAGAAAGAAAGAAAGAAAGAAAGAAAGAA
>JBAMHX010000005.1:11151226-11163498 GCA_037177515.1 Pseudomugil tenellus
CCTGGTCTTTCTGGGAGATTAAACCTTTAATTCTGTTGATGTTTCTGAGTTGGTAAAAAGCTTTTTTAGTCACAGCTCTGATGTGGCTGCTGTAAGTCAGATCTGAGTCCATCAGCACTCCAAGGTTACAGACTTGGTTGATAGTTTTAAAACCCCGAGTCTCCAGGTGTTTACTGAGCAGCCTTTTTGCTACCAAACAGAATTATTTCAGTTTTATCTTCATTCAATTGGATCAAATGGTCTTGTTGATACTGATGGCTGCTGGAAGGAATGATAGTCTTTACCTCTCTGTCCTGCATCGAACCTGAACAAGTCTCTCACTAAACAAACTCTGTTGTCTGATCACTGTGTTAAGTGAAGGGTGTGAAGAATCTTCTATCATTTTCATCAGCTTGTGCAGCATTCTCTTTTAGATGATCAGCTCCAGCGGCTCCAGAGTTACTCCAATCACAGAACCAGGTTTCTTGATCAGTGTGTTGATTTTTTTCAAGTTTCTGGTTCTGATGCTGCTGTCCCAGCAGATCACTGCAAAGCTGATTGCACTTTCAACAACAGACTTGCAGGCTATGTCCAACATTTTGGTGCAGACGTTAAAAGATCTCAGCTTCCTTAAGAAGTAGAGTCTGCTCTGACATTTCTTGTAGATGTTCTCTGTGTTGCCTTTCCACTCAAGTCTGTCAACCAGCTGAACTCCCAGGTACTCCCAGGTACTTCACCACAACTACCTCCTCTCCCAGGATGGACACAGTCCTATGTGTGTTCTTGTTCCTCCTGAAATCGACAATCATCTCTTTTGTTTTCTTGGTATTCAAAATGAGATTACCATTCAACAAATTGAGCGACCAGTTCTTTGTACTCTGTTTCTTGTCCATCACTGATGTACCCAATAACTGCAGAGCCATCAGAGTATTTCTGCAGATGACAGGTCTCCAAGTTGTACTGGAAGTCCGAGGTGTACAGCGTGAAGAGGAAGGGTGAAAGTACAGTTCCTTGTGGTGTTCCAGTGCTGCTGATTGCCCTCTCGGACACACAATCTTTCAGTGTCACAAACTGTGGTCTGTTTGTGAGGTAGTCATAGATCCAGGTGGTTGTGGAGGTATCCACCTGGAATTTATGGAGCTTCTCACATAGCAGAGCAGGCTGAATCGTATTAAAGGCACTTGAGGAGTCAAAGAGCATGACCCTCAAAGTGCTGCCTGACTGGTTCAGATGAGAGTGGACTTGTGACAATTGTTACACTGAGTGCATTAGAATTTAAGTACAAGAAAAACAAACTAAACTGAATAGTTAAACTCCTGTCATGTCACGTGAATGCTTAACAAAGTAGAGATTATGCCTTTGTAGGCGACGGCTAGGGGTATATCCTCGAACAACATCAATCTTCAATTTTCCCAATCCTCAAATAAATATGCAAATATAAAAACATTCAGGTATAACATCATTATGTCACACATCTTCAGGTCATGACGTTTCATTTGCACTTGATTTGAGGTCAGAGATATAGCCAGTAAAGCCCTGCATTTGAACCCGAGGCCCGAGGGGCCGGGCTTCGGGTTCAATATCCTATCATGCTGTCAGGCTCGGGCTGGGCTCGGGCTTGGTTTTTTTGTTTTTTTTACTTGACAGTTAAAGCAACGTCGTGTTGCAATCATGTTAACCGGTTTAAATGGCGTTACTTGAATGCGCCATGGCTGCCCATTTTCATGCGTTGCAGTCGCACCTGTTCCAGAGCCCCAGCCACCTGCACCAAAGAGGAGATCAGTAGCGACTCATGGAGTATGAGAATGCATGCCAAAATGTGAGGGAGCAGAACGATGAAAATGAAGACAAAATGCAGCCCAACTATGGACACCAATGGACATGATATCCTAACCTGGTGGAGACAACGAAAATGTGTTGCCGCTATTGGCACTTCTGGCCAGCTTAGTGCTGAGTGTCCCAGCCAGCAGCAGCAGTATCAAGCGTATTTTCAGCGCAGCGGGACGGGTCATCAACGAGAGAAGTACTGGGCTTGCCCCTAACACCGTTGATGGTATTTTGTTTTTACGCAATGCTAGATAAGCAGACTTTTCTCTGCAAGGTTATGCCAATGTTTTCACTTTGGTCTTCAGTTAAACAAACTGCTTCATTAGCTATTTTTTTTTTGGTTGAATTTTGTTGGTTGGGAAAAAATACATATATTTATGTTCGCTGCAGGTCAGCTGGTTGTAGTGCACGACCCTGGCCCTTCAAGCCCCATGACATGACACACTGAAGAACAAGAACAGATCCAGAACCAGTGGAGATAATAGTTAATTAAAAAAAAACATCAGAGCAATTCCAGCTTTTACCAGGGATGTGTAGGTTAAACTTTGGATAGGAAGACCGTTAGAGTTCTTTCACACTGGGTAAAACTGTTTTCCTAAACGCAAACTGTCAGAATGTAATTTCCTGCCTTAGAATAATGTAGACTAAATTCACATCACTAAAACCTGGAGCTTAAAATTTGACAGTGGTACAAAATGATAAGAATTTGATATGGCACGCATCTAATACACCTTTACTGAGGTGTTCCACAACCACATTAGTTGATCTATGAGTGGGGGCTCATGTGGAGCAGATGCATTTGAGTCGCGTCAAGTGCAGCGGAGCTCCTATCAGACGGCAGCCCTGATGACACCACTGCATTAAGTAGCTGTCCACTCACATGATCATTAGTGCGATATGGATGCACTGAAGCAGGGAACAGGATGCTGGATTGCTACAAAGACAGCTCTCTAGGGGAAGAAGGCAGGCAGATGAGTCTAAACAACATCAAGCCACCACAAACCTCTGAGACACGATCAGAACTTTTACAAGCACAAAGCAAATATACAGATTGAATTCTCCAAATATGTTCCTGTGGTAATCAAATATTTTTTCACTCAGCTGCTGCAAATGTACGACACTACGGAAGTGTGAGTGGAAGTGACACTCTGGCATCCTTTGTGCTAAGTGTTAACAGTAGAAGGGAAATTTGAAACCTGCTCAACACTAGTGAAAAAAAATGTCGAAAAGAGGTGACAATTGTCCATTTTTCTAAAAACAAACTTCAGGCTTCTATTTTTCTCATTAACGCTGGCTATTTGTACAATGCTTTAACATGACATTTTTATGGTTTTCTGAAGTCAGTTTGGTGTGTTTCCCATTGGGAAAAGCAGCATTTTAACCACACTTGAGGAGACAAATAGCTTCATATAATCCTGCATTAGAATGAATTGGTTTCCTGTTAGTAAATATTATTAATATTATTAAATTTACTTTTCATTATATTCCTCTTTTATGTGTAATTATGCTATTTTTTCTTTTAGAAAAGAAAATTTCAGCAAATTACTGTAAACCAATTTAACTTATGTTGGCAGTGCTATATTTATTTCAGGCAAAAGCATTATGTTCTGCTAATAAATGCTCTCAAGTAAGTGCAAACACGTTATCTGTTTTGTGCTATGTCCAACCTTTTCTGCTAAAATATTCAATATCAAGTAATGGGATTAACTTAGCACAATAATTACGGTTAGTGTGCTATATTAGCTCATCAAAAGACTACTCAAATAGCAACCTCAGGATGTCTTTGTGATATAAACAATGAACAGAGCAGTGACAGCTCTATGTGAGACCAAATAGCCAAAGTCTGGAGTGTTTCTGTTTGTTCCTCCTTTTACCTGTATAAAAAAACTGACATTTTGCTAAGTGTGTTTTCTGTGATAAAATATGCTAATGTTACCTTGCTGGTTAGCAAGGTTAGCCAAATGAGCCTTGAGGATCAGACCTGATCTAAGACCATGACCATGAAACATGAATTTCACAAAACCTAAAATACACACTCATCTGAAAATTACTGAAGAGGAGATTATGAAAAATATTCCCTTCACTAAAAGTATTTAAAGTTTGAATGTCTGTGCTGGCCTTTAGCATTTATCCGACTATAACTCAGAGATGTAACCTTGCTCTTTATATATTCCTGCTGTCTGCTTTAAAGAAGCATGACTGCAACATAGGACATTAATTACCTTAATTACAATCTTTAAGTATGGGATTAAAAGATAAAAATCAGAAGTTTTTACACATTACACAAGAGTAAATCACCTAGTTTTAGGGTTTGTTTGTCTTTAGTATTTTAATCGAAAAGGCCTGTCACAAGAAGCGTGTTAGCTGAGGGTGCATTCATATTAGGGTAGTCCACTAGACTCAGTCCAATTGGGGACTTGTTTCAGTTTAATATGCACATCATTATTTGGGAAAGATATTGCATTCACCCTGCACTTTAAATGAATGAATCAGACCTTTTAAAAAACCATAGGCAAGAAAAAATGGAAACGCATCCAATTGTAGATCTGGGTTGATCCGATTACAGTTTCTAGACTTTTTAAATGCATTTGTAGGTGGACTGAGTGATCCGAACCAGAGTTTGTTTGCGAATTCACATTACCTTGAAATAAGCTAATTTTCCAAGCAAACGGACTGGGATTCAAAACATAATGATATGAATGTTTCCTGAGAAATCTGAGAAAATGATTGGAAAAATCTGTCCCTATTGATCCAAACTGATCCAAACTACTGTCTAACTTATATTTCATTTTCAAAACCATATGTGTTCTGTTAGTTAACAACTGTATGTGGCACTGACAGTGAGGAAGGTCTCCTGAGTGTTTCAACAGTGAAAAGCAAAGTCACATAGGGGGTAATTATTTGTGATGTGAGGATAGACATGGCCTTCCTCCACACACATACTCCAATACACATCCCAACTTATATGCATGGCCATATGGTCCCCAGTGCACAAATGTAAGACTCCCACCACGCGTGTGTTTGTGTGTGTTTACTGAACTATGGAAAAAGGGTCCACCTCAGAACCATGTGCTGAGTGAATACTCTTTAGCGTGATGGGACAGTCCACAATAGAGTACATCCCTGTAGACCCTTGCGCTGACTGCTTGTACCCTCTGATTTGGACAGAGGGCAATCAAGCAGACCCAGTAAACAATACACAATCAGGCTGTTATAAACCACAATAGCTCTTCAATGTATTCTCCTTATATCACTAGGGACAGCAGTGTTTGTCCAATCACTGTGGAATCTGAGAGAAGCAGTATGGAGAGACTATTAAAACAATCAAGGATGCTGTTTAATGGCCAGTGGAAGATTGGCAGCGGAAGATATACAGGGCTTTCATAGAGCTTCTTAGGGAATACCCATTAAAGTGGAAGGAAAGATATACACACACAGACACACACAAGTCACAAACAGATGCATATAGATATAAAGAAAAGCACATTGTGCATGGGAAACTTAAATCGTGGCATTTTCACACCTACCTGCACAAGTTGGAAACTATGCAGACCGGTCACACCCCACTGTGGTAACAGCACACCCCTGCAGCAGCAGCCTCATCAGTAGGACAGGAAAAAATATGACACCCGGTCACCCAGTCTCTAAACACCCAAGATGCTAATCTGATGGGATCTGTAGAAAGCAAAGCTGTTTGCGAAAGGCCCAACCACCCCTAAATCACCCAAAAAGCACTTTGTTACTAGACATTCCACTACACTTTTACATGTTCTCCATCTGAAACCCTCACTTGTTAAAGCTTCAAAATTTATTGTCACATGTGCATATTTACTGGCAGTCAAATATTTTGTTTGGTGTTAGCTCATGATGATGATTATTATTATTATCCAAAGATATGCACCTTGGGGATAGGCTGATTGGGGACTTTAAATTGCCCATAGGTGTGTGTGTGTGTGTGTGGTTGTTCGTCTATATATGTGGCCCTGTGATCCAGGGTGTACCCCGGCTCTCGCCCATCATCTGCTGGGTTTGGCTCCAGCCCCCGTTCGGGAATAAGCGGTAGAAAATGGATAATAATAATAATAATAATAATAATAATTTATGACAAATATAAGACAAGGTTGAAGTATGACTGGATGTGCTGTGGGAACAGGGTGGGGAATAGCATCAGGTTTTCAGAAGTCTAAAGGATTCCAGGTACAGTCTGTCTCGGGCTCCGTATGAACATGCTTGCACAGGAAGACCTAGTCAGTATTAGCCAGGCAGCAATAATCTTCTGGCTTGTGTATGTGTATGACTGAATCACAGCTTGCTCAATATACCACACGAGATACAGCACATGAAGAATATCATTACCTGCTGTTCTCCTTTATTAATCTTTTTCTCTGTGACAAAATTATCTAAATAGTCCTTCCAAAAAGTTCATGAGGGTGCTGACCTGCATGTGTCAGATAAACCATGTATCCTTTTAAAGCATCTGGTTTGTCGAAAAGGCAACTTCTCATCAATTAAAGGAACGTTCTACTATATTCTGTGAGGAAAAAACAAACTGCAGACAAATAAAAGTTTAACTGCTTTTAAGTTCAGAACCAACAAATGTTATTTTGTCATCTTGTAGTTGTTAGCTGACCTATAAGCTTTCCATCAGGCATTATGGCTAAGTTGGTCTAACAATCACAGCTTTTTCACGACTTGAAGGTCATCCAGAGTTTGTTGGATGTTGGGCTCTGGCAGTGATGATCTCGGACCACAGGACCGTCGAATAACAAGCAAATGATAACATAACAAAATGTAAACAAACAGATAACAACAAGCCTACATAGCAAGACTACAAAGTGAAACAGCAGAGAAACGCCACTAGAGCTGGTTTGAAGAATGAAAAAAGGAAGCATTTCATGCTTAATTCAAGTAAACATCATGAAATATCAGGTTATTTGTTTTAAATGGAGTAAAGCAGGTCAGAGACAGGGATGTTTCATAGTTAAGAGCTTCCTACAAAATGTTTCTCTTTCTATATATTTTTGCATTAAAATGTTATAATGGTGCGTGAAATAAAAATGATCTTGAGACAAACCTGCAGATAACATGAAAGTGCAGGCAGAAAAATATCAACCAGCATTTTTGTCTCCACAAAAGGAAAAAAAAGAGATCAGTGTATTTTTTTTTTACATTTTTTGTCCTCATCTTTTTTGTTTGTTAGTTGTTTTGTTTTGCTTATGTACTGTTGTTAAATGCTTTTGTAAAATCCAAAGAGCAGTAGAAGAAAATCTTTTTATTTTTTTTGTCACACTTTGTGAGACTGGCTTTTGTAATGATGACTTAACAGAACCTAGAAAGTCATCTCTAGACAGAACTGGAAAAATAGTGTTCCTCTCACATTACCTGCAGTTACACTGGCAAATGATTAGTCTGCTGAAAGCTTTTCATTATCAGTATTTATGAGGGAGTGTACCAGTCAGAGTAATGACAGCTTTACTTTAAGGCACTCTCTCTTTTCTTTAGCAACATGTCAATGCTTCTGCATACAAACAATGGAAATTTACAGTATGCATTCTGTTAAAACAAATATATTTTGATGTTATTATAGTTCTCTAAATATATATGTGCTGGATTTCTAATACACGATAACAGCTTAGAAATTTAGAAATGTCCTCATTTGGTGTACCCAATAAAGGTTCTTTCAGCTTCTGAGCTCTTTCCAGCCAGTAAAAGTCAGTCTGATATCAACTCTTAGCTCTTGTTCTGTCGCTTTTCTCTCTTTTTTAATGCTTACTTCAACAGTGCCCCCCACCCCCACTTCCCCTTTCTTTCTTTGACAAATCACCCATTGTGCGCGTTCCAAATGACCAGTGTGTGATATATTTGATTGCTGGTGTGTGCCTTAAGTGGAACACAGCTGTCAAATGATGCCCCAGGCTGGAAAAAAGTTGTGAAGTGCGGTTTTTCAGCCTCAGGATGCTGCTGTGGAACGGACTCCAAGAATGTGCATAATGAATGTCGGTGTAATATCAAAGCAAGTCAGAAACAAAAAGTTTTAAGGTTGGAAAGTTAAGTAGTGGTAATAGTTAACAGCAGTAGATATTCAAAGAGGAACTTTAAGGTTTAGCAGTTTGGCATACTGTGTGAAAGATTTTAAAATCACTTTTCCTTGTTATGCCCGAGAGCCTGAGGAGCATTTTAATTTATTGGCTGTTATTTCGGTGTTCAGGTCTTTTTCGCCTTCTTGCAGTAAATTTGTACCAACACAGTAACATACTAAGCTCCTCTATTGTCAATATTTGAATAGGCCACAATGGTAAGATGCCTGTAAAAGGATTTTAACATTAAACACAAGGACTCACCAAGTTGAAAGAAGGTTGATTTTTTTTAAAAAATTGCATTTGGATGTATTCTGTCTGAATTTCAGTATTAATGAGTCAAAAGAAAGACAGAGAGGAAAAGACACTTTCAAACGGAACTAGTTTAGTGTGAACTTTGACTTAATTCCTCTTCCAGATCCCTCAGTGTGACGGCTTCCCCGTCAAAGGCTTTAGTTTAGCTTAGAGAACTTGTTGAAAATCTGATTTCGGTCACAGATACAAACTATCTCTGCACTAATATTTTTTTTCATCTGAAAAAACAACCCAAGAGACTGGGGAGATTTCTTATTAGTTGAAGCCTGTTGCCTTGGGGTGGAGAAAGCAATGAGATATTTGACCAAACGCAGAAAGCCAATAAGAGGCCATCGATTAGGAGGGATGAGTATCATATTGGACACACAGGTGGCTAAAAGAAATTAAAAAGCTGTAACAGAGAAATGGAAGAAATCAGAAGTAGGGCACCTTAAATCTCATTGCAGATAGAAAGTACATGGGCAGCCTGAGGAGGAAGTCACAACAGTAAACTTGTTTGGTGAGCGAACAAACACAAAATCTGAAATTGGTCATTAGCAGATGATCTAAGAGCTATAGCAACTTTAATATGTCTTTTGTGATGCTGACATTTATATTTATAGAGGAGCTAGAAGTAGCTTTATGTGCAGCTCAAGCTGAAATCAGTGAAACTCCATGTTCGGCTTTACTTCTAAAGAGCTGATCACAATTGGCTTTCACAAGTCGATCATTTGGTTGTTCCAATGTTCCAATTGAAGCTGTGCAAACAGGTATTTAAAATGTCACCCCAAAATCTCTAATGTTCAGTGATGAAGTGTAAGGCGGCATGTTTAAACTAATCATACTTAGATGCTTATGTCTATCACCTGCACACAACTGTGGAAAAACACAATTCGCAGCTGACTTTATTAACATTAACAGTATTTTAATGAATATTCTTTCAATAATCGCCCTATTTTTAAAATATATATCAAAATATTGAAGCTTAAAATCATTATCCTTATTCATCCATTTTCTGAACCACCTCGTCCAATTCAGGGTAGCACTTAGCAGGCAAAAGGCACACCATGGACAGGTTGTCAGTCCATCACAGTACCGAGACACAGAGACAAAAACCCATTCACACTCATTCCTAGGACAATTTAGATTGAACAATTAACCTAACATCTATGTCTTTGGATGATGTGAGGAATCCATAGTACCTGGGGAGAACCAATGCATACATGGGGAGAACATGCAAACCCCACACAGAAAGACCCCCACATACCATAATCATTTAGGTTACAATATCATAGTCAATAGGAATCTGGGTTGGCTTTAGCTTCCTCCCAATTGTCATTTTGTTATATTGTGTGAATAAATTTGAAGCATAAACGAGAAAAAACTGGACTTACATGTAAGCCTCTCATTTGAAAAATGAAAGTGTTGTGACAGCAAATGTGAAATAATGTGAATATTTAATCATCTGTGACCAACATCAACATATTGAACTTGCAATATTAGTAGTTCACATAAAAAGTCTGAAACTGTGATAACAACATGTGAGGGCAAATTTCAGCTTGGCTTGTAATGACTCCAGCATGATGCAGACTACATTATCTGTTGTCAAGAGGAGACATGCAGAAGAAAACTTACAGCTGCTTCTCAGGCAAAAAAAATAAAATAAATAAAGGTTGCTTTCTGAATATTTTATATATTTAACTTTGACAACAGGGAATGAGTATGTTTGTGTTGTAAATACTAAGTATGAAGGAGCTATAATATGAATCGGCTGCAACTGGATACATGTGACCAGGGGGCAAACGGACCTAATGGTAGTCTTAATTCTGGCCTTGAATAATGAGGCCTTTGTCTAATAAAACTGGAAAGCCTCCAAATACCTATAGGGACCTCAGCTAGTTACAGCAATAACAGTCTATCAAAAGAGAAAGCAAAGTGATTACTTAAAGGGTAATAAATACAAGGACCATGCTGGGGAGAGACTGGAGCCTAGAGCGATAGAAAGACACACACAGACAGGGACAGAAAGAGACTGAAAAAGAGAAAGAAGACCTCAGCAAGTAAATATAAATTAAAACATCACTAAACCTGTGAAAAAAACTCCTGCTGCAGGTACCTGCTTAACCTTGCAAATCTTTTAAGAGCTATAAACTAAGAAAGGCTCAGCTGAGAGAAAATTTTTTGTATAAATAGTTCTAGGCATGAAGACCTTGATTATTAAACAGGGGACAAATAGAATTATTGAGACTTATAAAGAAAGAAAAGTTCTTTACGGGTAAAGAGTTTTTTTATCCTACTGGATACTTTAGAAACTTTTTTTCACACATTGCTTTCAAAAATATTTTTAAAATTCACTGAAATATGCAAAAGAAAGGACCAACATACAAAGAGAACAATCATTGCCACTTTCTATTGCGACCAAGGGCAAACATTTTACTTGAGAAGTAACATGCAGTTCAGAGAAAATGTTGTCCCTTATTCATAATGACAAAATGGAGTTCAAGAGTGAATGTCAAGATTGTTTCAAATTTGTAAAACTCTTAGAAATCCAATCAGGTACACTTTGCTTAAACAGTTAAAAGTAAAATGAGGAGTCCTCATTTGTAAGACTTTCTGCACATTTAAGGGACAGGTATGCATGCAGGCAGAATAGGAGAAAAAAGCTCTCCACTGGCATTCCCAGATTTTATTTTTTACACAGTGCTGACCTGAACAGAGCATTTTAGAGACATAAGACCGGACACAATAGCAGTGCTATCAATAATGGCCTTGAGAGGGGACAGAGAGAGAAAAGCCAATCAGAGAATTAGAGGATGTGGAGCAGGCAGGTGGATCGACAGTCTCAAAGCTGAGTGAAAGGATGCAAGAAAGGAGACAGACTGCTGGTCACTGTTATAACTAAGTGACAAGATAAAGATAAAGAAATAAATAGAGCAAGTAGCAGAGTAAGAGGAGGGCGAGAGGGGAGGGTTAGGTGCAGTGGGGTGAGAGAAGTGAGAGATGGGCTTCATCAAGACTGTTGTGTGATAGTTAGGACTGGTGCTTGTTTCTGCGCTTGTGTTTGTGTGCTTGTGTGTGTGAATGTGTGTTTTAATGCTCACACTGGCTCAATCCCCAGTGACAGGTGAGCGATTCACTGCCCCCTACCAGAGTGACCAATGTCCACACTAATCATTGATCAGTTTTAGCTGATGGATGACTGGAGGAACATTGTTATGCTACTGACTGGGCTGGACAAGCTAAACTCAGCTTTTCCAAGCTTTACTTCTCTAAACCGGGCTGGACTTTTCACAGTACTTGTCAGACAAGCTGCTCAGATTTAAACACAACAGATTCACAACTGTTTCTCTAGTACAGTAGTATTATATTTTTTTCTGATCAACTGAGAACTGGTCAACAGTTACATTTTCACTGGGCACTGTTTTTTCCAGCTCAACAAATCTTGTTTTATATATATGCTGTTATTTCTTGTACACAAACAATAAATTTATTTCTTCTAAATCAAACAGAATTTGCTAAAATGTTCTATATTTTGCTATATTTGCTGTTTTAACAGTTCATCCTATGCACATCTATGATAATATTATACATTTTGCTACATGCACAAAACTATAGTTTTCCATACCACTCATTTCTTGCTGTGAACTGTGAAAGCCTGGGTCTGCATTTCACCTAACTGCTGTCTCCCTGTCTCTCACATCTGCACTGAGCAGCCAGAAAGGCGCCATGTTTAGTCGGCGTTTGGGGGCGCGTCTGTTGACAAGAGCGCAGCATTCGCCACATGCACACTTCCTGGAGGAAATGGTGCGCTAACGTTTTCAGGTAGGGGAGGGGGGGAGTCTCCACCGTGCCGCATCAGAGCGGTGGTGTCAGCCATTCTCTCTTTAAGCTTCTTTTTAAGCATGGATGAAAAATAAAACTACTTCTGGGATCGTTTTGAGGTACAATTAACATTAATAGAAGGTTAAAAGCTCATAAAAGTCAAATTTGCATAATATGGGACCTTTAAGACTGTTACTACTATTTTATTTTATTTTATTTTATTTTATTTTATTTTATTTTATTTTATTTTATTTTATTTTATTTTATTTTATT
>JBAMHX010000005.1:11163598-11176080 GCA_037177515.1 Pseudomugil tenellus
TATTTTATTTTATTTTATTTTATTTTATTTTATTTTATTTTATTTTATTTTATTTTATTTTATTTTATTTTATTATATTTTATTTTATTTTATTTTATTTTTGCTTTTCAATCAATCTAATCTGTCAGTGTTATCAATATCGGCCTGTCTAAACAAAAACAAGCATTTCATTTGATTTCAAATAATTTAAAAGAAACTTTGTTTTCAAGCGAGCGCTCTCTTATCTCATTCTGAATAAGAGGCATACATTTTTCTGAACTCTATGTTTCCTCTCAGGTGAAGTCTTTCTGCACACTGCATGAGCAGACTACTCATACACCTAAATCAGTCTACATTTTCTAAACCAACATCCAGCAAAAGACAAAGGCGATGAGGAGTAGGAGAAACAAGAGGTTTTGATGGAGATTCTACATTATCCACACTTCCACGATGTGATGCAAGCTGATGCATGTCCCTACATTTGTGTTTGAAGCATTGAACGATCATGATGATGCAATTGAACTTTAATTCTTCTCTAGATTAAAAAAAGATACTTGACTGACAAGGTCAACAACACTTTAGATTCCACACTTTTCCCATATGTAGCAATCATCTCGTTTAATTGTCCTGAGATGTTCCATGACAGGGACACAACCAGCAGACACTTGGATGTAGTTTAATAGCTGATATTTCAAATATTGGGTGACCCCTATTAGATTACTCATATACCAAAAATGAAATCTATGGTCAACCCTGTGTTTTTAAAAAAACGTGGCTGTTGTAAGGTGTGTTTATTTGGAGAATTTCTAAAGGCTTATTATATTTAATATATGTCGTAGAGGAAATAATGAGTCTCTTATGATTTCTTTGTGTTCAGAAAATAAGTTTATCTTAGTCTGTGCTGCTATTTTAAAATGCTGAAAAGACTCCTAATGGCATGAAAATAAATAACTGTGATGTCTTTATCTCTATTTTCTTTATTCCGCTTTAAAAGCACTCTTTTAAATGTCTAAGAAGACATTTAAGAAAAGCACGATTTTGTTCACCAATAGTGGACAGACAGGATCAGACAACACAGAGAGGGGTAAGCAGGGGGAGGAGAGGGCATTAGTCTGTCTTTCCTTGGGGACAAGACAGCCCCTCCTACCTGCCTATTAAAACAAAAATTCCTCCACAAACTGTTTGTGTTTTCAGTCGTACTCCTTCAGGGCGCTGCTTACCGCAGCACAAGATGACTGTCGTCTCTTTCTCAGTCTGTCTTCTTCCTCTCCATTGTAGCTGACATTCCCCTCCCTGTTCTGTTGGGGATCTGTCTACTATCAACATGTGGCACATGTCCTTGACAAGTCAAGAGGACCCTTCACCATAGGAGTTGGGCAGCATTGTCAACCATGCGCCCCCCTGTTTCTCACTTTTCCTCCCAACACTGCCTGCACTCTTTCACTCGTTCTTTCTTAATATTGAGTTGCCTTGGTAAAAGGGCCCTGAAGGAATCTAATAACTGTGACAGTGGGGCTTTTTTGGCATTGTTCCCTGAAGCTGTGCAGACACACAGGGTAGTCTACTGGCTCTAATGAAAGGTTAAATGAATAGGACAAAGTGACAGGAGATACAATAAAGAAGCAAGAAGAAGGAGAGAATGTGTGTGTAAGCATGTGTCCATGTCTGTGAGTGAGCGTCTCGAGGCCAACCTCCTGCGCAAGGAACAAGGACAGCTCCTCCACAGCACCACAATATTCAAAGCAGATTGGTTTGTGACTGTGTGTGTGTATATGTGTGTGAAAAAGAGTGAAAGAAGCTCCCTCTAGGACACAGATGCTGAGCAGAAATTCCAGCATGGGGTTCCTTGATAAATGTTAAGGTCGTTGTTGGAGAGGAGAGATGGAGGTTGGATTGGGAGGAGATGGCGGGAGAATGGGTGCGATGGGGGAAGAGGCAGAGGGAGTGACGACGGGGGCTGTGGGGGACGCATGTCTCGTCTTGTGCCTCTCCCTGCCTGTGCCTTGGTGGAATGCAGAGTCACATGAAAGAGGGCCTCTTTCTCTCTACTTCTCTCTGAGAATCATCTCTTCTGTCTGTCTCAAAAGCACCACTGTCCCCATCCTAACACATTACCTGTCAGCAGATTTCTCCTCTCCCCCAAAACAGCCCCGAATCCATATGAAAACACAAATCATACAATCAGACATGCACACTTGTGCATGCACACACACACACTGTACAGATGTGGCCTTCAAACACAGCTTACAAGAGCTAAGTTTTCCCCAAACAGGAAAAGTGAACTAAGACACAAACAAACACACAAAATCCCACCATCATGAGGCTGCTTAATTACTATCATTATAGCAATAAATAGCACCTTTGTCCCCAACAATCACATGTTAGAATTTCTAAGGTATCCTCAAGGTGTTTGGGGATGTGCTGAGTGGCCCTGCATGGCACAATTCAATCCACTGGAACACAGTAAAAACTGTGACCCTGAGACACTGCTTCATAAATCAAAACCCTGATGGAGTTATGTATTATGTAGTAACTAAAGTTTTTTTTTTTTCTTGCTGAGCGTTTATGGTTATGCTGAAGGATTCTGAACTAGTTCTCCGTTATTCCATTCATTCTGTGCAATCCACAAGTTCTGGTGATGGTGAAAGTGCCCCAAAGTGTGATGGCACCTCCAGAGCAGTGAACAGCTGCTTAATAATACCTCACTTTTACATCTCAAAATATAATTCTTGTCATTCTGATCATACTCAAACTCACATCTGACAAGAAAGCTGCTGAACAGGTTTTTTTTTCCTCTTGCCTCCCTCATTTTCAAACTTCCATGAATCTTGAGGATTTTGCATCTTTGACAGCAGCCTCTCAGTCCACAGTCGCGTAAAACTTGATTGACCATAAACTGATGTTCCAGCAGCTTTCATTTCATGTCTTGTGTCTTGCTGGTTCTGAACCAGTCCGAACCAATTTCCTCTCCTCTGAGGGTGACAGTTCAAGTCTTCATCCAGACTTTAGAAAAGTAGCTGAAACTCCATATTCAGATGTTTGCACTGCAGCTGTTAAGAAATGACTCCAAGAGACATTCCTGATGCGTTTAAGTCTATGAACCATTTTCCCAGATCTGGACTGAGCTTTATGGACTTTTTTACTTCAGTATATGTCGGTCAGTCAGATTAAAGCTTCTCATAGTCAGATGTAGTCAAAAAGAGAGAGTACCAGCTGTGTTCAGCCATGAATACTGACAGCTGAGAAATTTTAGAAGTTTCATTATTTCTGCCCTTTTGTAACCTTGTGTGAAATCAACAGTAAGTGAAAATGCATGCTTTCCAGTGATTCTGCAGCAGAAAAAGAACAGTTCAAATACAATTCTGGATGTACTATGAGTGAATACCTCTGATCAGAATTGTAAAAGAATTTTATGATACAAAACTCTGATCAGAAGGATGTAGTTTTCATTTGCCTTCCAAAATCACCATAAATTACTAGTCGATAAAAGAATTTTAAGATGTGACAACACCATGGTCATGGTAGGCTGGAAGCAACATGTCACAGTGAGAATCAAAGGAAGGCTAGGGTTAAAAGAAGCATAGTATTCAAAGCATCTAGGTTTGGAATAAAACTGCTTTTTCATTAAGGTTATAGTTCAAGGCAACAATATTAACCAAGCTTCTGTTGAGAGGACCATGTCTTAAAAACATGTGCACATTCCACTGTGCACATGAATACCTGAAAACATTTACAACATAATTGAATGCATACACAATGCACCGACATCCTTTGCTGATTCTTAGCCAAAGTCAAAGACATAATTCATGCAAGGATAAAGAGCCCAAACCCCACATTAAGACTAATAGAGGTTAGTTTATACATTCAGCTTGCAAGGTCACATGTGTGTCTGTAACATTATCAATATATTCAGAGAATCATTGTCAAAATAGAATAAAAAGATTAAGAAAGCTACTGAAAGTAATATCTTACAAAGCCAAGGTGATTACTTTTCCCCCATGAACCAGCATATATGGATTTATACATCAGTTGTTACAAACTGACATGAACACAAGGACTTAAGTTACCTCATGTTTTGGGAATTTTTTGTTAGTTTTTTTTTTTTTTTCAACCAGCAAGACCATGCCAACATTTGCATCTGGCTCTGGTGTTTTTTTGTTGTTTTTTTTTAAGTTATTTTAAAAAAAGAAATTATAAACATTTTTATTAACAGCATGGCTACAATAAAAAATAAATAAACAACAGGCGGAAAGAAAGAAAGAGCAGCATCCTGATACTGAATAAGCTACATTTGTCAAAGTTATCTATCAGGAGTGACCATGATTAAAATGGTAACTATGATTTTCATTTTTATTTTTTATATTTTATTTGATCTCTACACAGATTATTCACTCAGGGTCAAGTCTAGAAATGTTTTAATAAAGGGGTTAAGCTGTGCCACAGGCTGGAAACATGTAAACAAGGGTTTTTTTAAAAAAGAAATATTAAACTAATTATTACAACATAAGTGGTCATCTAAAAGTCAAGGAATATTTCTTTATTTAAATGTTCCGCCTTGCAAAAACACGTATACATCATTGATAAACAAAAAACTTGTTTTGAGCCAAGTTTTACAAGTCTTTCTTCAGTATTATTGGATGTTTAACCTTGCAGAGTCATCATATTGATTCGTTTTACATTCTCTTCATAAAATGTAAACAGTTTGGACAGACAAACATCATCACTCACACAGTTTAATGCTAAATGTTGCACTATGATAACGAATACAAAAGAAAACATCACAAGGAATTACATACTGCGTTCACTTGCACTTGGCCATGTGAGGTTTCCCAGGTAAAGGTAAGTTTAAACTGAATATTTCATTGTTCATACTTTTGTCTATACGTTTGTCTGATTGTCCAAAACACACACGTTCCCTATCGGGCCACCCCTATGGACCTGCCCATCCTCATAATTTATGAGCTGATCAATAAACAGCTCATTTGGACTAAAGTGTCTTTTCCCAACATCACAGGTGAGTTTGAACTTTTAAGGCAAACAGAAGGAATGGATTTGCAATGCAAAGAGAAATTAATGAATCATTGTGAAACTGAAACTTTGAGAAAATAAGTTCTGAGTCAAACAGTAACGACAAACTTAACACTTTGATAGTTAAATACAAAGTAAAATCATGGACTGTATTCAGCTTGTGCAGACACATTGAGTATTAAAAAGAGAGAACCTGGACAACCGTAAATCTAATTATTCCAGAAACAAAACAGTTAACTGCGTGATAAGACCAGCAAAGGACAAAGGCAGTATAATGTATGCTTCAATTATTCTTTTTACTCACTGAAATCATACTAAAATTTATGTCTCGATCAAAGAATATCTTTTTTAAAAAGTGCACCAAATACTATGATGTATGCACAAATAATTTGTTTAAAGAGAAGCATCCCACTATAAGCCTTCTTCTATACACACATGGAGGCCACTAATGGATGCTCTAAGCTTGCTAATTTACTCCATAATGAAATTTTCATGTAATGGTTTTGGCATTCAGGACATACTTCACCAATACTTCCTGGTCCTGTATGCAAACATTACCATGATATCCAGCACTCACAAAGTCATAAACTCAATGAGACACGATAACAAGCTTTCCAGCGTGCACCTGTATACAACAAGCTAAATGTAAACTCTGGTTCTACTGTTCACAGAATGACCAGCTGCAATAGTCTACCTAAGATTACACACTATTAATACATTAAAAAATGCCAACAGTTTAAAAAAATCAGGATGCATAAGATCTATGAATTAGGAAAAATTATAATAATATTGATTTTTTTTTTAGAAACTGTATGTACAATTGTCTGCAGACTCAAAGGTCCTATCTCTGCCTGATAAACTAAGAAGGCCACCCAAACACCGAAATCCTAAAGATCTTAGTGCAAAAACTAGATACAGAGGTAGTATGCAAATTATAACCAGACTGAAAATGGAAACAACATTTAGACAAAAGCCCACTCTCTGAGAGTAGTTTGGCTTTAACCTATCAGAGCCAGAGACTTCATAAAAATGGAACCAGAGGGCCATTAATAACATCCTGCATGATCACGTACCATTAAAGAGCGCATTGGTGTACAGTAAAAGCAAGCTGCAGAAGCAGAGATTACTTGTTCCAGTTCTTGTTCGGTGCATAAACAGATTTTAAAGAAGAGAATCCTGGATTGAGATGCAGCGCAATCATTTTAAAGGCTACTCAGATAAAAATAACATTGTCAGGCACAGTTACTAGCAAAAGACTAGACACTTGGGGCAATAATTCCAAAGTCAACATGCTGCGTCTCAGTCCTCAGGAATTTTTCATGAGCCACCACTTATCTTGTCATATCAGATTTCTTCCACCAGCATTTTTGGAGAGAAAAGAAAAGACACCTTTAGGGCAAATTATTCTCTTTTAATCAAATCACTCAACATGGCCTCAGGAGATATTCCCATCCCTTTCCAGCCAATGGACCATGGACGACTAATCCAGCACCCACAAAAGAAGAGAGAAAAAAAAAATTCAACTTTTTCTGTGAATAAACAGATGCAGTTATTTGTTTTGCTGTTTTTATAAAGCCAGGAAATAATATTCAACAGGAAAATATAGATATATAAGTCAAAAAGCAAGAGGAAAAATGGTGTCTGGACTTTCCATCACAAGTGAAATCCCAGATTTTCTCACTCCATGTTCATGGAACAAAATCGAACAACTTTATTCTGGACTGCAGTCCATGCAGGCGGGAGCTATAAAATATAAATTATACAACATAACCCTATACCTCCCAGCTGAGCCATTTGGTTACAACTATACTCCTGTTCGTTACTGCTCCAGCTTCTCTGGTATTTCAATGGCGTCTACATGAATTATACTCTGGCCCTGCTGAAGAGCGTATGGATTACAAGTGAAATGTAACTTCCCGAGTAATTGGAATGTTGCCATCCAGTGACACTGAGGTGTTTATTTTACACAGTTGCTGGTAATTAGTTCTGGACATAATCAATTAAAGCCACCCCAAATTACAGCAGAAAAAGTTAAGAGTTATGACTGTGTCTAAGAGGGCAGAAATATGCATTTGGCATGTCTTTCTAAAGGCAGATTTAGGCAAAAGGTTTCTTTAAATAGAGACGGTGCATTATACACTTGGTACATTCATGTATTAGCACTCAATTATTCCTGATTCTTAACTTAGGGGAAGTAGTTGGATTAACAAAACGAAGCCTGTAGTGAAATGGACAACATAAACATTGAACGGCTGTGAGAACAGGTTTCAGCTTACAGTTTAAACATAGTTTATAGCACAGAGACTGGCTTTAATCTGATTAACTTGCCTTTTCCAAGTGTGATCTCTCTTCTCACCACAGACAATAGTGTCATTTAGCAGATTAAAGCTCTTAAGAGATATCAATCTATGTCATACAAGCACATCTTAAATTCTAATGCCATTACAGCTGTTAAATCTGTCTGTTATGTATCGTTTTTTTTAACTAAAGAAACACATGAACGCTGACCAGATTTCATAATGTTTTTAAGAGTGCAAACGTGTGAAGATTTAGTTTCTCGCTTTGAACACCTCGGTACCAAAAAATGTAATTATGTCTCTCCCATGTATATTGTTTTAAATGGAGTGTGTCTCACAATCTGCTCTTTATTAAATTAGGAGTCCTACTATCCAATTTGTTTTAATATTTCACAGTGTCTCTGTTTAGTCACTAAAGCCTGCAGCTTAGGTTACAGTGTCTTGTTCAAAGGATTTTTATTCTAAGCCACCACTATATGACCCAACTCCCATTCTCAAAATATTACCTTTTCTGTCACTGCCAAGACTCACTATCAGTCACACGGGAGATTATTGAGGCTGAGGACAGATGGAGCGGAGCAGGGCCGTATCAGTGCAGCAATGATCCACCTCTGGACAAAAAAAAAAACACTCCAAGAATCCTGCTTTGATGTTGCTCTGTATCATCTGGACAGGAGAGGGAACAGATCTCTAAGCCTTGCCTAACACGTTACTAAGACTGGAAGCAGATATTTTCTTTAAACTAAAAAAAAAATGGTTTTCTTTTTACTTTAATCCATAAATTTTCTAAGATACAGAAGGACAAAGCTTTGCAAATAAGAAGGAATGGGGGTGAAAAAATACATAAAAGTGTCACATTTTACACACTTAGCATCTCTTTTGAGATAAAGAGACTCGGAGGGAGAAAGTGAAACAACCAGGGGAAAGTGAGTGGATGGAGGAGAATTGGTGGGAAGGGAGGGGTGGGGTGATGGTCTTCATGTGAGCAGTAATCAGAGGAAGCCAGCAGGGGGGACAGGGAGGGTTGGTGGGGTCAGAGGAGAGCAGCACTAAGCAGCCCTTCTCTTCATTAGCAGCCTCTCTAAGGGGGGCGTCACAGGCCTACCTGTCCACCAGATTATTGAACCGACTAACCAGTGGCTCCCACCCCTCACACACACACTCTTACACACACACAATTGCACTCTCTCATCTCTGATTCTCAAAGACCCACAGGAATCACGACCTTGTTGCAGCCTCACTGACAAATTTAACTTTTTCTTTAACCTCGTGTAGCAACACTACAGGCCGCTGGTCGCAGCACAACAAGCACAATCACATTTTATTCTGTTATTCATGTGGAACTGTGATTTTCCAGGTGGTTTTGTTTTGGGGTTTTTTGGTTTTTTTCCCAGACAAAAGTCATACTTTGAATCTCCAATGTAAGATCACTAACTAAAGAGAAACACAAACGACATTCAGAAAAAGAGGGCACTACCAGAATTTAAGCTTGTGTGACTAATGCAGTAGGAAAATGTGCATAGCACTGATCCCTGCTCTGTCAGAGAGACAGCAACACGGAGATAAAAGTAATGAAATGACACTCGAGGAATGTAAATTGGCATTCTTCAGAGTAGTAGCAGCAGCAGCCCATGAAACATCCCTGACACAGTCTGACCAGACTGGAATACTGTGTTGGACAACCTCACACACTTCACACTTTAGAAAGTGAGAAATCACCTCGATAGTAATGATTGTAAGTGGGGCCATTCATCTCAATTCCTCTTTTCTCTTTAGCTGTTTTTCTACCACCCTCTCCTGCTCCATATGTCCTGTAAGCGCTCCGATAAGTCAACACAGAAGCGTCTTTCTCTGATATGAAATACCTTTGCACTCATCTTGTGCTTCATCGTCAAACACAGGTGCCCGAGTTTTCTTTTCTAGAGTTTTATAGTGACACAAGTAAAAGGAAAACTGTATTTACGGCTTTGTGCAATCACAATGAAGTAGCTTGAATAACTGTACCGAAAAGTTTGGCTTGCTTTGACGCCTAAGACAGGGAGCTTTGTTTGTTCCTTATAATCACAGAACAAATGTGAACTATAAAACAGAATTTATTGAAATCAATGTTAAAAATTGAAGAAACTTGCAGAAGAGGAAAGGATTCTGCAGAAAGGTGAGGCTTGGATTTTGAGGACAAAGGTTATAGGCCAGACATTTTCAGCTATAATGTTTATTTTGCTCACTTGGTTTTCCGTAGAAGCTCAATTTTCAATCAGGCTGATGTATGTTTCCTGTGGACTGAATCAGTCCTACAGTGCAGTGAAGGTGTATCAACTGCAGTCATGTTACTATATAAATAAGATGTGACTCAAAACAATTACAGAAATAATGTTTTGCTAAAAAAAATTAAGTTGCCTCCAAGTCATTAACTTAAAGTTTAGTTTGCTTTTCCAATTGTCACTGAGAAAAAGACAACTAAATTATCATTCTGGATAGAAAAACAAATGAAAGTCATAACTTCTGAGCTGCTCAGGTTAAATTAAGGCCTTTAGATTAAGTTACTAATATGAGAAGTGATTTTTTATGCAAAGAGATATTTTTAAAAAAAACAAAAATTTGAGAAAATTTTTAAATGAGTTTCTCATCTTGACAAATTCATTCAGAACAAACAAGAAATACATTATTTTAGATTAGACCCGCTTAGATTTTCTTATGCATCTTTCCTGACTCCTCATGTCTGAGCAGCACAGATGTTGGACAGAAAAAGTTCATATTTTCAAAACTTGTTCTAATATTTTATTGGCTTTAGTTTACTTAAGAAAAGACAAACATTAAAAATCATATTTACCATTGCTGCATGTTGTGTCTGACAGAACCTGGGGCTGCTGGCACTTTTCAAACTTGGCGTCTTCAAAAAAGTCTGACTTCGCCCTCAAGTGGGGAACTTTCTCCTTTCTGTCTTGTACGCTTTATGTGGTGCTTCACGGTCGGTTTTCTCTTTTAAAAACTTTACATCGATGTTTATGACAGTTTTTTTTTTGGTGTAACACAGGCAGTCTTTAATTCATCCACGAGGATCGCAGTAGAACCGCCGCTTCGATGAGGAAAAACGCGCGTCGTTTGGATACGCGTCGGTCTCCCGGAGTGGAACGCGCCAAACCACGACACTCTTGTCGCCTCTGCTTTCCTCAAATCGTAAACTGAATAAATCGGAGAAATGGTGGGGGTATCTGACAAGCAGAAACTGGGTTGTAACTGCTTGTCTTACCTTAAGGGGGAAAAAATCTGAAACGCCTTCCTGCACTTCCCCGGTGATTTCCTTCTGCGGAGTCAGCACAGTGCGCCGAGGAGCTGCAGACGGTCAGGGGCTGGAAAGAAGGTGGTTGCTGTGTAAAGTTGGGTGAATTCAGAACAGTGTTTTACACACCGTGTGTGACTGCAGCCCAAGTGACTCAGAGTCTACAGACTTTATGTGCCCGATGAGTTGATTTACGACGCTATCAGTGTGAGGAGTCGCATCTCCATGCAACAATAAAAACGTGCCAAAACCCCTAGCCCCAAGACAAGAAAGAGGCAAAGAGCTTGCGCAATGCTAGAAAAGGAGAAGTGTTGTTTTTTGCCTTTTTATTCACAATAATATAAAGTAAACTTGCCAGGAAATTAAACAGAAAACGAAATCAAATAACCAAGAAATGTCCTCATGTTTTCTTCCACCTTTTAAATGATGTTTATTTTTACACAACCAATGCGTTTTCCGCTTTTTCTACAATTTAGTTCTGCACATTGCGCACAGCGCAGTGCGAGCGCACGCACACAAGCTTGGCGGTTTGTGTGCAGCCGGGTTTGTGACACTGATTTTCTAAGCTGTCCCTCAGATCCCCCAAAACTTGGGCGTGCTCATTAAAGTTTCATTGAGCACTAGTTTTTATAAGAACTTGCTCAACATTTGACTAAAACGTCTCAAGAGTGAAGAGTTGAAGTGTGTGGGTGCATGTGCGCGTGTCTGTTGGAGTGTGTGTGTGTGTTTGAGGATAGTCTGGAGCTTGAAGAGAAACATTCTGTGCTCCTCTGAGTGGCTGCCTGCCTCAGAATGGCTCCTCCACTGGGGTGAGACAGGCATCCGAATCCCAGGGCAGTCATTTCTATCAAGTCAAGCGTCTGGAAGCCCCACTTGCATGTTTGGTCAAGGGGTAAATAATAGATCAGGGATTAGGCTTGTGTAGAATTCATTTCAGAGTAACAAGCTACTGAGGTCCCAGGATATGCATATTCATTCCTTGGCCAAGGCCGTGGGAGAGCGAGGACCATATGCCTGTTTGTCAGAGGGCTTAGGTTGCTAATTAAATGAGATATTACATACTTATGTGAGCAACAAAACAAAAAGTCTTAAAATGATTCTCCAAAATACAAAAGGAAACCAAAATTGATTTGATTTACAGTATTTAATGTTGTGTTCAAGACTTTAATATGTTTTCTATTCAGTAGTACTGATTAAACTTGTTGTGGGAGATGAGTTGCTTCCCTGAAAATGGTTCTACTGGATCGTGGATTAGAGCCTGCAGCAGGTGATCGATCAGAATCACACGGATGTCTTTCACTTTCTATATTTTTTCAGGCAGTCATCCCATGCTGTGGTGTATCAGTGGTTTTGGATTAATTCAGTTAAATCACAGGAAAATAACAAGATTAATGTGTTAAACATGCATTTAACTCAGATTATGTTTCCTATTCAATAGTTTTGATTAAACATGAAGACAAGCTGTGTTTGAATAATGTGACCGCTACAATAACATAATAATTTTATTATATAACTATTATTATCCATCCATCCATCCATTTTCTGAAGCTTATTCCTGAACAGGGTTGCGGGGGGGCTGGAGGCAATCCCAGCTGACAATGGGCAAGAGGCGGGGTACACCCTGGATAGGTCGCCAGCCCATCACAGGGCCACACATATAGACAAACAACCACACACATTCACTCCTAAGGGCAATTGAGAGTCCCCAATCATGGGGAGAACATACAAATCCACACAGATAGGCTACCGCCCTAGCCGGGTATCGAACCAGCAACCTGCTTGCTATGAGGCCACAGTGCTAACCACCTCACCACTGTGCAGCACCATATTATTATTATTATTATTATTATTATTATTATTATTATTATTATTATTATTATTATTATTATTATTATTAT
>JBAMHX010000005.1:11179717-11198869 GCA_037177515.1 Pseudomugil tenellus
ATGTGACATTTACTAGGATATTTCTTAAGTTAGCACCTGAAACATTATTTCATTAGTGAACTTAAATGGATTTGATATATAGTTGCACAAAAAAAAACCTGATTGGATCTATATAAACATTAGTGTGACATCGCACAAATTAACACAAAAAATACCTCAGTCAACATTTTGCTACTGAACTATAACCTTCATATTATGTTTTTGGTTGGTGAGCAATTATGATCAAACATGCTCGTGGTGTGTTTTGTTTCTGACTAAAGTCCTTCTGGCTCAAAAACTCAAGTTTGTCTACTGTTCACTGTGAGGACTGCTGATATTGCATTTATAAAGGCACCGGCATACAGACACCACTGCACAATTAATGCAGCTTGATAGGGAAGTGGAGTATATGTTTATTTGTCGATGTGACAGGATCCCACTGTTCACTAATTACCCAGCGGGACTATTAATAATGAGCTATTGAACCTGCTGCTGAAGTGTTCCGCCTCCTGGGATCGCCATCACCTGCTGCACTGCATTTAAGTATCCATCAAATCCACAGAAATGCTTCTGTTCATTAAGTTCCAGTCATCACTGAAGCATGGAAAAGTCTGGAAAGGTCATCTCAACCATCCTGAACCGGCTCGTACCCTTCCTCAACATACAGAAGTCCATTAATTGCTCATGGGCTCTATATAACCACTGCTTGTGTGGGCTAGGGTGGGAATTTTTTTTAAATGATCACATAACAGTAGTTGCCCCAAAAATAACTTTTAAAATGGATTTTAGTGCACGAATAAATCAAATATAAGACAGAAAATAATTTTGTAAACTCAAGCTTCAGAAACATATGGAAAAATGTATTTATTTTCATTTCTATTCAAACAGGAGAAAAAAGCAACAGAAAATATCCCTGTCCGAAAAGTACAAGTATTATTTTAAGTTCTTTAAACTAGCATCTATGGCTGTTCGCTAGTTATGTGTCTGCAACATGTTACAGTAATTTTAACTTTTTACATGTTTTTCACCCACAGAAAGCCCAGGCGGGATCAGCAAGATGAAACTTTGCACCAGTCATTTCACTTTCAGTCTGGTCATGGAGCAGGGGTGATCATCTGCTCTGACTGCAGCTTGGAGCCGGGTGCTCCAGGAGAACCAAGTGTCTTGTGTGTTCTTTTGGACATGAGAGAGGCTTCGAGTAGCGAGCTGCTGCTCACTCAGAAGAATAAATGATGGTTGCTTTTACATCAGTCACCAAAAGTCTCCAATAACACAGAAAAACTTGTCACTGATTTATCAGTCACTCTTTTAAAAATGATAGCCACTACATGGTTCTGAAAACTTGCTTAATAATGAACCAAAGTTATTCACTTTTCCAATCTCTGTGCTGTGCATTGGTGAATCAGTGTCCCAGGAAAACGTGCACTCACAAATATTCTGCATTTTTTGGAACACAACTTGCAATTAAATGCATTATTTTTTTAAACCCAATAATTTTTTGCAATTACTTAATAGTAATTAACATGATAAAGTCCTATTCCTAATATTTTCTGGTATTAATTAAATTACCTAAATGTATGTCGCTTTGGATAAAAGCGTCTGCTAAATGACTGTAATGTAATGTAATCTCACATCAGGTGGTCAAGTCATACTTTTTTTTACAAATCAAAATTGACAACTTTGACTCAGAGAACAAAACAACCTGTTTAATGTAGATTATCTTCTAACTATCCAAATTCATTGTAAACATAAAAGAGACAAAAAGAAAACATAATTAGAAGTTTTAACAAGCCATTGTGATACAAAGAACCTTCTATCTATATATATATTTGTGCTTAATTTATCTCTTCTTGCTTAAAGAGGAAAGCACCAGTCCTCCTTATAAGACAAATACTTTTCTCATCTAAGCGCTGTTTTCCAACCGGACAACATTTACTCAGGGCGATCAATGTCCCATGTCCTTGTTCACTTCTCTCATACTCAGGGGAAATATGAACTTAAATACAACCTCACCACCTTAATTTACCCTTTCACCAAGCAAAGGACAGGCTCTCTATCAGACGCCCAAGGGAAATAGTCCAGCATGTTGTTCCCACACACCCTCAGTACGGCTAACTGGGGTTGGGATGGCACACTTTGTTGGGTGAGATGTTAGTGATTGTAGCTCTGCAGTTCATGACACGATGGATACAAAAAACACAGTCACATACACGTGTATATGTCTGCCTCCAAGAGGTATGGATCAATTCCTTCTTTATGAGGGCTTTTGTCTGTCGTGGATGAAACCAGAAGGTTATCAGATGGGAGTTAATCAGAGGTCTTTGCCATTTCATTGGCGCTTGGGTTAAGACATGAACAAGGGGCTTGTGCACACAGCATGTGAGGGAAAAGAGAAAGGGGGGAGGGCATGGGAGTATCACGTGTAAACAAGAATGTGCATAATGGTGAATACAGACTAGGTTACGGTGGGGGAAAGTTTTCAGCTTGGACGATTTGATTTAGGTGCACAGATTTTGTATGTGTTCATGCTGAAATGGTGGAAGAGAACTGTAATCAATGGTCTCTCTGTCCTAGAGTTTTGTAAGGCAGTCCAAGGTCTCACAGGATTCACCATGAGGATGGCTCATGCTTGAGGTCAAGAGTGGCTGACAATTCTCCCACAGATTCCACTGAGAGAAATAATATCTTTCCTAAGGGCATTGCTTGAATAGAAATGCGAACAAAAAAGGCTTAAAACGTCAACATGAACATGAATTTAGTGTGCAATTAAAATCTAAGGTAGGCAATTTTGATTTGAAAGTACACTCAGTGTGATGGCAACTCATTATGATCTAATCTTACTCTACAGCTCAACAAATAGAGTCATCAGCCATAATACAAAGCGGGTGTCTTTAAAACCTTACTGTAAACTCTCCCATGTTGCAGCTTGCCTTATTTCCATGAAGGGGGAGAGATGTTCTACTAAATGCCATGCAGGTTTCACATCCCAGTTGGCATTTGTACAATCAGTGTTTCTTTAAAGCTGGGGACTTGTGACTCTTTAGTATCAATTGTCATCTCCTAGATTTCTCAGTTACTTTCCTCCCTCTGCATCAAAGCTAGGCCACATTAATGCAGACAATATCCCTACTTACCTGAGGCAGCAGGCGGAGACTGTGCTCTCACAATTCTCTATGGAGTGTCATGTTTTCCTCAGGATGTGCCTCTCTTCCTTCCTCTGTCAGTGTTGGCACACCAGGGCTTGTCATTTGGTTCTTGAATTTTTCATGCAGTTGCATTTGCATGATCACAATCCTATGTCACTTCTTCCCCTGTGAGATTAAATGTTGCCTTGCACTTGAACTTTCCTGTGTCTCCACTGACGCAGAACAGAAGTGAGACAAGCATGCTTATTGGGATTGTCGGCACAAGAGCCATCTTGTTTCAAGGCTCCGTCACAGTTGAGCAATTAGATGCAAAAAGCCCGAAAGGACAACTTAAACAAGTTTAATAGTTTACATTTTCCCCTCTATTAAACTATTTGTAATTGCCTGAGTCTTATTTTGTGGTATCCAGAAAACAGCAAGCTCAAGAACATTTCCTTTCTTGGCTGAATGGGATACATCGCTCCAGTGACAAAACAAAATGTTTTAGTTGTGCGTCATTCCACATGTGAAAGCACAGTTTCTGTCAGAAACTTCAGTATCTTCACTTCTTAATAAACGTGTAATAAATGCTCATAAAGAATCCATTTGAGCCAACAAATCTTAAACATTTCATAAATGCTCACAAAGAATCCAACACACTTAAAATTGATATGTGTCTTGACATCAACATTCATTCTATGAGGTAAAAATCACTCTTTAATCAGAAAGTCAAAATACCTGTAAATGCCAAGATAAAAGCAATTAACTATCTTTTTAATTCATACTGCATCACACACAATGTTCTGTAATTATATCCCCAAATACAGAGTGTCAGTGATATTATGGTTTCATCATGATCGCTGCTTTCGCCACATCCGCTGCCGCGTGTTGGATTTTGATACTCAGTATACCTGTCTAGGTCCCGAAGAGGACGACATGTATCGAATTTCACCAATTTCACCTACCTTCATCTGTGGTCATGAGCTTTGGGTAGTGACTGAAAGAATGATATTGGGAATATGTGACATTCCCTTACCCTTAAAGATAGCATGACATGTTTGGTCATCGAGGAAAGTCTTGAGAGTAGAGCTGCTGCTCCACTGCATCAGGAAGAGCCAGATGTTGTGGCTCGGACATTTGGTTACAAAGCCTTCTGAAAGTCTCCCTGGTGACCCCAGGAAAGACCCAGCACATGCTGGAGGGACTATATCTTTCCTGGCATTGTCCAAGTCATTTCCATTTTGTTGTGTATGAAACCTTTTCTTCAGTGTGAACACTTGAAAAATCCATCCATTCATCCCTCTCTTCGACTAGTATGACTAGCAGTCAACTCTCATACCATAATACTGCCATCATCACATATAGAGAAGATGCTAATTATTTGGTTTTCCTCACACACAGAGAGTTTTGTTTCTTGTGGTTTGAAAGTCAATCATTTATTTTCTCTAAAATTAAGAGTGGGCTGCTTTGTAGCTTTTAGTAAGAAATCCATTCACATACTCCATCAACACCTGATCACATTTGAGACATATCCCTGATTATCCTTCTGTAAAATGTCCCATTTTCAATAAGGAACTTTGTAATCATTTATGAGTACATGGACTTGTTGCTTACTTGTAAGATCAAGATCTCTTCAATGTTGACTGAATAGTAAAAGATACAACTACTTAATAGACAGCTTTGTTTCAAGACACTGCTGTGTTTCTTGAAAATATAACTATTGCAAAGGTCGTGCGAGTGTGTTGCACAGTTAAAAAACAACTTTATAGCAGTACATTAACGTCACCAACCAATGTCTGAACATGACCTCTGAGTATGGAAGTGCATTCTGGATAAAGTACTTCCCACTATGGAATGAATTGACTTCACAACTAAAGCAGCTTTTGATCATACTTGAAAAGGAAGGTCAGTTCCTTTTAAGTTGTAGAAATATCTCAGGGACTGAAAAAAGTACTCGTATGTAAATTTTGCATTCAATTTAGGACCAAACTGAATTTTTTTTAATTGAATTTTTTATGTGTACACTTAATGTATACTTAATTTAATTTGAATACTTAATTTAGCTATATTGATGTTCATTTTGCAAACAGATTCATGCATAAAATCTCAGTAGCTGATTTGTAAAGGTGATGCTAAAATGATCTATAACCCATCACATACAACCATTAAAATCTTTTAGATTAAAGAGATGGATAATGACAGCGCTAAACTGTGTGTGAAAAATATCTTTTTTATGTAAATGCAGGAAGCACATCAATGACATTATGAAAGACTGCTTGGTTGAGACCTGACTTTTATAGACCTCAAATGCTCTTAGATCCGGATTAATCTGTCATTAGCAGACAGACAGCAAACACTTAAAAGAAGGAGTTCCAGGTTGCTTCAGACACAGCAAATAACAGGAGGGACAGCTAAAACATGGTGGAACATGTTTGTGTAAGCAAATGTAAGTATCTGGGGCCAGATCACACACCTTTAATGATGAAAGAGAGGATAGAGGATGATCACTTTATAGGGGTTTGAGGTTTGGCTTTTGCATTTTGACATGTAGCTAAAGTAAAACTGTCATAACCAGACTTAACCAGGCATAAGCCGGTTACAGCTGCATACAAGTAATGTTTAAAAGCCATGTTGAGAGAGAAAGAGAGATTTATTTGTAAATGTTATGGGTCAGATTATGTGTCTGAAAAAGAAACAGGGCCAAGCAGATGTGCATTATGTACCAGTCTACTGCCTCTAAAATTGTCCTGCAAAAAAGCATCTTAATGTTTGTGGGTCAAGGAACAGCCTAATCATACTAAGTCAATTGCACTTATTTTCTGTGCGGGTGTGTGAATGTGCTTGTATATGTGTGTATGTGTTGCAGTGAGTAGATGAGCCAACATTTGTCTGACTCAGGAGGAGTGCCAGTCATCTTAATTCTTCATTTTCTTCTCTCATCCCATGCTCTGAATCTGGCTGGACAGTTAAATACATTAGCCACACAATATGGAGTTGTGTTGTCTCACTGCAAAACAGATGTCAAACATTATTCTTGTCCTCCCCTTGCTTGCATCAAGTTCTCAAAGGTCTCACGAGTCAAGATTCATAGTCCATCATGTTTTTAATGATCCGTTGTATCATTAAAAACATAATATATGGGAAAATATCAACAGTAAGGAGGTAGTACATCTATTCCAAGAAAAGCAATATGCAAACCATAAACTTCCAAATAAACATCAATATTATATGCAAACATTATTTTGCTTCACCATCATACATATGGATGTTGAATGCTGATCTAACAACAAACTTATATTGTTGTCAAACACTGAGAACCTCAGGGAGACTTTTTAACTAAGTAGAGAATATTTCTAGAAAACAATCATACTGCAATTTTGTAAAAAGGTAGTTGATATGTTATGACTCTGGTTTTGATTACTTTTCCAATATTTTACTCTTTTCGTAAAAATATACTTAATATATATTTTTTTTATTTAGTGTCAATGTACCTCATTTTAGGTTATATTTTTAATAATTGATTATCTGGTAATTTTCTATATGTCTATGCAAAATATTTTAAAGTTAGTTTTTTATTCACTCCTGGTTATTTTGTATATCCTTAAAAACAGTTCATTTAAAATGTTCACATACAGCAAGGGCGACAAGTTCTCCAAAATGTATCTGCAGACTTGAGTTCAAAAGTTGGTAACAGTCATACCAAAAGTTTATGATAAATGTTATGATTTATTTTGTGTAAAACTGAGAATAAAGAAAGAAAAAAAGTTTCAGGTATGACAGTTCTCCCAGTAAACAATGCCATGTTTTAATGCATCAAAACAACAGAAAACATAAAAAAATCATGAGCTAATAAGCATAAAATGGACATTACGTCTACTGAATAAGTATATATACAGTGTACAAAGTTAAACAGCTTTTCATCCATATCTAAACTTCAAATAATTAACAATTAATTCATGATTGATTATTTAAAATTTAGAAACACTGAAAATTATCCATAGAAATTTAGAAATAGTGGTTGCAAAGACTCAAGCTGCATACAGTCAGCCTCCTGAGAGCTCAATGGGAGAAATGAGCGAAAAAGTCACAACCTGAGTAAGAAATCTTTCCAGTCTAAATCATCTCTTTTTTAAACGTCAGGGCATGAATTTTATAGCTGTTTTTTTTTTTTTTTTTTTTTTGGCCTTTGTCTTTTTATTAGAAAAGAAAGTGCCTAATTTTGGATGCATTATTTGTCTATTCCAGTAGATATAACAGTACCACAGCTAATACTGTAAATTATTTAGGTAATAGTTTTGGCGCTACTCTTTTGAAAAAAGTGTTTTTGTGTTCCTGACAAATTAAAAACTTGTTTTTACTGATAATAAATACTAACGATAAAACATGATGCCGTACGGCAAAGGTAACTGTCGTAAAATGTCGAAATCTGTGACGTTTCGGGACAAAAACGGGAAACAGCGGGTTTGTTTGAAAGGAAGAAGAACATCTCCGTGGTTACTAAGTGATTTCATCCGCTGACATGTATACTTTTAGCTTAGTACAAAAAGTTTGAATGATTGCCTTATCATCAATGAATTTCTAGTCAAATGGATTATGTCACAGCATAATTTGCACCACTGATCCTCCGTCATCATTGGAAAACTAGCGGAAAAACATGACTAGCTATTAGATATTAAGTAGCCATTGTTAGCACAGTTAGCTACAGTAATAGTTTCCTACTAAGTCTAAATAGTTTGTTTTCATATCTGAGTGGTTAGAAACTCACCGGAACAGGTAAGAAACAAGTTCTCTCATATAGTAACTTTTGTCGTATACATGCATGCAACGTCAACAAGCTGACTAGTTGAAAAAAAAAAATAGTTTGTCATGCCATTCCTCCCAAAGTCCCCCCCTAAGTCAACCATGCTATTGCAGTAAATTTGCTCTAAAAAGCTATCGTATATTTTCTAAAGCAACCCTTAACTTTTACATGTCCACTTTTAGGAAGGAAAATGTGCTCCAAAGATGACCCTCGGATATTAGTTATGGAGCAGGAGGTGAAGAATTTATCAGACGAGTTGATGCAATGTCAGGTATGTATATGCCCAAAGTACTAGATATATAGATATATCTTTAGAGATTGTTTTTGGTTAAGGCTTTTGTTTTTACCCCCGATAATATAGTCTGTAATGCTCTAAAATTGTGTCATTTTTATTCATTACAGAAACCTTAATGTGTTTTGTGTCGACAATTGTTATAAGTTGGCCCATTATGTCATTGCAGTTACATTGTAACTACATGTCACAGGTTAGCACAAATAAAGATTGATATGTATATTTTAGGCCTTTACTTTCACAACAACTTGCTTTTACACATGCTCATGTTGCAGCCATTTGCCTGCATCATTTACTCAAAAACTTTTCACTTTTATTATTTCGACTGGATACTGCTTAATCAATCCATTATGAGGCACTCATTTCCAAAACCGTTAAATTTAAGGCAATGAAAACCATGGCAAAGGTAATCATTTTAGATTCTGGTATTTTTAGCAACATATTTATAGTACTGTCGTACAGAGAGTACTACTGGACAATCAGACAATCTTAAATTTGTTTGTTAGCCAGTTGTGTATCCCTCATCATAAAGCCTCTGTAGTAATCTGCCCCCTAAAGAACGGAGTCATACAATGTGCAATCTTTGCACAATTCTGCACGAGTAGCTGAATGCCAAAACAGGAAAACTTAGTAATTTGACTAAATAATCAGAAAAGGTGTTTGAGCAATGACAATGTGGAATGTGTTAAAATGGAGATCAATGTGACCCAGTTGACCAGTTCAAAGGATCAAAAGAAACGTATGGTTTCCACCATACCGTATGTTCCTGGGGCTCCATGAGGTTTCTTCTTTTTTTTCCCTACAACTGGGTTTTTTTTTTTTTAGTTTTTCCTTACCGCGAAGGAGGGTTTAAGGACAGGAAGTCTGTTTAGTTTAGTGTAGTCACTAATTGTGTGTATTGTGAGTTATGTCTATTGTTCTCTTATTAACTGCATGTGAAGCCCTCTGAGACAACTTGTTGTGATACTGGGCTATATAAATAAAATTGAATTGAAAATTGAATTGAATGTTAAAAGTAATCAATTCAAAGGAGAGTAATCAGTTTCACCATTTATAGCCAAAGATAATATGCCCCTCGCAGTAATTATTTGTGTGCTTTTAAAATGAATAGCATTACCAAACTACATGGTATATAGAATATATATTTTTGTTCCATAGAATACCACCCTAAGAAAAGTTTTCTTTAAATTTTTCATTTTAAAAACTGTGAGTTGACCTGTTTAGAAAACCCTGACTAGCTTTAAAAAGGCTCATGTTTTAAAAGCCTGATTGAATTCCCTTTTAGAAATTAAGCCAAGTTGAAGTAATTTGATTTTTTTTACCTAATACTTCAGAAACAAACCCTCACACCACATATTTACTTTTTACAGTTCTACTATAATAAACATACACTTTTATTTAGCTAAGTTAAGTAAATCCCACATAAAACGCATATCTGTACTTTGTCTTTATTGTAGAGCTATGTTAAATATCAGGACTTTATGGTAATAAAAACGGGCAAGCCACAGAGCACATTAGTCAGCTGACTATTCCTCTAACCAAGAGGACAAGAAGGAAGGGAAAAAGACTTAGTCTAACAATCCTGAAGGTTGGATTTGTTGTGTTGATAATTAAATTGGGATAACAATAATAAAATCAGGGATTTCACTTTACTAAAATGCATAAAACATATTTAGTTGTGGCTGTTTAGGTGCAAATGTCTGTTCTGTAAATGTAATTTAAAAAATGCATCATTGAATGTTCCTCAAAGAAATAATAAATTATGCAGCATTCTCAAATTTTCTTTTAGTTGTTACAATATACAGAGAGAAAAGGCTCATGAGCAGATTTGAGAAGCTTTCATTTCCCTTTTGTAATTCAGTGAGTGAGGAAATCCTTGCATACTCACCACCAGGTGGTGTCTAATAACATGAGTGAACTGACCCAGGATAACTTTGTATATTTACACAACCTTACAACACAGGTAAGACAGATATGTGTGGAGTTCAGCAGACAGGGTTTAAACTGAGTTTTTATTAGACTAAAGATAACACCTGACACCATAGGCAACAGCATTTGTTAGAGTTCTAGTAACTATGAAAGCATTTGTCTCTGTTTCATCCTGCGTATGGACTTTGGTTTGACTTTTGAAATAAACATTATGCAAGTAATTTTAATAATATAAACAACACATGTTCCAGTATTTTTTCTTCAGTGAATAATGATGTGCATCCTTTATTTTGGTAAAATAAGTAGTTGTGCACCATTAATAGTTAAGTTTAGTTAAAGTCCTAGAGCATAAATAGTGGTTTTAGTCCCTTGCTGATCAAGTGCTGCTAATGAAATTATTACATAAGAATGAATTAAGGTTGTAACATTACTTAAGTAGCAGTGTGTTAAAGTAGTATATGCTGTAAGTGAGAACTACTCATGTACTGTAACTAGTAAATGACCAATTTACAGGCGTAGCAGATCTATCCAGCTAAATGTGGAAATATAATCTAACTAAATGGAAATAAGTCAGATAAATAACTATGGTCCTAAAAATTTTACAGCATTTGAGTATAGCTATGGAAATAGTTTGCTTCCACTTTATTACTATTTTGGATTACATTATATTACATTACAGTCATGTGGCAGACGCTTTTCTCCAAAGCAACTTATATTTTTTGGGTCATAGGGTCCAGCGTCTTGCCCAAGGACACTTCAGCATGTAGTCAGGGAAAGCCTAGAATTGAACCACCAACCTTCAGGTTGGCAGACAACTGCTCTTTTCTCCTGAACTACAGTCTTCCTGTTATGCATGATAATATGAAATAATTACTTATTTGTTTCTGTTTTTTGTATTTATTATAAGTATATATTTTTAAATTAGACAATTAAAAGTGACATGAGAGCTGGCAGAGAAAGGAGGGGACTTGCTACATAGACCTACTGCAACAAGGAACTCCAGCATCCACACCTGACTTGGGGTCTCTATTAAACCAACTGAGTTACTCTTTGGCTCTTTTGGGATTTTGAAAAACGAGATAGATTAGATAGAAGCATAATGCGATTACTGAGATGACTCTTTTAATACTTTACTTGTAATACGCTTTACTCTGTTTACTGTAGAAAAGTTGCTGTTTAGTGAACTGACATGGAGCCATCCTTGGTGGTCCTGACCACAGCAGAGCATCAGTGATTCTGTGTATCTAATAAGGACCTTAAGTTGTACCATGCACTTTTTAAATAGTGACGTTTGAATCCCACTGATGTCTTAAGTCTCTGGAATGATGTACTTCAGGACAGCCATTAACTACAAAGACTCTCATCTGTCAGCTGGCAAATGTTCTTGCTAGACCATGCTAATTTTACTAATTCCAGTTGCTCTCTCTGGTATGTTTAGCCCATGGTGTTTCAGTATCTTGATTCAAATGAATAATTCAGTGACCATCAAACACACATTCATTGCATCTTTAAGTACACATACGGCAGAGGAGAGGCCTTGATGAGGGTCCTGACTGAACACTTGTCAGTGGAACTACTAATGGCAGCCAAAGGCCTGTCAGGGGGAGACCACATATTTCAAGTAAACCGGGCCGCTTAATGTAATCATTAGCTGTATTCTGGGGTTGAGTTTTGTGAGATCTCCATCCCCTTTTTTCCTTTTTCTGTATACACACCCATCCAACACATAGATGCATACAGAGACAGAGATCTAAAGTACAGTCCTTCCACTTTATATGTTCAGCTCATGGCCTTATCAAGGTCTGATGCTGCCATTTTAGTAAATAATTGATTAGACACTTTTGAAAAAGGGGTTAAAATTCATGTACTAATTGGAGACCAGTAGAGTCCAGTGGGAGGGATGACTTTTATCTTATGATGATGTGAACATAATTTATCAGATAATTTTATATTAAGTCGATTTGGTATAATTCTGTCTTTTAATGTCAGAAAATGTAGTTTTTAGATGTCCCTCATTAAATGTAATGTAGCTTAAAAATGTTTGAAAAAGCAGCGAGACAATTTGAATTGGAAATGTGTCAGGGGCTGGCTGGGTTCTCCTACTTGAAGATGACTGTCTCTGTCATCAGTTTTAAGTTTCTTTGGGGCTAGTTACTTCGGAGCTGTGTTGGAAAACATATCCAGGGAGCCAATGATTAATAAAGAAAATATAAGCTTGACTGCTATGTTTTGGTTTGGATCCTTGCTCTCCCCAGTCATAAATAGTTCATAATGACAAGTGTCAATGCTCGCTCCCCTTGAGTCGAAGGTCACATCTCAGCGATGGAGATAGCTGCAAAGAGAGGCTCATGATTAGAGATGGCAGGCTAGATAAAAAAAAAAAACAGTTTTGTACAAGATATTTAAATTATTGATTGACTACCCCTACTGTCGTATGCTAATGTCACTGAGAATCCTATCGAATGTTTTATTTTTACGTGTGAAGAGCTGTGATGTGTTAATGCTTTTTCTAGAAGGGATTCACCAAAATCAAATGTTTCATCAGCTTAATCAAAAAGATGTATCCCAGTTGCAAATAATATTTATTGATTGGTTAAATCCTTTATTTTTCACAGGCAGACAAGGAGTTTGTGTGGTCCCTGTGGAAACGTCTGCAAGTGGCAAATCCAGACTTGACCCAGGCTGTCAGTTTGGTGGTTGAGCGGTGAGTGGATTCATCTTTCAAATTGCCACCTTAGAAGCTCAACAGCTGAACATCACTTTATCTCACAAGTGAAGAAAAATATGTGTGAAAGTCATTCACGGGGTTTTTAAAAGTACCTTGGCCATTCTACAGGGGTTATGATGGAATCTGGTGCAGATGCTGATTTAAGCCTTTTTATCCCTAGTCTTGCAGTTCAAACAATGGAAACCCCTTTAATGAAAACACTCTTCCTCTGCTGCTCAAATGCTGGACAGTTGAAACAGTCCTGCCAAATACTTGTCTTTACTGGATAAATTGTAAGATTGAATAAGACCTCTTTTGCTGCATGGCTAAGCCAAATGAAAAACAGTGGCATGGGAACTTTCAGGGAAGACGGGAGGTTCAAGATTTTTGCCTGATGTAGCACATTTGGATAAATTAAATTTACCAAACCTCTTGGGGGGGCGGGGTATGACTGACTTTAAACGCTAATTTATTTATCACAAAACATTTAACACATTATTTGATATTTATTTTACTATAAAATCTAGTTCATTAAAATGTACTCGAGTCTTTATGTGATATCTGAAATTTTAGTTTGTTTTTGTTTGGATTTAAGTGGAACCAAAGCTTCTGGTTCCTTGCCTAATAAGATCTTTCAGTTTGTATTAGACCCTTTATAGAAGTAAAAACCAGTGCAGCAGTATGCAGAGTTCCTAAGTACTGCCTCTTATCCCTACTGCACATTCTCTTTGGTTCCTTATTTACCCCTTAGGAAACCCATCAAAGTATGTTGGTACACTGAGACTGGTTCAGGAACATGCACCCAGAGAGTGCATGTGTATTGTATCACCTGATGCACAGGAGGATATTGACATGGTAATTGTGTCGACTCCAGTCAAGCGCTGGTGCCCACTGGGAACTGCCATTCAACCCTCCCCTTACTGTGTAGATCTTGTAGAGTGATTGGTTGGTTGCTCAGGACATGCTGAACACAGCCCAATATATGAGGAGATGCAACTAGGCCTGCCTGTGCTCCAGCCTCTCCAGGGACAAAAGATACGTATTTCAATGTCTACCAGGGGAGAAGGATGATCAGAAGAGTCAAAGAGACGATGGAGTAGGCCTCAAAGATGGGAGGTGCACAAGGAGGAAGGGATGAGTAAAGGGAATGGGTGTCCCTGGTGGTCTTGAAACAAACAGGTCCCCACGTGAAGCCTTGTTTTTTTTTTCTCCCTAAAAGTTCATTATGATAAAAGGGGTGCTTGTGAACTCAAGAGAAGGCTCAGAGTTTTGTCTAGTATTGTAGTTAAGAGTTTAGAAGTTTCTGTGTGAGATAACCTTTTCTTTTATTTCAGCCGAAATTAGCATTTCAGATTTACAGTCATGTAAACTAAATTTGATTACAACAACAGGAATATGGAGGATGGCTTTTTGGGGACAGCTTTAAGATAGTTTTATAATAATCAAATTGTATAAACACACACAAACACACACATTTGTTTTATTTAACTCTTTATTTTCTTCTTTCAGTGAGAAACAAAAAGCTGAGATTAAGGACAGAAAAGTGTTAGAGATCCTCCAGTCCAAAGACTTCATAATACAGGAGCTCGAAGAGGTACAGTACGACTTTGGGGAAAAACAATATCTTTGACTCATAATAAAGTGCTTTAGGATTAATTATTTTATGGCTATGTATAATTTTTTCAGACCTAGATATCAACTGAAATAATTGGCTGGAGTGAATCTAATGAAGATAATAGACTTTTTTCAAGACTTTGTTTATTATTCATTAATCTTTTAACAATACCTAGTTAAAGTAATGAGCTTATAGTCATCATATTGCATATTTCATATAACCTTGTCAACATAGAGTATTTCTATTAATCTGAACTTCATTTGTTTGTAAAAATATTTAATGTTTGTCTCCCTTTGCCTTAATGTGGGTTATTACATTTACACCTGGTTTACTTGTGTATTTTAACAGTGTCTCTTGCGCTGTGTGTGTCTCTTTTACCTGCTTTTTTGCTTTTATTATTTCCTGTTAGCATGATGGCTGATGATAATGACATTACTAATGTAATTTACCTATATCATCATCTCTTCACTAAAGCATCTGTGTGTCTCCTTCATTAGCGTCCTTCACCCAGAATAGTGTTCATTCCTAATGAGACCAACTGTAATGGAGTCATCAGTTTGCCAGTGTTTTTTGACATTATTCTCCTCAGCAACCATAATAGGGGCTCATAGGACCAGCTATGTGCGATTATAGAAAACTATATTTTTATATGTGAGTTTAAATTAAGGGCATTGAAAAGTAAAAATCAAACCAACACATGTCAAAAAACACACATACGTATTATGACTTAAAATCAATGGAGCACATTTTTTTTTTATTTTTAACTGTAATATTTGTTTCAGTCAGCGTTTAGGTCAATGAAGCAAAAGAAAGCAAACATTTTTCACATCTAAAATCATCAACATCCAAAAAAGGATAAAACAGTGAGATGTACTGACGTCAGAAAAGCTGAAATACTTCTTGTTTTGAGCAGCATAATAATCATTTTCCGTTTGAGCATTAAATAGTCAGTGTTGTAGTAAGTTATTTGAAAAAAGTACTAATACACAGATGCACTACAACACATAATTCTGCACTGTGTCATTTGTCCCTTTGACAGTAACCATCTCCTCTACAGTAGTGAGCAATGCCAACAGGCTGGTTAATTGCTTTCCTCTTATTTTTTTTGGAAGATTTGATGGTCCGTTGAGTCCACATGAGATCTCACATTTTTTTTTAATACATTAGCTCTTCCACTTTGATGATGTTTTTCTTCTTCCTGGTTTTCTTTTTCCTTCCATCATTTTCTCGTTTAGCTTTTCTAAGATAATTAGCTGCATTTTTAAAGAGCACTGCGAATTTCCAAACGTTAATCTTTCTGTCTCAGACCTTTTAACTTGGGGATACCTCCTTTATTTTTTTTTTCTTCTATCAGTTGAAAGCTACTGGGGTTCAAATTGTTCTTGCCTATCTGATTATCAGCATTGAATTTATATCCTACTCTCCACTTTAAATCTCTATTAAAGCCACCTCTATTCTTAGCGTGGCAAGCTAGAAGTAGAAAGGAAGGATAAGTCCACAATCTGGATATATGTCTGAGCAATTTCCCTCAACATGGCAATTAATTCCATCCCAGAACGCAGCATTATTCGAAAGGGTGTACCCACATAAGGCTTTGGATTACTAGCCACTGCCAGACCACAGCAGATGCAGTGCTGAGAAGCCAGCCTCCTCCTGCTGAGGCCACAGAGGCTGCAATAAAGAAGACAAAACTTAAAGTGCATATCGACTGATATCAGAAGTACGTGGTCATGTAATGATTGTATCTTAGTTAGTTCATGGTTGGATGGTTTTTAAGAATAGTTAAATAGATTATCATTGATCAGTTTTGTGACCTCATTTAATGTAGAAGTTCTAAGAATTATTATAAGTCAGATCCTAAAGTATTATGCAAATGGTAGCTTAGTTTGAGAATTATACCAACATTTTTAAATGTGAAATTTGTTTGTAGTTTCCTGTTTTATGCTCTTTGGAAAGGGCTGCATGGTGTTTAGCACTGTAGCCTCACAGTAAGCAGGTTGCCGGTTCGATCCCCGGCTCGGGCGGTGGCCTATCTGTGTGGAGTTTGCATGTTCTCCCCCTGTTAGCGTGGGTTCTCACCGGGTACTCCGGCTTCCTCCCACAGTCCAAAGACGTGCACCTTAGGGATAGGCTTATTGGAGACTCTAAATTGCCCATAGGAGTGAGAGTGTGTGGTTGTTTGTCTATGTGTGTGGCCCTGCGATAGATTGGCGACCTGTCCAGGGTGTACCCCGCCTCTCGCCCATTGTCAGCTGGGATTGGCTCCAGCCCCCCCCCCCCTGCGACCCCTTTCGGGAATAAGCGTAGAAAATGGATGGATGCTCTTTGTAAACTCAATACCATTTGGTTTTTGACTGTTCAACTAAAAGGGACAAACTTATAAGAAATTTAGAAACTCAGCAAAGCAACAGATTATTTAAAAAATAGCAGTTGTTTTACTTTTTTCCTATTTTATTATCTTTTCATTGATCTAGCTTGAGGTAATCACATTTTCTGGTTGACTCAATGTTTTTCAGTATAGTCAGATATTCAGATTTTATCTTGCTTTTTTTATCTTGTTTCAGTCCTTTAGGACTATAACATGCAATGCAACATGTGGCTCCATCTTTTTCTTAACTCACTGTGTGGTGCTCTGCTGAGTTATGTATTTTCCTGTCTACTATAGAAAGTGACGGGGCAGCAGCAGGAGATAAACATCTTGGTACAAAGAAAGACAACAGTGGATGAAGAGAATGCTTTAATAAAGAAGGAGCTTACAACTCTGCGTGAACAACTGGTCAACATGGACCAGGAACTTAAGGTTGGTGGAACAAATTTTCTGTGGCAGTATGGGCCTCAGATTCAATAGTCTCTTTTCTGTGTGGCATCAAACACGACAAGTCTCCTGTGGGTAAAGCCTCAGGCATTTGAATCATTTAGAGGACAGTGAGGATTATTCAGCCCTCTCGAACACAATCTTAGTGTTTTTTTGTCCTTCTCTCATTTTTTTCACCCCTACTCTGCCTTATCCTTTCTTGCTTTTAGCTTTCCTTCTTTCTACTGACAACAGAGAATACTTAAAGTGGGAAGTATGAGTGTGTGTGTGTTAGAAAGAGGGAGTCAAAGGAAAGCAGGTTGTTAACTTGCATATAAATACTTAATGTCTCCTTCAGTGGTGGAAAGTGAAAAGTGTTCATGTGATGGTGTGGCTTCTCCCTAATTATGCTTAGATGGGACATGGTTATGATTAATTAATAAAGGAATGGTCCTTACAGTCTTGGTGGGGTCTCTTGGCGAGAAATCGTGGGGGACAGCATCAAAGGATACCTGGGTTGAGTCTAATGGATCTTGTAGCAAACAGCATTCTCATTAGGACCTGTCATTAAAGCTGACAGACTGGCCCCTGTACCCACATGAGCCCAGCTCCTCCAGCACCTCTTGACCCATACCAACTAAAAGCTGGTCACGAAAGCCCAGTCATACAGCACAGATGACCTTGGTCAATCAAAAACCAATGCAGAGGGCTCCTACAGGAAGTCAGTCCTCTGTTTATGTATTCGTTTCAGCCTCAACCCCATGGGTTACTTCTCTTTCTGTATCTCCACAGGTTTCTTTTTCATTTTTGTTTGAATAGCTACCTTTTTGGTTTTCTTTTTTTTTTTCTTTTTGTCACTATTGTTTATTTGGCCCTGTTGACCCCCTACTCATATGCTTACACACACAAACACCTTTTTTTGTCAAGGAAATGAAGACAGAGTACAGGAACAAGGAGAAGGAGGAAGAGCAGCAGGTGGTCCGGGCTCTTAAAGAGGAGATAGAGGGATTAACGTCTCTCTGTGGCTCTTTGAGAGCTGACCTGGAGGAGAAACAGAGGCAGGCCAACAACCAGAGGGATACCGCCCAGGCCAGATTAAAGGTATGAGCAGGGGACAGGTCCAGTCAGAAACACACAAACCTTGAACTCGCTGACCCCTTACGCTCTGTCCACCTCAAATATCTTGGTACCAAAGCCCACAAATCTCCTCATCTCAATAGAAATACAGCAATCAAAAGTAGAAATTCTGCTGCTTAATCTTTCAGCCAATGAAATCACAATCAGATTAATCGAACAGTTTATTTAGTTGTTTTAGTTTTTTTGCATTTTTATGTGGAGATAGTTACTTTATACATGCAGAAGACAGCTTCCTATCAGTACCAAAATTTCTGGATCTGAAATTCACGTTTCCCCCTTTTCTTACAGACTAATCACTATTAAACACATTGCCCCACATGTCAAATAGAGTCAGACAGAAAGTCTTCAATACATGAGTGACTTCTGAGTAATTGCGCTTGGACGGAAGGGAGCCGAGCAACTAGTATGCACATCCATCAGTCTTAGACTCTCCAACGTTCCTCATTTATTTGGAATCAGACTTTGATTTCAAAGACTGCAATGAAGAATATGGAACATCCCTGAGTATGCTGTATGCATACTGCAAATTTAACATAGCAAAGGTTTGTCCAGGAATGTTTCATTTCATTTGCCCACGCATTTATGGATAAGATGCAACCCTTGAGTTATTATATTCTGCTAAAGTATAGTTTTCAAAAATGTGTTAAATATATGGCTAAAAATTAAGTTCTTAAAACTTTATGACACTTAGCCTTGTCTTTCATTCATTCATTCATTCATTCATTCATTCATTCATTCATTCATTCATTCATTCATTCATTCATTCATTCATT
>JBAMHX010000005.1:11200184-11224232 GCA_037177515.1 Pseudomugil tenellus
CATTCATTCATTCATTCATTCATTCATTCATTCATTCATTCATTCATTCATTCATTCATTCATTCATTCATTCATATGTTGTAATTCTGTTAACCATGATTATTACTGTCTGACACCAGGTTCTGGAGGACAAACTGCACAGTGCTTGTCAGGATGTGTCCACTTTGCAGAGACACAGTAACACTCTAGCAGCACAGCTTTCTTCCAAAGAGAAGGAAATGGCAACAAAAGAGGAGCAACTTGATCGACTTCGGTAAGCACCATCAATTTAATCAACATTATTATCACACCCTAATAAATTATTTGGGTAATTTAATTACTTAAAGGAGACACAGATCAGTACAGTGCAGCTACTGTATGTCAGTTGAATGGATCACCTTGCATACTTACTGCATTGACAAGTCGGTATATTGCTCTCCTTGCTGTGAGGCTTGGGGGTGACACACATTTCTTCCATTCTGGCTCACCTAAAGCCATTTGATAAGCCCTGCATAGTGGATGTACTTTAAGAGAGGGAGAAAAGGGAAACAGGTAGGCTTTGGCTAAGCTTTAGTCGATATGATAAAAACTGTGAGAACTGTAGGAGCCTTAGAGGTAATCTCAACCTTTTTTTAACTACTTTTCTGTTTTAATGCCAGAGGCACTTTGACATGTCAGTCACATCAGTGTATAGGCTATTCCTACAATTTTAACTATCCCATGAAAGTTTTTATGTTGTCCTTACAAATAACAGGATAATTCTAACGGGGAACACAAAACAAATAAAACGGGTGATTACGCACCGCTGACTGTTGCTCTTTTGAGTAAAGAGAATGATAATAAAAGAAAATTGCTTTATTAACAACAATCATGTTACATGTAGAATTTTTCATCAGTGTATTGTTATTGAATGTGTAGTAAGCATGCTTTTTATGTTGAATAAGCTCTGGCTATTAACTGAAAACCTCTTTTGCAACTAAGATTATATATTAATATATTTAATAATTAATTAATTCATATAATATATACTCATTACAAATAATATTTATATGCTTAAGTATAATGATATTGATATTCAGATGTTTTACTATTGATGTTATTTCCCAATCCAAACTGATCAATTATACAGAAGCCCATAATAATTGTAAAGAAATATAATAAGATTGTAACAAATGTTTCTATTTTTGCACACAGACGTCCCACTTTAAGTATTCTATGTTGTCAATTGTCTGTTCTCATAATTCCATCATGTTTAAAAAATAATTCCAAACAAACTTAGCAATCTTTTTTTTTCTGCAAGAAATGGATCAGCTGTGTAAGTGGTCCACAGTCTGAAATATTTTGGTGCCCCCATCTTCAGCTATCTGATGTGGGTATAGAACATCAGCTACATAATAAAAAGGCCCACTATGGCGAATTTCTAAGACGGCTGAAGCAGGCCAGTCTCTGAGCGCTGGATGTTTATTACAGGTGTGTGTCGGAGAGCACACTCACATTTCCCTTCACCACCTGGTACGGAAACTGCTCTACGGCCGACAGGAAGGCACTGCAAATGGTGTTGGAAACTGCCAAAAAGTTCACCCACCACTGTCTTCCTTCTATTGAGCAAAGTGAGCAGGTGTAGGAGCAGCCTGCATTGCAAAGGAACTCCACCTATCCAGCTCTGTTTGGCCCATCTCGTCAGGCAGGAGACTACAGAACATTAAGCCAGGACAACCAGATTCAAACATAGCTTCTATCTGGATGTGGTTCGACTGGGTTTATTCCATGCCAACTGCAAGCTGATCCATGCGGCTCTGTTGTTTTACTATTTAAAGCTCTGAAAAAAATCCTTTAACATTATGTGATTAGTGTTTTTCTCCTTGTATATTTTATCCACCTATCTTTTTTATTTTTACTTATGTTATACGTAGCCTGTCCTGAGTAAAAATGTTGTCAATGTGAAAAAATTAAAAAGACTTTTGTGTAATTTGACTTTGCATAAGATGTTTTGTGTGCATGTTTTTGTGTTTTTCAGTCATGATTTTGCTGAAGTGCAGACTCTGTATAGACAGAGTACAGAACATGCAGCAGAGCAGAGCCACCTGATCAAGCAACTGGAGGGACTCAACCTAGACACACAAAGAGTCCTGAGGAACCAAGAAGAAGCCCACACTGCTGACACTACCTCTTATCAGCAGGTATTTATTGATTAACATATACATATGTCAAACTGTAACCCCGTTATTCTACTGCAGCTACAACATAACAACTCTTATGCTATTCTCTTCATACCACTCTACCAAAAATGTCACTCCTCAAGTATGACTATATAAATGTGTTGCCATTTTATTTAATGATATATCTCTCAATTTAGCTATTTTGATTTGACAATCCTTACAGTTGTTTTATAATAGAATTGCAAGTATAAAACAGATAAAACATGGATATATATGGTAGTCCATTGAGTTTTGTCTTTTTCCTCTTTAAAATCAGCTTTGTCCAGCTTAATTGACCATTTCCTTGCCTATGCTCCGTACTTTCTTTGTTCCCCCTGCTTCTCCAACCTTTATGTCTTTCAACAGCTATACAAGGAGTTGAGTCAATGCTACCAGGCTCTCCTGTCTAGTGAGGCCAAGCTCCGTCAAAGTCACCAGGAACTGAGCAGTCAGTTGACTCAGAAGGACAAACACATTTCAGAACTCCAGGCTCTCCTCCAGAAACAGCAGGAACAAATACAGCTGCAAGAACAGCAGCAGCAAAAGCCTCATCACACAGTTTTTTACCTCTCACCAAACAGACAAACCAACTTCATGGTAAGTTGTCTTCTCTTCATAGCCATGATGGAACACTGGTGTGTTTTTTTTTTTTTTTTTAAAGAAATACATCTGAGTGCTGAATAGAAACCTCTCGCTCTAAAGTATCAAGATCCCTAAACAGTAGTTGTCTCTATTAGCGTTTCTTGTCTCTCTCTTCGTTGTAGTCAGTTTTCATGAGCACTTTGATCTGACCAAATGTCAATCAGAAAAAAAACGCATCATGTAAACATGTTAGAAGATCCTACGACTCAAAGAATTTTTTATCCCATTGAGATGGGAGGTGTAAACTTTTTCTCTATCGGATCAGCAGAAAAAAATCATGTAGGCTATTCACTCATTCTGATGGTTTTTGTGGAGGATGTGCTTTCTGCACATGCTTAAGCCATGTCCCATTTGATAATTTGCTTGTATTGTTCATATTCATATACTGCTCATATTCAGGTAACTTTGGAGAAAAGCATCTGCTAAATGACTGTAGAATACAATAGTAGAAAAGAATGTAAGACAGAGGCATATAAAAAGTAACCCACAACAATGCTGTTTTGCAGGTAAAACTGACAGATTACATTTCACAGTTCTGATGCTGGTGAATAACCTACTTATGTGGTGCGAGCAGGTCGCGGTAAAACTTATTTTTTCTTACTCATTCTTATTTTGTGAGCACAAGTGTTCAGCGGAGGAAGTATTTCTAAACCTTTTGCTATTAACAAGGAATGTTCTCACCTTTTCCGGAATACAGTGCAGTAAGTTAGAAAAGATGTTTCTGCCCCTGCTTATAACTGATCCAGGAGAGATTATAGCAGAAACAAAGCCAAACACATAATTTTTGATACATACAGTTTCTGAGACATTATGCGTCTCAGAATGTGGTAGAAACTTTAATGAAAACTCTTTTATACCATGTTATATATATATATATATACAATAAAGAATTTTAAAAAATAAACTTTTCTCCTCAGGAGTTCTTAGGTTGGGCTTATAGGGTTAAAACAGAACAGGATTGTGCCAAATACACCATTTTTGATTGCAGTTGTATTAAATCTGACGATCGTTTTACTAATTTATAGTTGTATAGTTATAATACGGGTGTATTCACACTGGCTACATTTACTAACCGATACACTAAAAAGACCCTCTTTTTTATTTACCTTTTAAAAAAAATGCAGATAAGGATTGTTGCTAAAAACTTTTGAAAACTTTTTATAGCTTTGACAGGCATTTAAGTGATTATGGAAAAGCAAACTAAATATGTTTTGTTTACAATTCTCCAAGTATTTGTCTTGCCTTGTTACACTCATAGTAAACACATTATATTGTAATTCTAAGGCCAGGAACTTATATGTGTTATTGTGATGAGGGCAAGATATGTCAGTAAGTAGGTGGATTAGCAGGCACTGTAATAGCCATCATATCCCAACGTGGCCTCTGGTGATAGTATTTAACTCATTCTTTTGATATAGCTCTAGTTTTCCCTTGATCTATTCGGCTCTCTTTGCACCACTGTCTTTTTTCAGTGATGTGATCCTCTCCCTCTTAGACCTATGCACAAATGCACTCTTTGAATAACTTACTTTATCAATCGTGCTTTAACCCAAATAACTTTAAGTCCTTTTAACACACTCCAGTTGAATAGGAAAGAGGTGAAAAAGATGATTTAATTGGAACCCAGTAATGTTCTTGAAGATGATTTCAGAATTACGGGTTCTACATCTGTAAGTCAGCGGGAGTTTTAATTTTGGCTCAGTACCTTTGAACCATCACTCCAAGGCCATAGAAACCTGTACTAGCTTTTTAATGATATGGTGATAGGTGTAGTTGGACCACATAGTTTGCTCTAGTATGTGAAGGTCTGTTGGGATCTTAGTGAAGTACATTTCATCATCAGAGGGTTTACAAAACACTCTGGTTGGACTCTCCAATTTGTTCTGGCCTTTGCTCTATGAGGGCATCAACTTGGCATGTATAACACAATCAAAATGCATGCACAGTTTTAGGACACAGTCTGAGAAGCTCTGCTGCAGATAAAAACTATTTTGGAGTTTCTGAATTTTAAATTGATCAGATTATTGAACTAAACATGCATACAAGACAACATTGACTGATTGGTCTGGGTTTATGCTGTGTGCTTTAGTTGTTGCAGTACCAAATGTCAGAGCAGGGGGAAGATGAAGAAAACAGAAGATTCTGTTTTGACATATTCACTGGTTTAGCCATTCTTTCCAACTTTTGGCTGTGAAGATTTTAAAAAACTGCTAGGAGTATTGCTACTGCAGAGGCAAACATTGGCAGCAGGTCCAAGCTTTCCAGCATTATGATAGAGAGCACACACACTACATACTTTTTTTTACTAAATCAATCAGCTAAGTGTGACTCCAATAACTCTGATGCTATGAGTACATGCATTATCTCTTTCACCAGCAGTACAAGCTCTTCATTTTGGCACCACTATTTATGCACTGGTCCACTACTTCCTGAACTTAGAAAAACTTCTTTGTTTCCAGTCTTTTATTACTGAATTATTGGTTAATCCAGGTGTGTCTGACCACTGCCATTGTGGTTACTGAGGTCAGAAACACCTGGATTAATCAGTTTGTCCAGTAATGAAAGACAGGAAATAAAGGAGTGGTTCTAAGATCATGAAGTAGTGAACCTGTGCATAAAGCCAATTCTCTGAAAGCTATACAATCTCACAATCTCAATCTCATAGGTATATTTTGAAGCAAATGTCAGACTGTTTTACACAAACATGAAAACAGTTGAAGTAGAATTAGACGTTACAAATGTCCAAGGTTTAGTTGAAATGATACATTTTTTATCTGCAGATGCCTTTTTTACTGTACATGTATGGGATTTGTCATACTGTGCTGTTAACAAAGATAACAATTGCATGCCTGTTTTTTGCATATTTATCTGTGTATATGTACAGTAAGTGTATGATTCTAGACTAGAAGTTAGACTTTTCTGACTCAGAGGAAATTCTTCTTTAAAGCATGCACTCCACATAGTTGAGTAAACAATACTTTACAAACCTGTTACCTGTTGTAGCACTACAGTATCCATTTTGTGCCTTTGTTTCATAGGAGCCATGTGGTTTGAAAAAGTTGTAGGGCAGATGGCACAAAGCAGAAATCAAATGTTTCTCTTTGTCACAGGTGTAACAGGTTTCTATATCACATGCTCTGGAGTGACAAAACATCATGATGGTTTGAACTGCATCTTACCTCAGCTTATGATAATAATTTTGCAGTAGCTGAGTAATGTCTGTGCCTCTACAGATTGTAATTATTTAATTTGATTGGTTAATATGTTCTGAAATTCCTGCCCCCTCCCCAACTAAATTGAGCAAGTCAAAAGATATCAACTCAAATGTTAAGTGAGTTACAATTACCCTGTCTCACTTAACCCGGTTAATTAAACCCGCAGTAAAGTATAAATGGTTCATTTAGTCAGTAATTAAATACAGTACTGCAGTGTTCCTCCAGTAATTAATACTACATTTAGTGGAGATGGAGTCAGTGCTGTGTTTGTGTAGTGTTAGCTTGCAAGTTTGCTTGGTTGAATGTCTGAGTGAACATGTATGTTTTTACACAAGAAGATGCACTGCATCCCTTTATTTTTCAAGAAGAACCCACACCAAAATTAAATGGTTGCTCTTAGATATTTTTCCCTTCCTAGCAAAAAAAAGTTCAGCTGACTTCTGGAGTATGAACCATCAGGTAACACTTAGCTGCTTTTGTTTTATTAGGTTACAAGTGAAAGTGAATTAAATTTTAAGGAAAAGTAAACTGAATCAATGCATAAACATGCACACAGTGCTGCAATGCCAAATTATCAACTGGCTGTTTTATTTGTCACTATTTATTTATCAGGCACAAAATTGTGCTGCCTTTTTTTTTTGGGGGGGGGGGGGGGTGTCTTACTCTTAAGCACCAGCTTTTTTTCTCTTTGCAATTCATGCAGGAGTAGGGAAAAACGTTCTCATAATGTGGCTGATCAGTAATTCTAGAAATCTGTTTTTCAAACCAAATTTCTGAACAGTAATTACAGAGATGCGGTTTTAAAAACCATTGTGAAGATAAATTAAAACTTTTGTTTATGAAACACATGTACCTGGTAGTTGGTTCATTTGTTTCTTTTTTTATTCTCGTACTTGCTGACATCAAAGTAAACAGATCAGGTATCCCAAGGTGTAGCACTCAGTCAGGAGGGCTTTCTGTTTCCCTCTCTATAATTTCACCGACAGGTTGTGGGTATGCATGTCTGCATGGGTACGTGCTTGACTAAAGGTGTGTGTATTCGAGCACATAATCGTAAATTCTGTAACAACTTCCTCCAGAACACCTGTTAAATTTCCAATGCTCAGGTTGTTAGGGCAGATTCGATTTTAATTTTAAATGTTTTGGTGGAAGTTACCATTGGAGATGATCAAAGTGCTGATCACAACAGGAGCGCAGAGTGGAGACGCAGTGCTCATTTGAATATGGACCAGAGCGATGGCTTTGAACACCCCTCCCAGAGTATATTTGTTGGGGGTGGGGGAAAGAGGAGCGACGGTACAAGAGAGGAGTAGCATCCATTGTGTGTTCTACTACTTGCTGCCCACTAAGATTGACTGTTCTCTCCTGTCTTATGCTAAGTTAATGTTTTATAAAAACTTTAACCAGATGATCTTTTAGTTCAGAATTTCTGTGTTAGTCAATCCTCTTAACATTTATTTTGACATTTTCCTTTTTTATAAATCAACATTTCTTATTAGAAAACAGATTTTAAGTTGGTCAACAACATTTTTTGCTTATCAGTTTATTGTGCAGGAGGTTGCATCCTAAAATGTAAGTTATAGTGCAGCTGGCGGAACCAAACCTAAGGAACTAGGACAGTGAACAAAGGATTGAGGCATTTTGTTTCCTCTCAAATTATTGTCAGTGGTCATTAATTTCTACACGGTTTGGACATACAGCCAAGTTTTGGTTGCTTTTGCAGTATAGAGGCTGTGGCCAAAGAAAGAAAAGAAAAGCTAGAGCGAACATTTAATCATTTACAGCTATTGTCCAAATGGCATCATAACATTTACAGTTTTGTTTCTTGGCTTCTATGAGAGCTGAACAGTGATTAAAGACCAACATTAAAATCCATTAAAGAGCACGGGCTTTCTGGAAGCATCACCAAGCTGAACGAGTGCTAAGCTGTTGATTGTGTGGGCAGTCATTCAAAGCCCTTAAATGCGCTCATCAGCTTTGGACAAGGAACATTAAGCACCCACATTCACTCCAGAAGAGTTGGATCTGAAATGAAAACACACCTGTATCTGGATGCTTACTGGAACTGTTTGATTTGAAGTTTTTTTTTTCTTCTTTTTTTGCTGGTGGGTGAGTGGTGGGGGTAAGGGTGAAGATAAAGCAGCTGCATGAAAAGAACATTTGCCCATAGGTTGACAACTTTAACATATTTCTATTTTTATTGCTTCTCAGAAACATCTTCTGAGCTGATCAGGTTTTTTGTTTGTAATTTATTTTTGTTAACTAAAAGAATACCATGCTTTTCCTGGCTTTTTAAGGATGTTATTTAAAGGTTTCTAGTTCTTAAAAGCCATGCACAGATAAGCACCATTTTGCTAGGTCACCTTTGGTCTTTGTTTTTATCATCGTTAATAGCAAACTTAAAAAATGATGAAACGGCACAGCTCCAGTAACACACAAAATAATTTATACTCAGCTAAGAACGTAGAAAATAAAGTTTAGTCAGTCCATGATTATTGATTTTGTATTGTTTTTAGCAAATAATTTATTTCCATGTTTTAATTTTTTGAGTGAATAATAAGTTTCTAATCTCCAGGAACTGGAGCAAATTACCACACCAAGAGTACCACACTTAGCCATTGTATGGTTTTCACCATAATTGATTCATCCTGATACTTGTTGCCCTGTCTGCTTTAATTAGTATTTAAAAAAGAATTTAAAAGAATCTAAAATAATAAAAGTAATCAAATTTTTATCAATTGTTTACCTAACAATACATGTAAAATATTTTTCTACGGATCACTTCTAGTTTTAATTGTTGATGAAGTGACGTGTTTATGCTAGCAACTTGGATAATTCATGAAAAAATAAAGTTTGGCAAATATTCAGCTGCATATAGTTGTCTCTGCTAGCATTGTGTCTTATGCATGCTGCTTCTTGTGTATCAAACATTATTGTTAGCATGCTTTTTGGTAGAATATGCGTGTTTGAAGCTGGACCGTGTCCAGGGGAAGAAACATACTAATAACATAGATGCCAGCGGTGTGTTTTACAAGCTCAACTGCTCTCATTAGATGAGAGCCTCTGTGTAGCACAGCCTGCCTCATTAATGAAGCACAGTCTTGCGCTGCTGCAGAGACGTACGCGCTCTCATTCATGCTTATACACCCGGGTCAAACAACTGTGTGGGAGGACTTAGACTGTGTACACACTAAGAAAACACAGATGTATCTACATCCTACGCATTGCACGCTGTCCCTTTCTGCTGTGCTACCAGTTCACGCAAATGCTTTTACATATATTCACATGCAGGTTCTTTGAAGCATCACTATCATGAATTTTAGCTGCACCTGGTTTAGGTAAGATAATGCACCAAATAGCCTTCATTTCTCAGCTCTCTTCAGTCTCTTTCAGATGTGTTCGCACTCCACAGATTTACGTGAGTGTTCATTTGTGCATGCATGCAGTCATAGTTGTTTTTTGCATGTATGTGGCAGGGGCCCTTCCTGATTAAAGCTACTCCATAATTAACAGTGATCAGATTTGTTTTGTGGCATAAATGGTGCAAGTGTAGAACATTAGGGCTGGCAAGTCTCATTTCACATTCAGCTCAAGGGCTCGGCAGCAGACGGGTCACGAGCTTCAGGGAGCACAATCACAAGCCTCGCTCCATATGGTCTTGCCTACCGCATCTTCACCAGCGAGGGCCGCGAGTGCCAGACAAGTTCCCCCAAGAACCTAATCGTGTTCAGTAATTACAGAGACCGGTTCTTACTCTCTCCCTCCCGCAGTCTCTTTTCAATCTCTTACTTTATTCATACTTTGATGTTCTCTTCTTTCAGTCACACATTCTCTCCTGTTGGTTAGTTTCACAGAGCTACTTGTTTTACTTTTTTTTTTTTCAAGATATTTTTCTGTTTTGTGCTGAGTGAAATTCAGGTTCGAAATGAGAGAGATTGCAAGAGAAAAAGTCAGACTCTCCCACACCAGTTAATTTCTAAATTGCTTTATGTGGCTGATGCTGAAAAACCTACTCCGTCCTCGTGCCTGCCTGGAAATTATAAATAATTGTAACAGATGCGCCAATATGGCCGGCCTCCAATAAACGAGGCCCCAGATAATTTGACCAGCCCCCTTTGACAGGCCAATTTAATAAAACATGAACAAAATCTTCCTCACTAATAATTTATCATCCCCTCTCCTCCCCTTTGGTTAAAGTTGATTACCCTGGCAGTTAACAAGGTCACGCCCAGATGCCAGGTTTCTGATAATGCGATCAGGACTTGTTGGAAAAAAGGTGATGACATCCTGCCTGGTTGTGTTCCTGAACTGAACTCCGTGTGTAACACATTTGTGAAGTTGTGTGTGTTTTTTTTTACCCTGTTTTTTTACAGAAGTGATTTTGATAGTAAGAGAAAAATGGATGGAAAATGTTTTTTTCAGTAACTTTTTTGTGATTATTTAAGACAATAAGATGATTGTGTGCAGCCATTGGAGCCCATTTACAAATAGGTGAATTTAAATGTCACAGTTAAGAACACATGCTAAGCACTTGTAAAATGTAAAGGTCATCCGGCAAAAGAACTTCATTTCTGAAGCAGTGTAAGAGTAAGTGTCTTTACAGGCACACAAAAAAAAATTGCCAGAAAAAAAGGCCAGATTTATTTCCATAATATCTTTAAACGAACAAAATATCTCAAAACCCTTTAGTAAAAGAGCCTTAAAGATCAATAAAAACTAAGTAATATTGGGAAAAAAACTGTTAGACACATTAACTTTTTTTCTATTTTTGTTTATTGTTATAAGTTTTTAACAAGTTCCTATGAGAAGTCTTTTATTCGGGAGATGTTAGAAAGTTTGTTTAAAGAATCGTAGAGGATGTATAACCAGAAAGCCAAGCAATGGCTGTTCATAGCGAGATCAATTTCCAGTGATTAGTTTGTCTAAAGCTAAAGTACACAAGCTTTTAAGAATCTCTTTGTGGTTCAAACAACCAGCTTTTTTTCATTCTTTATAAAAATGTGACTTTTGTATCCATTATTTACATTGCAACTACAATTTCTGGGCCACAGACATCTATGTTGCAAGATCTGTTTTTTTTTTTTTTTTTTACATTGGTCGATTATACACATTGGGTGCATTAAACTATGTTATTCAATATTCTACACTGTAACATTTACTGGAACTACTACAAAGTTTTAGAAGGGATTTTGAGTTTTCAAGAGTTTTCACATGGTGAAAATGTGCCTTTCGGATGGCCCTGGTCTGAGTAGTGGTAAACTTGGCTCTCCTTTCAGGAATTTTGGCTCACTACTGGACAAAAATGCTGTCAGTCTAGAGAAAAATTTAAGAATTCTGACAAACAAACTTAACAGCAAACAATAACTTTTGCCATTGAGAAAATATTTTCTTTAAAAAAAGTAAAGCAGTTTGAGGAAATGGATCAGACAGTTGCATGTAAAATAGCTGGGTGAAGCGTCCTGTTGTTGATTAGCGCAAACTGTGCAATACATCTTTTCTAAAGAACTGCCCAGCAGACAGCTGTTGAATAGGTCTGCTGCAGCTTCACTGTTGAGATTTAAGAGTCAGATTTGACTATTACAAAGACATAATTCTGTTTTTTTTCTTTTTAAAAAATTCTGTTATAGATTAGTTGAGTTTGAATTCATTGTACTTTCTTCATGTCACTGTTTCAGCCAGGCTTCAAATGTCAAACAGGTGTCCTCTCATTTAAATCTAGAATACTTTGGACTATAGTGTGACTTCATTGTTTACTCGATGGCCACAAAGGGCCCAAATCCTTCGGTAGTAAAACAACCTTAAAATCATCAGCCCTTCCATACTGTTGACAGTTGGTATTTGTGCAGATTTGCTGTGTTTTTTTGTAGTGCTGTATGACCATTGCCTGTGTAAATACTGGACAGCGCCTGTGTCACGGTACCCATAGGTTTCTGAAGAGCGAATTTGAAGCCCATAAGCGGGTCCTACTGTTGACATCTTGGTGTTTTGTCATTGCCAGAAAATCTAAAAATAAATGAAAAGGTAGAGCTGAGACGGCTCCGTCATGGTTGAGCCAGCAGGAAGTACGCAGCTGTAACCAGTGATAGCGCTCTAACACCCCCCAGAGTTGTCATGACGGTGAATTTGACCTATAAAACCGAAAAAGGTTTTTGGAGCCACTCTGTAAACATGTTTATTTCAGCTGTGATATTGGACATTTTAACATGGGAGTCTATGGGGATTGCTCTCTCTTAGAGCCAGTCATCATGCGTTGCGGCATTGCAAGTATTTCCATTTCCGTATTGGCTTCAAAATCGGTAGCCAGAGATTACCGCCTGATTATCACCAGATGTGTTGACCTGGTCTAATCTTTCCAAAAATTACTTTGTTTCAAATGTCTAGAACAATGCAGAAAACTTGCAGACCAAAGCTGTCCTGCCATGGTCCTTTAAGAGAGAATGCACCTCCTTCTGACAACTTTTCTAAACAAGCCACACTTGTTTATAGCTTTTTTTAGTTGGTCAATTTTAATGTTAAAAATAGTAATTGAAACTTGTATTGTCTGAAAAGAACATTTTAAGGTTTTTTGGGTTTTTTTAACAATACCTCGACTGTGCATTTAATAGGGAGAACATGGGTGCTGATTTCTTAGTTCATTCATATTAAAGCATTTGGAGTGTAGTGCCTCCTCATTTTTGCTAATCAACAATGACACTGTAACATTTCATGTGCTGTTGTTCACTTTAGGTACAGACCAGATGACTTTATTTTATGTTCTGATGCGTAAAAGCTTGAAAGACGGTGCACGTCCTTATTCACATGACTGTCTGCATGTCTGACTCCCTCCGTCTTATTTTCTGTCTCACTACCACATGCATTCTCTGTTTTCTTACAGGCAGCGGTGTCGGAGCAGACTGACGCTGCAGCTCAGACGTCAAGGCCTTGCTCTGACCAGTCCTCCACTCGAGGGTCAGATCCTAAGCCAGAGGACAGGAATTTCCATCACAGATCTAAAAGCACTGTCAAAAGGCAGAAGGTAGGTAAACACATTCTACTGGCTATAATCCCAAAGACAGCACATGGGTGAGCAGCCAGCATGCGCACACTTGTATATTACCACTTTACTTGGATTAGATCAAAGCCATAGAGAAGAGTTATAAAGAGAGCAGTCTGTTGAGAATCATGTGATACATCAGACCCTGCCTCTGCTAACCTTTGTCCTGAACTTCCCAATACACACAGTCAGATGCCCCTCCTACTGTGACCAGGCCGGCGTGTGCTGCTGGTTTCACGCATGCCTTGGGCTCAGACACTGGCTAATTTACCGCTTCAGCAGTACATTATGAACAAAAAAGAAGCTTTTGATCTTCTCTGTATCCCACTCACAATTTTGGCAGGACAAGTTTCTAGATGGCCTCACTCACTCTAAAGATGGTCTAAAGACACATTGTTTGATTTATATCCCTGTCCTCATTATATCTTACACTAAAGCACCTCTGTATCTCCCGTTTATACACATATTATTCTGGTGTTCAAAATATATGAATAGTATTAACATAATTTGATTAACCTTTTTTTTAAACAACTCTTTGTTACTTTTGTACACACAACTGTTGCACATTATTATGGACCTATAATTTAAAGAATGTGTCAATTTGAATAATTTTGGTGATACTAAAGTGGGATTGAAATGCAGTTTTCACTCCTTACATGTTTTATGTTTCATTAAACTGAATAAAAACCCAAATCATAATTAAATTTACTAGACTATAAATCAGCGCATCATTTTGTTTTACTAGGCATTAAAAGACCCTTCTCTTTAAGAGTTGGAGAAATTTAACAAAGAGAAAGTGAAGAAACAATGACCGAGATGTTAAAGTTTTACTATTTTTGCATACAACTCTGTTTAGATTCAGTCCTTTGTCGGCCCCAACCAGTGACAGTATATATAGCCCCAACTGTACACTTTCCATCTGCATTATATGCTCATGTTGAGGCGAGGCTTCTTTATTTATTTGTTTTTTGTGTTCCTTAATTCTTTCTTTTGAAGCCAATATTGTGGATCCACAACTCTTCCCTTGTTCAGATCTTAGCCATTATCACAAAAATATACAGAGAAGTTCAAACATGCAGAATTAAATTTACAGCACTTCAAAATGTCTGTTTTCACTCTACAGCAAACTCAAATGGATCTATTTAGAAAAAGAATAACGATTTTGAACAGCATTAGTAACAGCTTGCATAAATATTGGCCTTTTCCTTTCGGACTTAATCCAATTCCATCCGTGCTTTAATCTACTAACTTTCTTATCATTCATCCCTGACAGCCTTGCTGAAATTTTGCAAAATGGTCAGAGGAAGGAATGGGATCACACACATAACACACCTTTTAAAGATTCCCTGACCTGGTTCAGATCTGTAGGATTATGAACAGTCCTTTATTAGAATCCTTTAGTCCTAAATAATTATATCCCCGAACATGTAGTGTCAGGGATATTATGGTTTCATCACAGCTACCGCATCCACCGCTATTGGACGACCTGCATCAAATTTCATCATTTTTCATCATGACCTCGGGATGCATCCTGCCCTGACGTTATACCGGGCTGGTTCAAAGTTTCATCAACAACAGGCGGAGCTTTGTGACTGATCATGTGCGTCTTTATATTAATGTGTTGTGTCTATTTGAGGATTGGGGAATAGGAGGATTTGGGGCGTTTGGAGATATACCCCTAGCCATCACTTCTGACGGCATAGGCTTTGTTTATTTAAGGCAAATATAACACTGATGAAGCTGTGCAGTGACACAGTTGGTTAGGACTGTGGCCTGACAGCAAGAAGGTTGCTGGTTTAAGCCTCGACTCAGGCAGTGGCATTTCTATGTGGAGTTTGCATGTTCTCCCCATATTAGAGGGGGTTCTCTCCCGGTACTCTGGCAAAGACACGGCCTTGGGGATAGGCTGGATTGGAGTCTCTATAATTCCCATAGGAGTGAATGGGTGTTTGGTTGTTTGTCTATGTGTGTTGGCCCTGTCATGGACTGGGGAACTGTACCCTGACTCTCAGCTCATATCTGCTGGGATAGGCTCCCCTGCGATGGAAATGAGCAGTAGATGATGGTGTAATGATTTACACCAACCGGCTTTAACTTTACAATCGTTTTACTTCTCTTAGGTATATATTATAATCAGATTAAAAGCACATTTGATAACAGTAGTGAAACGAAAAAAGAAGACTTATCTATTGCTCCCAATGACAATTTCTGGACTCGCAGTTTAACTTTAGGCACTCAAGACACACACAGGACATGCTGCTGCAATCATAAAGAGCCTATTGATAGCAGTGACCCTTCTCTCTGAGAGTTTGAGTGACACAGTGGAGAGAGGCAGTATTTAAAACATTTTTTAGTCTGGCTTGCGTGAAAATCACGCCTTTGTCCTCATCTCCCGGCGTAAGCCATCCATCTGCATCGTACACTCCTGTTTACAGAGCCATTACAGGGGGCTATGCACAGGTCAGGTCATGACCACTGTGCAGCTGCTGTGGTGAGGTACACTGTATGGACATCTATTTCAGTCCATCTTTTTTCAGGTCTGTCCTATGGAGTACTAACAATATCTTAGCATAGATCTTTCCGCAAATGTGTTAATGTGCCATCTGGTCATGTGGCAAGTGTCCAGCTGGACCAGAAAGAACAACTGTACCAATTTTCAGTCATTTGTCAGTGTTTCTCTGTCATTTCCCATATCTCTTTGGGGTAAGGCAATTAATCAGTGTTTTTCGTATCATTCTGGCCAGCTGAGAAAAAATAATTGTCATTAAGCTCATTATTAGTCATGTCTTTCACAATATATTTCTACATTTAAACCTTCTCAAAGTTGATTCTCAGTAAGTTAGGCTATAACCGGTCATCTTTCATTTTAAATTTAGGTTTGGATAGCCATTTTGGCGTCTGTGTTTCCCCCAGTACATACAGTCTAAGCCAGTTGGCCTGCCACTCGTCAGGAATATGCAGATCAATCTGCTAATTAGTTGCATAGAGTCATTAAGGCCGAGCTAGAACACATGGTTGGCACCCATGCGGGTATGCTAGCAGAACCTGGCGCACCAGGTCACTGGAGTCAACTGTAGCCCCAGGACACATTCCCAAACACTCTTAAATACATGTAAATTAATCTCTTACATGAAATGATTGAAAGATATTCTGTTTTAGTAAAATTAGACTCCATATCAGTAATATCAGTAAGGTTCAAAAACTGCAAATAACATTTTTGTTAAATTAATTTCTAAAGTAATTAATTTTAGTTAATTTAATTTTAATTAGTATTCAACTTTTACTGGACTCTTATTCACATTTACCATTTTGTACCTACTTTGGGTTTCACAGGGATGGTTACATACATCAGATTCCATTTCCTAGGAATATTTCATGTCCTGTAACTGGATACAGTGTGACCTGGGTTTGTTTCCCAACTCTGTCAAAAGTTACATGATGATCTGTTTTTCACTTACAAATGTACAAACATGCCTTTCCTGTCAGTTGTGTGGTAAACACCTGAAACATATCTGCTGCTCTAATGGTTAATTTGTGAGATTATTAATAAAAAAAAAAATCCCAGGACCTGAATTTTTTACACACACCTGAAGTCAACAGCATTAACAGGTGTCACCTCCAATCTTAAGTTTTTCAACAGCAGAATGCATTATCACTTATTAATACAGATTAAAACAATTTTCTTTTTTTTTTGGGGGGGGGGGGGTGCTACTGTCTCAGTATCCTATCATTAACCTGCTCACTACACTCTCACTACCTCTACCTCCTTCTTCTGCTTTATTCCTCATCTCCTCAACTTGCCCAAGGACTGTTGGGCATTTAGTCGCATTGCATATTTTAGCCTGCCATCTGGTCAGCCCTGCCTGGCACCGCATGGGGGCTCCTATCTTCTAATATTCATATTCTACTAGCATATTGTTCCCACTGCTTTTGCACAGCCCGGCCCCAGCACTTCTCCATTTTTTTTTCATTTATTTCTACAGAAGAGACTTGCTAGCAAACTGCCCTCCCCACTCCCCGTCCCCCTCCCATCAGCAGCTCTTCCAGTTGTCCTATCAAGTGTAACCTGGAGGCCCCTAGTAGAGCAATTAGAGCGGCCTCCCTGCCCACCTCTTGTAATGAAGCCCAGCACATTCTGGAATCTATAGCCCCTTTAGTCTCCCCTAATGGGACATCATTATTGTCAAAGAAACAATGTAAATGGAAATGAACATACTCATTAGCCAGTCGCAGGGAGAAACCTTTGCTGCTCTCAGCTTGCAACCCTTGCTTCCAAACACACACACACACAAGCACACACACACGTGAACCTCCTCCCTTCTGTTTCTGCGGACTTCTGCTCCAGCTTTCTTTATTCCACTGGCAGCATATTTGTTTGGTTCACACATATACACACAAACAAGCCAATGTTCTCGTTTTACTCAAGGTGAGAGGGGAATGGAATGAACATAGATAATTCCATTATTGGCATTCACTCAATGTTTTCTGCAGATGTTAATTGCTGCATGGGTTTGTGTCGGTCTGTGTAAGTAAAATGTGCTCGAGTTTTCATTTGAGTGCTTCTTTACTTACCTCTCCCAGAGCACACCTGTGCAGCGGTCCAGGTCTTTGTCCCCAGCTAACAGTGTCGGACTGGGAAGTGGGAGGAGAAAAGGAGCAGAACAAAGAATTCAAGACCTTGAGGAACTGCTGCAGTTGAAGGTAACTCAAAGTACATGAATATGTATGTATTTAGATACTTTCCTTTTTTTTTACAATAATCTCTTCATAATTTCTTTTATTTCCTTATTCTTTGATGCTCACTTGAACAGCTCTACTAATTTGCAGTCCACAGCAATGTCCTTTTTTCTTCTCTAATTTTCTCACCTGTTGTAACACAGTCATCATCAATAAGACTGAAATAGTGATTTTATTGGACATATTAACAAACTTCTATGCATTGACATCGGGCAAAACTAATAGTGCTTGTTTCAGTGGCCACAATATTACTTTGTCCTGTAAGATCCAAAGTGTTTCGTTGACCACTGCTACCACTGTCTCCTCCATGACCTTCCCTTCCTATGTCTGCGCACACATCCACACATGTGTGCACAGACAAAAACAGAGTGTGCGTAGGCAGTGAAACAGCAGGATATCTGCTATTGAGAGGGGGATGGAATAACACCCCCCTCAATAAAACAAATCAGCTCTATTGGGGGGGTTAACCTTCTTGTGCTCAGTAATGTTCCTCTGACATGATTCTTTGTCCCTGTGTGTGGGTTTTTTTGTCTCCCAACTGAAAGCAAAAATGCAACTAAAGTTCACCTCTAACTTATGTTTTCTTTATTTGTGGAAAGTACAGATTCTTCTTTTCCATTTGAACTTTCCACTAAAGCTGTCCTCATTTGTGCTTTTCCTCATCCTTTCTATCTCTGCGGTTGACCAGCAAGTGAGTGATTATGCAAAGGTCATCTCCCTTTGAACACAATCCCCAGAACGCATTAGACATCATTTCCTTGTCAGATCTGAAGTGTCTGAATTACATCACTGGCAGACACCTAGACAGTAATGCTCAACATAGATTCAGACAGCATGCATGACTGTCTTAGTTAATGGTGCCATTTACTTGTCTACCGGTTGAGGGGCATTTAGCAAAGGTATGCACAGAAAAATGTAACCACATTAATGAGGGCATGAGTTCAGAGGATGATTAAGAGGTTTTGTCCTTTGCTTTGGTTCTGGCAGTACGCTGCGTGCCCTCTACTAGCTGCATTCAAGATCTTACCTTCAGCCTCTCATAGTTCTTTGCTCTGCCCAGGCTGTTGTTGTGCCATTTATCCTGTCCATTTCTCTTTTAATAGAATCCTTTTCAAATTGGGTATGGCAGCCATACATTGACATGTTGACCTTAACAGCCAACAGGAGACAAACAAACAATTCTCTTAATAGTGGCTTCCTCTTTTTTTTTCCTGTACACTTTCAAGTAAGAAGTAACTGTTGCAGTGTAATTATTTTTCAGCTTGAATGTCCACAGATGTGTATGCTGACTGCGTAAGGGGGCATATTGATCGGTAGGCAAGGGTCTGTAGCCTGATGACCAGAGCTAGGCTGCCCAGGGGAAGCTCTATAAGGAGCCTGGGAAGCCATGATGTGGCTAATGCCCTGCCACTTGTTTCTTTAGCTCCCCCGCTATCTTCCATCAGTCAGCCACTAGTCTTCTGTGTCTTCACTCAGCTCCTACTTCCACCAGTTAACACTGCTTTGGTCTTGCCCCTTTCATTAGAGCCTTGTTTTTGAGAGGTTGAGGCTGCTTGAATGGGCCAAGGATGTCTTGCAGATGTCCTCTGTGAATAATCCACACAAGGGGGAATCCATACTTGTCACATTGGCAGTGCGGAAGTGCATTCGATGTGTGTGTGTGTGGACACTTGTTGTGTGTCCAGCACATGTTTGTGTACTGTCTCTGTTCTCTTTGTCCTTGTTAATAATAACAGGGCTGAGAGCTTGCATTTCCCTCTCTGCAGGGTAGCCGTGTCATATCAGCAGTAAACAAGCTCCTTCCCTTCAGAAAGCGCTAGACAACTCTCGCTAGCCCTGGCCACTCAAGCAGAAACCTGTCCTGCATTCCTACATTCACTTTTCCTTTTTGCTGCGCTCTCTAGCTGTCTTTTTAATTTTTCTGTCTCTCTCTTTCCTCCGTTGTTATGAGCTGACTTTCTCGATTTCTTTGCTCTCTTTTCACCTCTGTTTGTCCTGCCTCTTGAAAGTATATTCTCCATTGCCCTCGCTGTTAAGGTCAATGTGATGGGAAGGAAGGGTGCCTCTGCCAAGAAAAATCTATATGTTGCCTTCTATTACTCCTTTAAAGAAAGAGTCCAATCTTGCAATGTTTTAATAGCTGTCAACAACAATGTCAGCTATAAACGTACCACTAGAATACCCATATCATAACACAAGCTGGTCATCAGCTGGAAACTCCACTGAGTGAGCTTCTTCACTTGTTTGTGCGTGTCTTTGGAAACCTGTTGGTGCTTTGTGGCAGCACCGACTTGTCATATAAAAACACTTTCTAAGAAATAGAAGATATACATTCATATGAACCTGTTGGTTTCTTACTGGTAGAGATGTTTCAGCCATTGACCAGTTTAGATACAAACAGGTGACAAATTACAGGAAAGACTGAAAAGACTCACCTTTTCTCTGAGGGAATCCAGGAGTTCTCTGTTCTGGAAGGAATTTTACTGGCATGATTTGTTCAATATTTCCAGAGGAAAGGGTCCATGCAGTTCAATAAAAATTATTCCATGTAATTAGTTTTATCTTTCTATCATCTGTTCTGTCCTATGTATAACATAAGTGTGCCCTAATTTCGTGTTTCTCACCCCTGGTCCTCAAGTACCCCTGCATGTGGACAACCCTGGTTTGACACAGCTGATTCAAATCAATGAACTTTCTCATCAATTTATTTGCAACCTGTGAACGACCATTTATTTCATTTACGTGTGTTAAGGCAGGGTTGCCTCTAAAACATGCAGGGCAGGGGTACATGAGGACCAGGACTGAGAAACACTGCCCTAATTCATCCACAAAAGAATGCCTGACCAAGACATGATATATTGGATGTTTCTTCAAGTTGTAATTCATCCAGATTGCTAAGCAGCTGCCATCATATCTTCTAATATACTGCAGTGTTGATATACTTGATGCTGACTTGTTTTCATAGTGATGTTTAATTTGACTTGCACAACTTTTAAGAATGAAAATTCTTCTGTCTGCTCCTCACAGATTGAGGAAAACGAAGAGCTGAGAAAGGCTCACAATAGACGCCGCGAACGCCTTTATTTGATTCAAACCAACTACAAGGCAGTAAGGGATCAGCTGAAAGACATAAAAAAGTCGATTGGCTTGTAAGTATGCAGTTTACACTATTGCAAGTTTTATTTGTAAACACTTGTCAGGAAGACATGACAGCAATATGTAAATATTGTCAAATCACACAATACAGAGGACGTGTTAGTTTACACATAGTTAATCCATAAAATACAAAACTTGTGCAAATACAGCTCAACTAGAATTAACTCTAGCTCCACCCAGTAGCAGTGAGTAAAGAGACATTTCTAAACACATAACTCACCTTGCCTCATGTTAAAAGCCCAAGTGAAACGCAACAACCCCATGAAAATACTCAAAAATAGTCTTAGGGCCCCATTGCTCTCCACATGTTGTCTGACAAGACCTGAGTACTAGATTTGGGAAAGAGGGAGAAATTCCTCCCTTTGCCTTTGAAAAGCTCAGAGTTTTTAAGCCCAGTCAGTTTGGGCCATTTTCTGCCAAGTTTATATGTGCTTCTGCGTCTCTTCTCCCTCAGTGTTCATTAAGATGTGAGAGCCAGAGACTGAAGGTGTCTAGTCCTGGGGGTGCAAGGTGTTTGAGAAGGCTTGTGGAGGGGAGGAGGGAAGAGGGCCATCTCCTGCTTTGATGTGTTATCTTTACCAGAAACCACAGGGTTTTTTTGGTGGAAAATATGCTGGAAAATATCATTAACATACATGTTCTCTTTTATCTGGTTGACTTTTACCCCTTTTGTTTGGGTATTTTATTCTTTTTTTTTTTCGGCAACCGATGGTCATTGAGGATATTTACTGTGCAGCTAACCTTGCATATGTTTGGTGGCTGTAGAGGAGCAAAGTGTTAACTTTGTCAGCTGTGTTCTCTCTGGGTTAATTAAAGAAAACAGCAGTGCCATGTGAGCCCGTGTGAAAGTGAGTGAGAGAGCATGTTCAGCCCTAGGCTTGACTTGGCTCCTGTTAGCTCAGTGCAGCTCAACAGCATGTGTCTGAGACAGTAGAAGCAGAGACAGAGATGTAAAGGGAGCTTCAACACCAGAAATGCTGCTGTTACACATTTAAGCAGGTTTTCAGAAATGTAAACTATCTGGTGAAGTAGTGTATGTTTGTCATGACTTTTGTAATAACCTTGATTTTATGATGAAAAAAAAAATTTCTATAACAGGCAAATACGGATTTGGTCATGTCTTAATTTGTTGGTATCATTGCCCTTTTCAGTCAGAGCCTTCCATGGCACCAGCTAGTCAGACAATGTTAAGATCTTGGCATTCATTTGGCAATAAGCCACATACTTAAATAGCTGTTAAATCCACTGGAGTAATGCAAGCCTGAGTGAGAGACAATAGAAAATGACTTAAATACTCCCATTAGTATGAGGAAATCAGAACCCTAACAAGTCAGTGGGGAGAGGCCTTGAGCCTCATTGCCTTTTTAGCTTGTTAGGGATCTCCCAGTAGCTTCCATGCTGTGTCGTTGCTTTTTTTTGGGAAAGATGTTGGATTTTAGTTTTTGCTCCCTTTTTGTTTCAACTATCAAATTTTAATGTTAGGATTGGACCGTCCATGTCTACATGCTGTCACTACTACTCTCCTCTCAATCTCTCTTGAGAAGTGTTACCAACCACATGTTTTTTATTATAATCACTATCTTCCTGTACAGGCAAACACACCTTGGCTTTGTCAGCAGGATAAAGGGGAAGATTTGGTCAAAACATTTCAAAGAGGAATAACTATTCTTGATGAACAATGTTGGTCAGATTGCTACTCAAGATTCAGCGCCTTTACTAATCTGTGAATGAATTGATTAACTTGCAATAGATTTTTTTTTTATTATCATCTTGCGAAGAGACTGCAGTTCCATCTTTACAATGTATTTGCCTCCACATTAATAGGGGTTTGGGGTTTGTACGTACTTTGTTTTCATTTTTTTCTATTGAAATTTCAGATTAGCTCTCTGTACTGTTTTTTTTATTTTCCATTGCCATATCTTAGCTACAAACTTATGTTTGAAAACCATTTATCATTAGCTATTTACTCACAGTTTAGGTAATTTTTGTACATACACAATAAGTTAATATTTTTTCCTTCTGCATTAGAATAGCTTCAATAAAGTTTTTACTAAAGAACAATATTATTATTGTGAAACAGTAAAACACTGTCTGTAATCTTTGCTGTTGTAAGCAATAAGCTAACTAGGCAACAGTGTTTGTCACTGTGGAACAGGGAGGAATAATTACAAGAATGCCAGTAACTGCTACCAAGATCTGAAAGTTGATCTTCAAAACTATCTGCCATTGTGTTTCTCTTAGATCCTGTGTTCATGCTTTTGTTTGGACAATCACCTTTTGCTTTCAAGTAAATATTTCAGCTCGCTAATGTGACATGTTTCCCCATTCAAGATATGTGCCAAAAAGTGTGCTGAGAATGGAAGGGTGCCATGATACGTAAGCAGACGTGTCGCCATCAGAAAGTATATCCCAGCCCTTATGATAAATCATATTTTTCTCCTCAATATGCTCTACTTATTATATGTGGACCCTACATTTAAATTCAAATTGGCTTTGCTGCTATGGTGCAATAATTAGGCTGCTTAGGAAGATTTGAAATAAAGCAAATCCAGAGCAGAGCAGATTTTTAGGAAGTGGAGCACAGTGTTGTGTAGTGTCGGAAGGTGCAAGATCCAGAGCAGATGACTACCAGAGCACATCAATGTTTGAACAGCGAAATGATCACAAAAGATGTTTGTTTTCTTTCTTTCGGCTGTAAAACAGCATTCAGCGAGTGTGTCACATTTTGCTATGAGACCAACACAAGTTGTACATGATTGTGAAATAACAAATGACAATATGAAGTTAAGTTTCAGTCTTACATAAGACAAATTTTAACCAAACTACTGTCCATTTTAGGGATGGGAACGACACGGAATTTGGACTGTCGATTGTCGTGACCCTCATGTCGACTTTTTGTCGAATTGTCGGCCTTTTTTTTTTTTTTTTTTTAAACTGCTAATGCCGCCGGTGGAAAATATTCCAGCTACTGTAGCCTGGCTGTTATGTCTAATAATAACCGATAAAACAATGAGAGAAGGATGCTTTTCAAATGTTTATTAAACGTCTCTGGAAACAAATAACACGCACTTCTTGCCTGCAGAATTTA
>JBAMHX010000005.1:11224688-11236268 GCA_037177515.1 Pseudomugil tenellus
ATACTGCAGGGCACAGGTGGAACATATCAGTAATCAGGTCAGTAGAGGAAGGGTGCATTCAGGGACCACAGGAAAAATTGATTCCACAGACAGAATGTGACAGTTTGCCAAGGTCAAAGTAATTAAGCTAACATATGAAATTTCCCCAACAACAGTTTCTGACCTTATTTAGTGGAGTTTCCACAGATATTATTCCAGCCATTGGTCTTGGTAAAGAAAAAGGAAAAGAAATAAACTATTTTAACTTGCTTTGTCAAGATTCTATCAATTGTAGTATCAAGGAACTGTTTTGACATGCCATGGTGTTTTTTTTTCTATTCCCATGTTAAAATCCATATGGATCTGTTCAGATTATTTGACACACACAGTGAAGAGCACAGAAATTTAAAACCAAATAAAATATTGGCAGTCTTGGAGAGTAATAAAATGTATACTGTGTTGTTTTTTTTTTTTTTTCTTTTATCTAGGATTAGATGATTGGTTACTACACGACCAGCTGATGAGTGATATCAAAAGCTGAGTGCAAATACCGGCCAATCACAAAATAGACAAAGAGTCAACTGGTTCATCAGTATGCTGGCAGTGAGCAGTTGGCCATACCCATTGATACCTCCCTGCCAGTCACCATTACTATATCACCATATTTTCTCAAAATGGCATGAAGGAGAGAGGAAAAAAACAACTTCTTATTTATATTAGAGAAGGAAAAAAAGTTTTTTAATCAGACTGGGGATGATGGGGGTGAGCAAATAAAATTAAGGGTTATTAAAGCATCCGTACTCTGATCAAAGTTGCGCCCATAAACAGATTCCCCCTGATTCAGAGCAATTAGCTGCAGCACCATGGAAAAAGTTCTCTCCATCTCCTTCTGCTTAATAATGGAAACTAAGAGACCATAGGGGAACATGCACTGAGGCCAAAGTAGATCTCTCTCTCCTGGCTCCATGTTTAACAGATTTTAAGCCAACTGTAAACAAATTAAAATGTATAGAATTTTACCCTGACTTATTAAAGCTTCATACATTGCTTAAGGATCGCAGATTATACACTAAACACCTCAAAATCACACAAGGAAAATGAAAATAGGACTGCAGATCCTACCTTTTTTAAATATTTTTTTTCTAGCTCTTGAGACTTCTAATGTATTGCAGTACATGAGTTAATGTTTTATTTTCTGTACATTTAGGTTATCCATGTTCACTCAGGGAGACAAGCATGAGCCCACAGATGGCATTTATGCCATATACACTCATGATCATACACCATGAAGTAATCCAGTAGCTTTACATTGCTCACAGTGGTATTGTATTAAATGAAAACATTTGCCTTCCTCTGTACCCGCCACGGCCCAGGTAAACAGGGTTTAACCGGTATTAGAGTTGCATGGCAGTGACCACATAGCCAATAATGACCTCAGAAAAAGGAGCCCCTCCACAGTAGCAATGACCCTCACAATTCATTTCCAGACCTCTAAAACATTGATTAAGTGAAAATGAGAAACCACTGCATAAGTGAGAGTACAAACGGTACTCTCTCCTCATCAACTACTTTTGCAATTTGTGGATTCTCACTAAATCCTGTTTTAGTTTTCAAATGAAAGGCTAATTGGAATTGAATGTGTGGGGCTAAAGCTGATTGATGAGTTGTATGTGTGCAGGGACTCTGTTGTGGACAGTGGTGATATGCATGTGTGTGTGTCTATTAAATGGAAGCAGAAGCTACTGAGCACAAAGTGTCATTAAGTATTCATAAGTGAGGTGTAGACATTTGAATGACCTCGTTTGCAAGTGTGTTTTTGCCACTATTTATATTTGCATGGCACACAGGGAATGCTCCACTGCCCTGCCACACAGGCAGCGCCCAGGGCTTTAAACAAACATGCACACGTGTGTACATGATTTGCCACTGAAATGTCAAAGTCAAGGCTGCTTATTTGAATACTGCTAATATGGCTGAATAACAAAAACAGAGTGAGAATAAGGGGCCTCGTTACCCCCATGTGGATTGGCCAAATGCAGCAAGGTGGTGTACAGTACCAACAATTTTCTCTTCTTTTATATTCGCATTCTGTGTATATGTTGCCAGTGGAGTTGCTTAGTTTTTGTCTGTCTTTGATCGCCTTTGCATTTACACTTTTAATTTTGTGTGTGTGTGTGTAGGCCAGGTGAGAGGGTGCACCGTGCAGAACCATGGCAGCTACGACAAGAAAACAGTGATGCTGTGTGGAATGAGCTGGGCTACCTGAGAAACCTCAACAGAAAACTCTCCACTGAAAAGTAAGCAACCTGCAATCAGATTGACCTGCCTGAAAAACAGCTATGAACTCTAGATAATTTATTGAAAGTGCAAATTTGTTTAAGTTTTTTTTTCTCCTCCTACGTGAGCACAGACTGACTTGCACTCCCAGTGTCCCTTCTAGTTTGTGGGTGTTAAAATTTTAGTTTGCCCTTCCCAGTTTCACAGCATCCGTCTAGTCCGCTACATCATTACCAGCCAGCAGGGGCAACGGCAAGATCATTAGACTCTGCTCATTTGTAAAACTGGCTGCCTAAAATACACACATAAACTTTCAGGAAGTGAAATCACATTATCAGAATCCCCGGGTGGTTGTGTCTTCTTTTTAAATAATTGCATTTATAATGGAACATGTGTCAAACTAGGGTTCTGCTGTATTGCCAGCATAAGTATCAATCAGATATTTGATGTACTCTGAGCCTATAAAATGTTGAAGTGCTTTCAGTTCACTAAACCTGTCATTGTTGACCATTAAGGGTTTGGTGTCAATACATACATGAAAAAATATTATGTTGTGGTACAGATTTCAAGCCCACTTGACAAAGCATTCCCTTATCTCATTGGTTAAGATTCTTCCCACTTATTTGTTACTTTCTTGTCTTCTTGTCTGCTCATGTCATTTTGTTGACTCCAAATGTAGAATATTCTTTCTCTTGCCTTATTTTGAGCAGAATCTGTAACTGTATCACAAACACTGACACTGGCAGCTACACAAAACATGTCCTAAAGGTACAGTGTACCTCTCCCCTTTATTCCCTTGCCTTCACCTCTCCTCACCTCTTCCCTACTCTATCCTGTTCCTCTACATCCTCATCTTCCCCTTTTCCTACTTGTCTTCCCAGTTGCCTCCCTGCGGCCCTCTGTGATGCTGCAGTAAGTTGAGGCCAGAATTCTGGTACTTGCCCCCCTCCACTGATTTCCCCTCTGCTCACCCCCCTGCCCTGTCCTCCTAATCCCAGCTGAGCTCATTATGATATAGCCCGGCTGCCTCTCTCCAAGCCTGAGTTGTCCGAACTAATTACAAGCTAGCAGCCTTAGTGCCGCCGATGCTGCCTGTTAAGGGATGTCCATCCGCCTGCCTGCTTGGCCCCGACTAGAACTGAGCATAGGCGAGTGCTTGATGGTCCAAGGGCGGGACTTGTGGAAGTGAAGAAACCACAGTGAACACACCGTGTCCTTGGACCTGACCTGCAAGGAAAACCACAAGGGATGGAGAATGGCTAGCTACTTTCCTAGATGTGTACTGGCCTGTCCGTTGGGGTTAGTGTTGATCCCCTTTATGTGCCCCCTGACCATCTTCACCTCATTTCATCCAGTCTTGGTTTTGGGGCCGGTTCTTACCCAGGTGGCTGGTGTAAACTTGGCTGAGATCCTTAAACTTGTGCCTTCGAAACCTCTCCGTTCCAGGGTTTTATGCCTCTTATGACATATCCAAAGTTTTTCCATCTCTTTTTTTATTCTTTGTTGTTTATAATTTAGGGTTTACTTAGCTGCCATGCACAATTTCTGTGTGTCTGTAACTTAAAGTTAAAGAGAGTACTTCTTATTGCAGGAAAGCTGGAGTCCCTGTAAAGTAGCTGATTAGAAACCTGTGGGGCAAGCAGTTTAAAGCTTGTTTTTCCATTGACCGTTCTGTAATAATTGAGCTTCAGAAGGTTATGCTAGATAAGTGTTCGCAATGAACCACTAATGACTAATTAACTCTTGGCAGTTGTGAAATTCATGCCTTTAAATTCCTAGTGGCAGCCTTTAGAAGACAGTCTCTCTTTAAACTCTCATTTCCTTTTCTCATTGTCATAATATCGTTCACAGATGCTTCCTCTCCTCTTCTCTGAAAACTGCACTTGTAATACACTGTCTTGAGGCCCACATGACCATTTCCCACAATGAATATTGCTACGATAACTCCTGCACAGTGGGTCCCCACAGTGTTGAGAAAGTTATCAAACCCTGCTCGCTCCTTACCACCTGATCTCGGCACCTTAATAAGAGATCACAGAAAAAAGAGAGAGAGGTCTGTTTTTCTGCTCTCTTGGCTGATATACAAACACCCTGTGGTTTGGTTTCATGACTAACGGATGCATTAAGCAAAAAATAGTTCTTTGACAACTTTTCACCTGATGTGTTCAGCATACATCCATGACATGAACTCCTAACATTAAAATTTCTTTTTGCAACATTGCAGAAGTTGACTAGCTTTAGAGACAAGGGGTATAAATTAGTCAGTTGGCTACACTTGAGATATGTGAAGAAATAAACTTAAGAACTTCATGTTTAATGTTGAGCTAATCTCAGATTCATATCATAGGCACATGGTGAAAAAGGACTGTAATGATAGACCAAGAAAACACTTGCCCTGCTAGCCACAAGATGAGGGGAAGAGTTTTGAAAGGCCAGTTACATGATTACTGTCATGTGCAACAGATGTGATTTTTGTGTTTTTATTAGGGGTGGAATTTTATTTAAAAAGTTAATCATATTAAATACAGGCTTTGTAGTTGATTTATTCTCTATTAATTACATTTTAACAGCAAAACAATATTTTCCCCAAAATGCAACATTCTTTTTTATTTAAATGGATTTTAATGGACAATGGAAATCATATAAAAGACAAACATTAATACTGTGAAAAAACTCTAGTAATGAAATAAAAAACACATTTAATTGCATTTCTACTCAAAACAGTAAAAAGTAAAAAAAAGTCAATTAATATCCCTGGCCAAAACTAAGCAGTTAGATGGTCATTATAAATACTTTAACTAACAGCTCCAGCTGTTCTCTAATGTCTACAACATGTTGGATAACCTTCATATATACTTTTTGTTATTATGTATAATATCAGGCATCAAGCCAGGAGATCAACTTTACACAGTTTATTTTCAGTCTGGTCACAAAGCAGTGGCGATCTTCTCCTCTGACTGCAGCTTGGTGCTGGATACATGTGAGGACCAACAGCTTGGGAGTGTTTCTGGATGTGGTGGAGTCTGTGCCAGTACTTGCTATTGTGCTACTGAGAAGTGTGTCCAGTAGAAGTGTCCAGTTTCTGTGTTTAAGTAAAGGACCTGACAACAGCTTGCATAATTGTGAAAGTGGCAGAATTTATGTTGCTTCTGACTGCAAGCAGACGTGACATTTACCATTTGCCTTTAAAGACCATTTCTTCATAATCCCACAACTTGGCTTTCTTGCTTCTGTTATGATGCAAGGAGGCCTGCATTAACAGATCATTTTGATTAAAAGAACAAAACACAAGTTGTTTTTGAGCCTGAACGTTCTTTTTTGTTTATTTTTCCTTTTAAATGTAGTTCATTTATAACTGCCATGACAAAAATATTTTGCCAACACCAATAATTTAGGATCACACCTTGATCCTGTTTTTGTTGTAATCTTGGATAAGGTCTGTACTGACACCAATTTTGTTGTGCCGGGTCGCTCTCTTGAATCTTTAATGTTACTGACAAATAAATTTCGAGATTATTTCATTGCCCATCCCAAATTTCTTATTGATCACAATTGAGATTTTTTTCCCCCTAGTACACAAAGCACATATTTGTGTCACACACCCTTGCAGTGTTATATTTGAGGTATTTGTGAGGGCTAGTATCCAAGAAAACTTGTACAGTTTGTCATTTGACATGGACTGGAGCCGAGCATCAATTCATTCATCAAACATTACGGTTAAAGTTTCTCCTCTACAGTTGTTTGTTGGTGGAACACACTTTGATTGAAATGTTGTTTGCTCATAGATGCTTGCTTACTTTAGAATAGTATTTTCTTTAAGTTTTGGCTTTTTTTTATGCAGCCGAGGGACCAAAAGAGAAAAGAAACATTCTCTTCCAAGATATTTCTTCACACTATCTATACTCTGAGAAAGTAGAGCAGAATTTTCCAGGCATTAGGATGGATGCAACTGGAACTACAGTATGCCTAATTCTAAAGTATGTTTGAATTTTAAAGACAAAAGCTTTTTTATTGCATTGATACTCAGATGGCTTTTTTCATTATAGCAGAGAGCCATTTTCTTTCTTTTATGGTATCTCTTTTTATATTGTTATCATGAACTGAAAGAGCATGATACAAGCAGCCAGCTACACTCAAAGCATTTAACCTGTTGAGAAATATGTTTGTTTTCTGGGTTTTTTTTTTAGGGGAAAGATGCAAATAAATAAACTAATTGACACAACGGCTGATTTCCTTCCAGTTGTGGTACGTTTCTGGCAAGCAACTACGGGCAGGGTGGGCTAGAAAAGTCGCAGTGGGATCATTTTATCTGCCTCATTATGCATCTGTCTGCGGCACTCCATGTCCATGCTTGTTAATTGTTGTTAAAGGTCTGTTGGTAAAAAGAGGCAGGGATTATTTAAGCTGCATAAACAGAATAAACACATGCAGTGCACCCTTAGACTTAAGATGCTACACTCAGACGACATCAAAGCATAAATTAGATAGCGATTACTGGGGAAAAAGCCTTTGAGATCATTTGCACTGCTCCTCTGTAGAGTGTGACCATTATGGACACGAACCTCCCCAATAAGTGACGTTGACTCTAATTAAGTTTAATAAAGTTTGCCCTAATGTTCCTCATATTCCACTATTTCTTTTCTTTTCATCTTGATTTGCTAAAAGGTATTAGAAGTAATGAGAGTCTTTTGCCCTCTGGACCAGGACTCATTTGAAGGAGGGACATATTTTTTCACGAAAGCTAACACACACAAACAGAATGTTTCATACATGTTTCTAATTTAGACAACTAAGGATTTTCCCTCATTAATTATTTGGGAAGTGAATTAACACGTTAAAAATAAATAAAAAGAAACACATATCTCTACTTTTAGCAAGTAATGACGAACTGAACTTCAGTATGCCATTGAATCTTATATGACTTCAAAGAGGCAAATTAGCACGCAACGATGCAATCTGACACATTTCACGCAGTAGAAACGTTTATGTGACTATTTCCTCTCAATTGACAATAATCTTTCTCAAAAATGTCACAATGTTATATTTCTTATTTTAATTTTGGATTCCTTACTTCATTATCATGCTGCTGAAATACTCAAAACAGCTGACAGCTGAGGTTCTTTTTGCTAGTTGCTGTAAGACAATTCCCATTTACCGTTCATATCAAAGGCTTACACCTAGAAAGTCTTATTCCTGAAGACCCAAACAGCTAAAGACCTGCTGTTTGCCCATGCTGCTGCATTGCCCTCAGCTACAATACATCACATGTGAACTCCATTAGTTACCATTTCTGCTGACTGCAGTGGCTTATCCACCCAAATCGTCCATGAATGAGCAGCCTTGTAGCCTGAGTTTAACCTTGGGAGAATCCCCTCACACTACCTCCAAAACAAAAATCTTTCCCCAGTTATGAAAATGCCAGTGGCGGTTTCACTCTCGCTCTATGGTCAGCTTTTCTCCTGTTTTTATATGAGAGCAAGAAACAGGAAGCTGGCACGGGAAAGCACAATAGCTGCAGAAGATGTTGTGCTGTGCACCCTAGTGGACGAAGGCTAGCTATTTGTGTTCTAAACCATGTTTGGCGCTGCCCAGGTAGAGACTAGATCAAATGACACAGAGTGGATGGCTCAGGGCTGAAGTTGGAGTAGTGCATGTGAGCAGAAATGTTTATTAAAACAGGGGGGAAAAGAACGGCCTGAGACACAGACTAACTTTGCACACTACGTGATTACCAAATTCAGCACCTGTGTTGCCTTTTGTTAGCTTGTTTGGCATCTATGCCTGCTGAGTGATAACTTAGCACTTCACCTGAGGTTAAGAGAGAATTGTAAATTGTCCAACCAATCTTTTTTTAAGAGAAATAATACTGCTATGAAACTAAAGATTCTCTTCTTTTCACTGGTTTGTCAGGAATTTACACCTTCATTTAAGTTGAATTTTAGGTGACTGGAAGTGTTCAGGCATATAGAAAAAGTTGTTTCAGGAGCAGTCAGCTAAAGTAAGGGATGCTGCTGAAACGAATCTTCAAGTATCATGGTTTAACACCAGATCAGCCTTACATTGATACCTGATCAAAGCAACTCCTTCACAATAACTCTGTGAATAATAGAATTGCACTTGCAATGACTTTAAAGCTAAATAAACCAGATCAGTCAGCATATAACAAACATTACAAACCTTAACTATACAAATGACTAAAGATATTTGAATGTATTTTTTATTTTAAGAAGATTTTAGATTTCTTTTCCCCTCAAACATGTTATTTAGTAAGGGTTCAATAGTCCTCTCTGACAATAAAATCCAGCCTCCTTTCCATCTGAAAAACAATACTTATCCTTTAACGAAACCAAATGTTTTGCACATGAACTTTGGTTTAGCGTCAATACTATCAGCATCTAAAAAGGCATAAAAGAGAAACATGAGATGGATTTGGCTCTCTCTATATACTGCATATTTCAGCTCATTGGTCCCATTAACAGCCTGGACACAAGGTAGTGCCGGTGCCTCATCGACCTGAGTACATTTATGGACAAAAATCTATAGAGATGTGACACATATCCATCTGGTCCTCACCCCCCTGGAGAGTCATTTGTGTATTTGTTTAAGCTTTGGACCAGGTATCTGGAATGTGTATAGTACAATGTTAATTACTTTTCTTTTCCTCATATGTATTTTTCTGGGAATTTCTATGAAATTAAACTTACAGCTGGATGAGTTGTTCTAATTTATGCTGAGTGCCATTATGCCCATCATAGTTAGCTGTGACCCTGTGCTGCCTGAATAAAGCTAGATCTCCAAAAGGAAGACCTACCTTTTGTAATGAGGTTAACTGAGAGAAGAATGGCACTACAGAAGCTGGAGCTTGATTGTGGTGTTTTTTCTTAGACTCTGTGGAACAGAGGGGAGGGAAGTTAGGTGTGTGTTTCAGGTGTGCTTGTCTCAGTGGGCTTGTGTGTATCCTCAGTAGACTACAGTTGGGGTCCTAATAATAACTTGAAAGTGCAAAGTCTAGAGCGTGGCTCCACATAATTAGCCTTTAGCAGGAATCAAACTAATTGCAGAGAGGTAATTGGGCACACTTTACAGCCTGTTTGTCTGTTACGATACACACAGAAACACACACATAACCACAACACACTTTTCTACCTTGGTGTTTCATGTTGTTTGTCACTTTGATTTCCAGATGAGCTAAAAAGTGTTTTAATTAGTGGATTTCTGTACCAAAGCCAGTATATAATAATCAAGTTAAATCTGTTCTTAGCTTAGAGATTTAAAGAAATTTAATAAAATGTGTGCTTTGACATGCTTGTGCTTTAAAACATTTTTAGACCTAATGTTTCATTTAAGATCTGTTTTCAGGAAAATGTCAAATTTTCTACTAAAATTGTTTATTTCTCAGCTTCGGATTAAATGTAAAAAATATCTAAAATATCAATATCAACTGATCGACTGACCAATATCTATTCTCATAACTATTTTCATGAACATTATTGTGATTATGGTCAATATTGTTGCTATTGTACAAGGTCTAGTAAACCACACATCGAATAAACACCATAAATCCAGTTTAAATGCTTTCCAAAATTATTGATTAAAAAAACCCTTTTTCAATAAATTAAAGAAATTTTCTGTGACTGAGTTCAGAATTTTAATATGAAGAAGCAGTTATAATATAGCAACAACTACTTTTTATTATTTATTGTCCGAGAAAATGTGTTGGAAAGGAACCAGGATTTATTAGAAACACCAGGAATACTTGGCAGACTAAATATGTTGCAGACAGATTGTTGTCTGCAGTATCGGATTGAGGGAGTCCTTTCTGCTGTGGAGGACTTGTGATCATAGAAGCTGCTCTTAAATCTGGTCATTAAACAACTTCATTTAGCTGATTGGCAAAAACTTTATTTGAGTTTGAATATTCTTCAAACAGGGCTGTGCTAGTTGTGAATGTTTGAAATGTTTCATATGTTTACATCTATACTTGAAATATTGCGAATGCTGCGCTGTGAAATGACCCCATCATGTTTAAGCTGCAGCTTTTAGAACCAGACCGTAGATTCCCAATCTAGCTTGGCCTTCATCATGTGAGTAACATTGTCATTCAGGGTTACATCATTTTAACTAGTGTGCTTTTCCAGAATTATCCTTGACAGATTGAGACTGATTGGCCAGAAAGATGAACTGAAGCAACTTTTCTGTGGACTAATCCCTTCAGTATTTACATTATCTGCCAAAAGGTTTACTGCTCCACTTCAATGCTTCAGAAGTGTCTGCAGGACTATTTTCTCTTCCCTTCTTTGCTAAACAAAGTTGTACCCAGAAAAACCTGGAAAATTTAGTTGCACACACATTTTAAGTTTCCATTATGCTTTTTTATGTTTCAGACTGAAATATATCCAAATTAATGATATGTTAAAGTAGTAACTTTACTCATATGGCTTTGGTTTTAGCAGACGGACTACACAGACATAATAGGAGAAAAAATAAATCCTTTTTTTATCAATGTGAAACAAAAGCTTCATGTTAGTAACAACTGCCTTAACTCTCTAAACTACTGCCTATTATAAAACTTATCTAGGTCAACTATCTACTTGTGGTGTTGAAGCGAGTTTAAGCTTGACATAAAAGTGGATTGAAGAAATATTTACAATGAGTTTGTATGCAGAGCTGGGTTGAAAGAGGAGCTGGATATGCTGCGAGTCCAGGCTGCTATGGATCGGGCCACTGTAAAGGAGCTCCACTTGTGTCTCAGTAATGAACACCAAGGTGAGCTTTTTATTATATTGGGGTTTGTTAAAGAGTGTGGCTTAAAAATAACTAACGAAATGACTAGAATTCTTTAAAACCATTGTTTTCCTGGCTCGTGTTTGACCTGTACTGGTTGAAAATATGCCTGTCCAACAAAGAAACACCTTTAATCTATCCTTTCTCCTCTGGGATACGGGTTTTAATGAGCAGAATTAATAATACTGCTCTCAGTGGAATCAACACAACAACTCAATTAAGTCTTGATCAACTCCTTGCAAATTGATTGGGAGATCAAACAGTGTCCTTCTTGTCTGCACACATCATTCTCAGGGTTCAAAAGCGCATCACTTTTAATCCCACCTGTGACGCTAGCAGGAGCCAACCATTTAAACCAGTTGCCTTAATTAAAGTAGTTCAATTCAGATTTATTCTAAATCTCTATTCTTTTCTTCACAGCTACTGACAGTGTGTTGGAGATGCAAGCATGGTGTAAAGGATTTCAATAATTAGAATAAAAGACTGTCTTGGTAAGAATTCCATGAATGAATAAGGGGGAATATAGTTTGCCATCTTATA
>JBAMHX010000005.1:11247960-11273389 GCA_037177515.1 Pseudomugil tenellus
CCCCCCCCCCCCCCCCCCCCCCCCCCCCCCCCCCCCCCCCCCCCCCCCCCCCCCCCCCCCCCCTTCACTTGTTGTTGACTACTAGTACTTCAAAAATTTAATCAAAATTGAAGCCAAAACGATTCATATCAGATTGTTATCCGTGTTGCTGCTAAGGCTAAAAACAGGAAGAGATTTGTGTATGTCGTACTAGTTGCGTGATTTCGTCACTTGCGCTTTCATGTCGGAATTAAAAGCAAGCGAATAAACGTGATGCCATGTAAGGCTTTATTCAGAATTAAAATTCCCATGTAAGCTCGAAGAAGAATTTAATTTGGAATTAGTTCATTCGGAATTAATCATTTGGAATTAAAAGCATCATTTAACTGTACCCACTATCAGTTTGTGGAGTCTAATCATAACAATCCTGATGCTTTTTAGTTATCACCACTAAGTTTGGCAAAACTTTAGTTTTTGGTTGTGTTATCATCTCCTGTGGCCTGACTTAACCAATCCTTCCTGTCGATCAACCTGCAGAAGCTGACCTCTGACCTGGCTGGTGTGGAGCAGCAGAAAAAAGTCTTGGAGATGGAGCTTGAGCAATGGAAGCGGATTACTTTACCCCCTCAAACCGCACCACCACCACCTGCACCAGTAATAACTCAGTGTTCTTGCCAGGGCAGTTCCATGTCTGCCCCAGCTAACCCTGCCCTTCAGGCTCTGGAGGCCGAAGTCAAACAACTTCAAACCAAACTAAAGGTTAGTGGTCAATAACTTAATGTAATGCCCTCATACATTGCCTTTTTGTGACATAAATTTCTTAAGAGGATGATGGTATTAAATTTTCTGTGTTACAAAGCTTGGGTGGATAATACGGTGCCAAAAAAAAAAAAAATCTCTGAAAGAATTAAAGCTATTCGGTTTTAAGGGCAAAATCTTTTAAAGAAATGCTACATTCATTTTGTGTGGGTTGTGGTACAGTGTGGAGAACAGTGGGGAAAATATTTTTGGGGGTTTTTTTGCACTTACATTTCATTTACTCTCTTTTACCCCTCAGTTGCGCAGTTCTAGATTTTACGTACACTTATTTTTTCCTTTCTTGTTTAAAACATTTGACAGTAATTATTAAATATCAAAATCTTTTCCACTTTAACATTAAATTTGACTAAAGATTTCACAGCCCATGAGTTCTCTAAGAATTCTAAAAGAAACCGTCCAGGTTTCACTTGCAAGTCACTCATGTCTTTAAGAAGAAAAGAAAAACAAAATTTTTGAGTCTTCCACTTAACAAGTAGCATCACCTGAAATTGCATGTGATTTCAACATGAATTAGCATTTCTTATCATTTGATCTTACTTTGGAGTATCTTTCAAAGAGATGAGAAATGGGGAATAACAGCAGCGACGTGCCCTACATCATCGGGAATGAGGTGTGAATGGTACCATAGCATTATCACCCTGTCAGCAGTCAGCTCATCAGTGTCACAGAGCAGATTGCTGCTGTCGTTACTCACATCTGAGGAAGTCATGGTAGGTGGCAGCTTAGGAGAGAGGCGATGGATGCGCTGTGGGGGTGCGAGCACTGAGTGAGTACATTGTCAGAAGCTTGTGCTGTTACAATACCCACAAGAGACAAGGGGCCTTTCAACCAAAGTGCATGTGCATATTTGAATATCCATCATTCTTATCATCACAAGCCGATCTGTCATCACAAACCATTTGTTGCAACAAATAATTCAGTTTAATGCAAAATTAAGTTGTAGATATTGTAGAATTATAAATATTAATACTGTCCAACTTTAAGACTGAGGTTTTAACTAAGCTTCACATTAAAAACTGAAATATTAAGATATAAGAGGTTTATCACTATCAAGACTCTTTGCTATTTGTTTGTTTAATTATTTAATAATTGCTGTTATTTGTAACGAAACCCCTATGAAAGGTGCTTAGAACAGTACATCTATTATTTTTGCTCATTACTAACCTTTTTTTTCCAATGTGAAAAATATAGTATTCCTTTTAACCTCTTTTAGCGTCATGCACCCTCCCACTGTAACTATAATGAGGAGGCATGCTGTGCTTGACCTGCCATCAGCTGTGTCGTGAAACCCGTCCCCACCCCCTATCACACATGCTCAAACGCATTAACAAACGCACTTACTGTGTGCCCTCTCCCCAGAGTGCAAGTGCTGAGGTCACAAGGCAGATGGCCGCTAACAAAGCCCTTCGGGGCCAGCTGAAAGAGAAGGAGGACAAGCTCTGCCAGCTGCAGGACAAGTTAGTTCCACACCTTTGTCTTAATTAGTGTTACTTTTACTTTTCCCTTTGTCTTTTTCCTCTCAGTACATTTCTTTGCTCTCTTTTTTTGCCGTTTTCTTTTTCTTTCTGCATCCCTCCCTATGTTTTGTCCCTGTCCGACTGCGTAGCTTCCTCCCTGTATGTTTGCTTGTTCTCTGCAGCTCTCATTTGCAGTGTTTGATTCCACCATGTGGCAACACTCTATCTCCTGCACTTCACTGATTCTTGCATATCCTTGCCATGTATCGCTTATGAAATTATGTATCTCCTTTAAAGCAAGTAGAACAAAACCGACCTAAGGAATTAGTATGTATAGACATGTGTTCATGTGGGTGTTTTTTTTTCTTTTTTCTCGTGTAGTTTGGGGGTCGTGGATGTGGGTAGCTGATATGGACTAAAGCAGTATATTGATTGTTTTGGTGATGCAGAAAGGATCTGTTTGGCGCATGACACTAGGACCCACCCAGTAGCCTTCTGGCCTGTAGGCCACAAACCCCAATGAGTTGCATGTTTAGTGAATTCAGCACTTGATGTGTTACACAGTCCTTACGCACAGTTTCACACAATTCACCCAGGAAAACAGTTGAGACTTGAACTACAGATCATATTTGAAATGAGAGAGAGGTACAAAGAACAACTTTGCTTTCTTCTCTCGCGCTGTTTTTGTCTGGCATGCTCTGTCCTCTGCCTGCCATTCTCAATAATACATCCAGGGCATGTGTACAAAACCATAAAAACAGCGAATATGAGTTTGTGTGTGACCAAAGCATGGAGGATCAGAGCACGACAGAGCGAGCATCTCTCTGCTGTGTTTGTGTGACAGCTTCTTCCTCTATTTTGGCTTTTGTCACACACTCAGTGATGCACAGACACGTAACTTGTTGTCTCTTCTGGCCCACCACTCCATTTGCCTCCATGGAGGGACCCCTTCTCAGAATGAAAGACATGTCTAGACGTTTCTGAAATATACATCTCAGCACACACACAGGGAGCAAGGCTGCTTCGCCTTAAAGAAGAGGGGAAAAAAGAAATGAATTTCAAAGTACACCGGCATGTCCTCAGTCAATATCCGGCACTATGGCCCTGCCTTATTTATGAAACTGCTTCTTTCATCTTTAGCCCTGTTGTCTATCAGCCACATGAAACATCCACCCGCTCTTCATTCTTAACAACACACACAGAAAAGTGTGCTCTCGCTCTCTTTCTTATGCACGCACACTTCAGACCACTGACGGTTATCATTACAATACACGCATGTTTGATGAACAATATTGCCAACAAGCACAGAACAAAGGGAACAAACGTGTGAGTGATCGGGATATAGTTCGAGGCTCTCTTTCTCTCTTTCCACTAAAACTCATAAATAGAGATCACACGCTCCAGCAGAAGCTCCATATATCCTTCATTCTTTTTTATCCTCTATTCTTTTTGGGGTGTGGAAGAAGAGAACATCTAAAATAAATGTTGTCGGTCTAATTGCCATTAGCATTGGGGCAGAGGGAGCTGGTGGGGCTCTTATTGCTGCACTTCGTCTTTAAGTCAACACCAGACAGTCATCTGAAAGGTTCAATATGGGTTTTCTCATTAATGGCCAAATCCATGGGGTAACCAGCCAGCTCTACTTCCTCCACCCCCAAAGTCCCCAGGCCAGACTCCTCTCTCATTTAATTTAATGTCACTCCAATAGGACAAGCTCACACTTATTTAACCAGTCCGCCCTCAGGCATTCATCCATCTAGAGAGGCAGGGACATTTACTCACACCAAAGCATTTGCTGTAGCCTTGCATCATCTGTTTATTTAAAACACACATAACACTATGTGTGTTTGTGTGTGTGCGTGCTAAGACAGCCACTACATCTTTGAAAGTGAATGAAAAAAGGAAAAGCATTTAATTAACTACATCCTTATGATCTTTATTCTATTTGTTCCAGTTCCCCAAGGTATAGACAACCATGAAAAATGCCTTATATCTGCCTTTTATGAAAACAGAATAAAACATGCTAACACACTCAGATCACTTAAAAAAGGCCTCACTGCCGAATTCAGGAATATTAAACATGTAAATATTGAGATTATTGAAATAGGTAATGAAATATGGTGTGTGTTTTTTTTAACAGCAATGACATGCAGTTTACAAAACAGAGACATTGTCGCTCTTAAGGGAACAACACACAAACAAACAGCACTTTTAGAGCATATTCTCTTTATAAATAGTCTCTTACAAGCAAAGTCTCCCTGCTGATGTGTTTTTATGTGGCTGCCATAATGCTGAGCTGAAAATAATAAACATTTAAATGCTTGATTACAGTCTCTCAAGTAGTGTCACTGCTGATTCGAAATGCCGTTTGTCAAAAAGCACTCCCTAATCACACTTAAAGTGGCGTTCCCTGCCAGAGCACTTGTTCTAATAAATGCCATTTAGAATTACATATGCATCCCCATTTCACACCCCTCCACTTAGCCAAGCAGCATGCCAGTGTATTTAGTTGTCATAATGAGCTGTCATGCCTGATGTAGCGCATGGGGACACTGTGCCTGCCAGCTTTGAGTGTATGTGTCTGTCTCTGTGTGTCTGTATTAAGTCTGCCATGTTCATAGCTGTATTGTAAGTGTGCCTACACAAGAGAGACAATATCTATATGGAATTCATACTCATGTACTCCATGGTTTTCTGCATGCATCTCTTTTGGTCATGTATTCAGAGTGAGCCACGTGGAACGAGACATTAACATGAAAAGGCAGCTGGTGGATGATTTGAGGACAAGACTGAAGGTCCTGCAGGACATGGAGAAAAGCTACCGGGACCAAGTTGAGGATCTCGAAAAGAAGGTAAGCACAAACCATTGCTACTCATCATAAAACAGTCTCATTAGAGTATTATAGTTTGTCAACAAGAGCAGGTTATATCTTATTTGAAGACTAAAAGGAAAGTGCTTACTTAATTGATAACTACAAACCAGATTTTATTTAAATTTAAATCAACATACTGCATATTTGAGTGTCTCATGTAACACTGTAGCTGTCCTACCTTATTTCCTTTCCTTTCCTCCATCATCGTAATTTACCTTTACACTCTTTTTCTATAGGTGAAAACTTTATCAGAGGAGGCCACCAACAGGAAAGCCCTCATTGAATCTTTAAAGAGGAGGTTAAACGTAGCAATGGCAGAGAAAAGCCAATATGAGGCTTCCTGTACAAAACTAAAAGAGGACCTTGAGAAAAAGGTGAGAACCCACCACACAAAAAAGAAACAGCCACAGCATCTTGTATCTTAACAGAACGCAAGTATATCAGATAATTTCATGTGTGTTTTCAATACAACTTTACTTTGTGCAATAAGGACAACCACACCACGTCCATGTCATGTCACTATATTGTATACAGTACCTGTTGATGTTTTTATTTATCTGTTTATTTGTTTTGTATTTAGTCAGTTATCAAATTAAAATGATCATGTTATGATAAGAAAGATTTTCTTTTGGATGACGGATAAAATCCGACCCCTTTGCTTCAGCTATAGATTGTTAGACATTTTTTCCTAAAAATATTTCTTTTATATATTCACATCAAGCTATAAAGTGCAAGTGCTTGGGTAGATTTTACTCCTGAGATGTTCAGGAACATATGCTGACGTTTCGGTCCAGCCTTTCTGCTGTTGCTTCTACCACAGCGGGAGAGTTTTTGAGCTGAAGATTCGCTCTCAGAATATGAGGGTCGTCTGTCTCATTAGCAGTATAAACACAGAAAAAATTTGTGCTGCAGTTAATCAGTTCATTTTTCCATCTTCTGCTGATCTTCTGCACATTTTTCTTGGAGTCTGCATGCAAACTTGCAAACAGTCCAGAGCATAGGCTGCAGACATTTGTGTTCTTACAAACCAGGTGTCTAAAATGTTTCCAGAAAATTTCAGGACTTCGAGCTTTAGCAACAGCCAAATTGTTAAACTATTCTTTTAGGCTATATCCGTCCAAGTGTCTTCAAATCAGCAAAACTTGGCTTGAATAGAAATCCTACTTTAAACTATATCCACAAATGTTTCACAAGCTGATAAAAATTCTCTTTTTTCTGAAACTAGTACATGTTATTTGTTTTGAGCTGACGATGCTGCTTATGCATTTTTACAGGAGCAGCGCGTGTATGCTCTTCAAAGTCGCGTTGGAGCCGGTGAACAGGCTTTGGCTGCGCTGGAACAAACTGCCACTGAGCAAATGGAGGGGTTAACAGAAAAGAGCTCTCATGCCTTAGACAAGCTTCAGAGACAGCTTGGTCAGGCTTACTCCCAGCTGGAGCAGCTTCATTCTTTTATCAAGGTATTTTACTTTCATCAAGGAACAAGTCCAGTGATTATATAATCTGATCATTAATCTTAATTAATGTGATGCATTTCCAATTCTTTCACCAAAAGTTACAGTTAGATGTAGGATTCAGTTCGTTGGTAAATGGGCAAAAGTCTGACACCTGTAAATACATTTTCTTGATCATAGAACACACAAAATAATCTGTGTTGCTGTGTGTGCAACCTCTATGCCTCGACTGCTTGATCCTTGGTTTAAACTGACTTGTTCTAGATTTGGCCAGGTAGGTGTGGAAATATTTGCTAACTCCCAGTAAAGGGTGAGTGTGCTGTCAATTTCCCCACAATCGGTATGGTTACATGCGGTACAGTTACATGATGCTTTTAATTCATAATTAAATTCTTCTTCTTCGAATTTACATGGAAATTTTAGTTCTGAATTGAGGTTTACATGACATTGCGTTTATTTGCCTTTTCTTAATTCCAATGTGACGACATACACAAATCTCTTCATGTTTTTAGCCTTATCAGCTATATGGAAAACAATAATAAAAATAATAATAATAAAAACCATTTTAGCTTCAATTTTGATATTTTTTGAATTACTAGATACGAGTATACTACTTCATTACTAATGCTAGTACCACACTACTACTTTCTCCACAAGCAGTATTATTAGGTAACCTTCAACTTTTTTATTGGTTGTTAATAATAAGTTTATCAGTGGGTCATGAAACAAGATAAATATAGCTTTAAATGATAAAAACAACCTTTCTTTAAGTGTCACCCCAACATTTCAATCCAGCTGAGAACTAATTTCAAGTGAGGCACCTTGACTATTTCCTTTTCACTTCAATTCACTTAATTTCAATTCAGCTTTATTTGTATAGTCATCTCAAGGCGCTTCGCAGAGATCAGCCAATTCAAAAAAATATCCTATTTAACGGATCCAGCAAGATTGCATCGAATCTTAGCTTCAATCCAATCTTCCATAATGAGCAAGCATGCGGCGACAGTGGGAAGGAAAACTCTATATTAACAGGAAGGCAAAGCCTCTGGCAACACCCAGCTCAGGTAAGGTAGCCATCTGCATCGACTCGCTGGGGTTGGAGAGGACAGAAAAGACAGATCCAGATGTTATCCAGGACAATCTGTAGATAAAGAAAATTGGGAAATATGAATAGGAAATGTTATAAATAAGACCTGCAGAAAAACAAGAAATAGGTTATCAATGGCAGAACCGTCCTATGCATGGAAAATAAATAAACAAATAACAAAATAATAAATAAAACAAATAAAACAAAAAATAAACAGCAGAGAAAGTAATGTTTTTGGATGTTTAGAAAGTAAACAAACATCTTCAGTTTAAGTGCAAATTTAATCTGTGCTGCCATTTTCTTTTTGAAAAATTATTATTTCTCTTGGCAGTCCTTCTAAACAAGCTATACTATACTTGTTCAGTTTTCTACTTGTCCATTTTCCTCCCTGTAAAAACATTGACATCAAACTGTATTTTAAAGACAATGTGTAGCCATTTTCTATAGTAGATTGTGACAGTTGCCTCTATGGGATGATGCATTTTTCCTTGGAAAAATTTCACGGGCTGCATCGTGTGATAGTGGTTAACACTGGCTTCACAGTCAAAGAGTTGCAGGTTTGAGCTTCAGTTGGGAGGAGGTTCAGACAATGACCTTTCTTTGTGGAGTTTGCATGTTCTCACTGCAAATAAATGGGCTCTTACCAGATACACTGTACTAAAGATTCTGTTAGACGGCATGTCGTCACGATGACGTATTTGCCATGGCAACCAAAGGCGCCATCTTTGTCTAGGGGTAAACAATGTGTTAGTCTCATTCAGTTATATGTGTTTGGCTCACTGTAGGTTGGTTTAAATGGCCTAAATATGGATTTATTTATTCCACGGGAGTTTTTCATATTAATATCATGTACCAGCAAATGGAATCACACGATATAAGAAAGTTACGGAAGCGTTTGGCCGTCACAACCATTAAAAAATACTGGACCCGTTTCTCATTTTAATGAAAAACATATCTCATTATAATGTGACAGTTTCTTGATATAGCAAGATATTAATCTCATTAATTCGAGAAACTTTAGAAGATGGTTTCTTATTATACCGAGATGTGTAACCCTTGTTTCAACAAGGTCAATATAATGAGTTATAAAGTTATCTTTTTTCCCATGTGGAAATGCATTCCTCCGATACATTTCGACTTATTAAAATGCACTCATCTTCTCGCTGTTCCCTCCGGACCAGAATCAAAAGTTCCCCAAGAAGCGATGTTACGTTTAAAAATATCACGTTATAACGAGATAACTGTGTCATTTAGATGAGGAAATATATGGTATATGGTTGTACGATCCAATAGCAGGGCCAAAAGTGGAATACCCCGATCAGAGTTCATCTAAGACTTTTTAAAAACACCTCAAGAAGCAAAAAGGAATCAAGGTTAAAAGACAATCGTGTCTATTGTTTATGGTGCTCTGAATGTAACAGCTAACTGTTAGCTAAAAGTTAGCCTAAATACGCCCGTAATTAAGAGGTCTTGGGTTCTTTGCAGCCCTAATGTTATTATTAAGTTAATATATTATTATGTATAGAATATCACTGAATGTGCACTTACGGGATGTAAAATAAAGGCCACAGACATAGCACAGTGGGACTTTGGTTGCCACAACTTTTTAACCATCTCCATTACGTCCGATCGTATTTGGCATCTGTTGACGTCGCTCAGCCGCTTATCGCTCCTTATTCCACTTAACGGTATACGATGGAACTTGGTCTTGAACCGCTTGTTTAAAAAAAAAAAAAAAAAAATAGATGTGTAGCCGACCACAAACATGATTTTACAATGTCTCCTCTGTATAGTGTCACTAGGGTCTGTTTCCACCACGCTAAGATGGTGAGCTACGTTGCTATGTAATTACGTCAAAATGTCCCGGATGTCAGTCTAAGAGAATGATGGTCTTAAGAAATTGTAAAATTGTGTTCACTTATATAGCACTTTATTTTCGTCTCTCGATGACCAAAGGGCTTTACAGATTGTATCCATCCATTCACACACACATTCACACACTGATGGCGGCAGTGTTAGGTTAACTGGTCACTCTAAATTGTCCCTATAGAAGTCTCTGTGAATGTGAATGGTTGTCTATCTCTCTGTGTTGATCCTGTGATGGACTGGCAACATGTCCGTGGTAACCCTGCTTCTTTCATGGCAACTGCCGGGATGGGGTCCAGCTTCCCCACACTCCCTAAATGGATTATGAAGTATACAAAATGAATGAATGAACTGTGTTAACACACACCTGAACATTACAAAACCAGCAAACTACTAAAGCCTGGTTCCATTCCCTACAACTATACATTTATAATACATACACTACCAGTCAAAAGTTTTTGTAGCGATAGATTCATTATTGTTAAAGTTCAAGAAACCTTGTTACTAACTTTTCTTTTTGCTGATGAAACTATAAATTTATAATTTTAGCAGCCTAAGAATCAAGCTGTTGCGTCTTCACATTAAAGGGAAATAGTTAATATGATTTAGGGTTCCAACTAGTTTCCTTCTCATGAATTCTAGTAATACCAGACTGGAAGAAAACCAGCCCAAAAAAGCATCAGGAACTATCCAGTAGTCTGAGCATAAGCTCATTGACAGTATTACTTTAAGTTGAGCCACAACAACCAGTTTTCTCTAAGTGTGAGAAAAAAGTTTGATAGAGTTATTAAAACTTACATATTTGCGTTGTTATGTTTTTACTTTTCCCTCCCATGAAACAGTCAACCTCTGTTGCGGATTTTTTTTATTGGAAACAGTTATTTAGTCTTTGTCTGGACCTAATCCATCACCTAGTGTTTTTGTGTGTCTGTGTCAATCTGTGTGTGAGTCTGCCACAGGCTGATAAAGGCTGTCCATCACCTCTGTTCACCTGATATCTGTCTGTCAAAGGAGAAAAGGGCTTGGCATATAGATAAAGATGGCAGAATTTTCCACACACACATTAAACAAGTGGCAGATTTAGGACAGAATCTAGCAGCAACATTCATGTCTTTTGTCGCAGCAGCCCAGACATTTGAGTTTGTTTTTTCTTATTTTTCATGATTAATTTAAATCAGAAAATGGATGGATTGGATCTGTTTAGCTGCTCTGCTTCCATTCTATGCAAATGTTGTGCTCAGATATACAAACACAGGTTTAGAGTGAGGAAGACACATACAAAAACATTTTCAAATGAAAGCTGCATTACATGTAAAATCTTATTTATAAATTACATATATAGAAATAAACGTTATGCTTGTATTACTCCTCTTTCCATAACCCTGAGCTGTTGAGGCCATTGTGTTGTTGAGGATTCACATCATTGTTTGTCTCCCCCTGGCTCTTGTGATCCCCTATAAGAACACCAAGCCCTTTGATTGGGCTTCCTGACGTCCGGAGGAGATTTACTCTTGTCATGTATTGATCAGGACCGGAGGGCTGCGTGTGTGTTTGTGTGTGTAGATTTGTCTGTGTCTTTATGAGCTTATTTTTTGTTCTCTGTTCCTGTATGTAGTGCAAGTGTGTATTTGTGTATGAAGACTTTTTTCCCTTTTTTTATTGTGTGCCAGCAAACCCTTTTGGCCCCTCCACACGCCCCAGGCTGTAAGCATTGCTCTTGAACTGCTAAACAGTGGCCCTGCACGCTGTGACTATTTCACAAAAGAAACATACTCATACTGAGATTATTCTCTTCCTAAGAATAATTTTGCTTGTCAACACTGTGAAAAAACACAATACTGTACATGACTTAGGCAGTATGTTTTTTTTAGAGGAAAGCAAATGTACTTTCGAGGTGTGTTAAATCTGTTTTTTCTTATTATAATTGGATAGCTTTGAGGTAGAACTTGCTGTAAATATGCAAAACTATAAAGCAGTGATGTAACAACATATTTATCTAAGAGCATCCATTTAAAGCAGTCATAAAAGCTGCTTCATTGGTAAACCCTATTTAAGGTTGTAGGCATGTATAACTGCTGTTAAATGTGATTTTCTACATGTAGTACTCTGTAGTCCAATAAAATTAAAACATTTTCTCTGCCTGTTCTGCTCTTTATGATCTTGATTGGCCCTTTATATCTTTATGTGCGTGACTACTTTTTCAGTGGTCGCAAGTTCTTTAAGAGGTTATCTTTTAGCTGCCCATTTGATCACTATCTACACACTCTAATCCGCATACTGTCTAAATTGGCCCACTGGCTACAGTATTTGTGGTACTCTCCAGACACGCACACACACAAATGTCCTTGATTTAAATAGCTTTTGTGTGTGAATGCTCACATTCACCCATCCCATCTATCTGTGAAGGGTTAAGAATGAGTGATAGAATTACCCCTTAATCTCTTTCTGGATTATTCCACTCGTAGGGTTTTCAGAAATTGAATTTAATTCTTGCTTAGTGACAGTGAATATCTATAAGGCTGAAGATAAAATAATAAGATCTCCAATTCTTAGTTAATGAGCTGTATATTCCTTCGGGGTAAACAGTGCTCTCAGATCGCCAAATTGAAATAAGCTGCTTTTCTTTATCAGGAGACAAATGAGGTTTGTGATTTTTGTTTTTCCTTCTGTAAATTTACTCTCGACTGGAAATAAAAGCCTGCCCAATCGAAAGCTGAAATTTAATTTAACCTAAACGTGACCAGAGTGCTTTAAGAAATGATAACTCAAAAGTGAGTGGGTCCCTTGGATCTTAATGTATAAATTGCACCCAATTATATCAGTCATTCAGGTATAACTATTTATAAAATTAGTCAAATAAAAAGACAAATAATCAGAAAGTAGACAGTTTTGGCATATTAACAAACATTCCCTTTAATTTCCAAAAGTCTGAGCAACACGTTTGCCTTCATTCAACACATTGCATGGGGGATCACTATTGTTGCTTTAGTTTGATTCAGCACTTTTCACGTCCATAGTAAACCTTGGGCATGTGTAAAACACTGTAAATCTGTATGCTTATTATTATCTTCTGTTCTAAAACAAGTAGTTTCTTTATTGTTTTTCTTTATCTCTGAGTGTATTTTGTTTTCATGTACTGCAACTTATCCTGTCTCTAGCTTCCCCTCATCTGACCATCTATCCAAGGTCAGCTTTTCAGCAGGCTTACAAGGGAATGATACAGAACATTATTGCCTCAATCAATAAGTTCAAAATGAAGCAAAGGGGAGTTTACTTTATTGGCTTTCTCGTGTACAGTGGCAGATTTAACATTTAATTGTCTCTCTGTATTTAGAGCAAACTCCCATTTAGTGCCCAACAGCTGTGCCATGCCAGGCCTTCCTCTTTTTGCCTGCCATCCACTTGGGCACCATTTGAAACAGCCCCTCATAGCTTAATTATTAACAGTGTTATGCTGCCCTGTTGTACTGCAAGACACTCAGAAAGCAAATAAATAAATGAATGGCTCTATCTTCAGTAGCTCTCTGTCTCTCACTCTCTCTGATGCATGATTCTCTATCTATGGAGAATTTAGCAAAACTCGGGGTGTGTTTAATATCAAAGCCTTGTTCCCTCAGCTTTCAATCGACAGAGCAACAAACCCTCAGGTCCACATTCCTACAGGGGAGCGTGAGGCGAAACCGAAGAGAATCTGAGCGTGTCAAACTCAATATTCCTCCATAATGTACTAGGCCTCACTGGCGCATGCTTGATCAATTTCATTTATTCATCTGCCAGGCAGAGATATCCCTCTTGTTTTTCTATATCTATTTCATCATCCGCTTTTTTTTTATTTCTTTTCTCCTCCCCCTTCAGACTCTGGCCAGTGAAATACTTCTAGATGTTCAGGAGGTCAAGCAGCAGTTGATGAAGAGGAGGAGGTTGGGGCAGACCAACTCTGTGGCAAAGAGTGGCCCGGGAGCCAAGTCTATGATCAAAGCCAAGTCTATTGCTGCCTCCATCCTCAATATGTCAGAGAATGATCTTGCTGATATAATGGAGACAGATCAGGTAAGGCCAGAGGACAGTGGTTCAACATTTCCTAATAATGCTAACTTGTGAATCTTTACATTCTTTAGGTTATCCTCAGAGCACTCACCATACCTGAAAAAACATTTTCCTTTGCTATAAAATTGTGAAGCATCCTAAAAGTTCTCGGTGATTGCTCCTGAAATTGGACAAGACATTATATCGTCAATGTAAAACCATAGCGTTGAGTGTCTTCGGTGTCAATTAAAGCAAAATCATTGGCAAGATGCTGCTTTGCCCTGATAGTAGGGGTGCTGGTCCTATAGGTTGGCATTGATGAAATAGAAGCTCTATGTCCATCTGTGGTTCATTGAACCTATATCTAGCAGTATTTAGCCTCACTTGAAATCTCTGCTTTAGTCTGACCTTTCATTGATATGTTGCTTGAGGTGCCAAATAAGCAAAGGCGGACACCCACTTTTGTAAAGGCTGAAAGACACAGACATGTCTTGGGAAGTTGGAGTGCATTAGAGAATGATGTGGCGCCTGGTTTAAAGCAAGTGTTTTCAATCTTGACTCGATCAAAAACACCTGAAGCACCTGTCAACTTTTTCCAAGATTTAATATGGCACAACTTGAGTGAGTGGACAACTTTCTCTTTTTAAGGTAAAGGCAGTTTTTGGACTGTAAATGATTTTTTATTGACTGTTGTCTGCTTGCAAAGTTGTTTCAAACTCTTTTCCAACTTGGTAGACTCTCTTCCTGCCATAGATCATTCCCAGCCATGTCATCAATTAGCAACCATGTTACAATCAGCCTTACATCCCTGGGGACTTCCTCTCATCTATCACAAGATGAGAGAAGGCCCACGAGACACTTACTCACACTTGAAACCAATTTTAGCCCTTTCCTGCTCAGCTCCACCCAGTAGATGACAGAGAATGGTTTAGTATTTGACAAAAAGTCTCCTCATCAGAGATTAAGCCTTTGTGATTGAGCTCCCCCATATCTCCTGATTAGCTATATCCTTTGTCATAAATAATGATTATGTGGGGCTTTTTCATTTATTAATAAAAATGTATTTATCTGTTATATTTATTCTAAACTCATTAAATCAAGTTAATGAGAGTAAAAGATGAGAATTATTTCAGAGGTTTGCAATAACTCATTAATATGCAGTACCAGTTAAAACTTTGGCCACACTTTTCCATTCAATCCAACTGAGAAATGTGTCCAAACTTCAGTCAGACCTTATGTTTTATATTTGTACATGGTTTTTCCAGGTTTGTCATTTTTTAAGTTGCGTTTTGAGTTTTAGGATGGGAACGAGGTGTCCTAACGGTGTTTAATAATTTCAATATCATTTGATAGTGTCTATTTCTTCACTTGGTGATAACACCGACAAAGTGAGCTTTATGTTTAAAAATTCAGTTTTTCTTTTTCCTCCAGGAAAATTATTTTATCCTAATTGTTTGCTGTGCTGATTTGATGAAAAATACACACCCTACTGATATTTTCTCATTTGTATCATATTGCTCACAATTATTTGCCTCCGTTCATCCGTTGTGTGCAACAGAGCACTAGAAAAAGGCCTGAGCAGCTCTAGACTCCCTGGACAACTTGTTGTGGAGCTAATGATCCAATTGTAATAAGGCTATAATTGCCAGGCCAGTTCGTTTTGCACCCTTATGTAAGATAAAGGGTCAGTTGTTTGTTATATATCTACCAAGGGTGGAGAAGCACACTTACCTTTACAGACATACGGTCTTTCACAAACCACATTCACTTGTGTTTTGAGCGATTTCAAGGCAACTGCTCTGTCTCAGTTTACTTTTTAACTACACGCCTGCTCCTATCTTGCTTTTTGAAACATTACCTAATAACGCAATCCAGCAGCTATGTTATCACCATAGACTGTATATAAAAGATGGACGGAGCCTCCCAGTAGGTTTCTGAGAAGCAAAAGTGTAGCTTTTTGAGCAGTTCCTGCTGTCGCCATCTTGGCAACGTCAGGCGTGCCGTCGATCCCGGAAAACACAAAAATATGCAAAATAGCTGAGAAGAGGGCTGTAATAGGGGAGGGTTGATTGATGTCTATCAAACTTCAAGCTGCCTGTAGCTAAGCACCAACTGAGCGCTAACTCAGATCTAACAGAGCTAATCAGCTAACAGATTTAGGTGTGCTACCGCTGAGGTGGCTAAAAATTGCTTATATGCAACACTCAAGGACATTGGATACCTGTCAATCAAAAGAACACACCCATAATTATGCCAAATTTCAAGAATAAATCAAATCTAAATTAAATTAAAACAAATTTCACTCCCTCACAGTCGTCATGAAGGTAAACTTATTCTATTAAACCTAAAATGTTTTTCTGTTAACATGTAAATTTTATGCTGTGAAGTTGGTCCTTTTAATATGAATCTATGAGGATTTGCTCTGATTTGGAGCCCCTAGTGGATGAAAGGGGAACTGCAATTGTTGGCTTCACTTTTTTGCAGTGGAGGTCGCCACTTGGTTATTACCAAAGATCATGGTGAGATGATCGTACAGGAACAATATTTTAAGAACCATGCATTTATGGCCAGAATGAAGAAGTTATAACCAGTTAGCACCTTGTGCTGGCAACAGCAGATGGGTTTTACTATGTCACAAGGTGTAGTTCTGGGAACTCCCAACTTTTAATAAGTAAGTAAGTAAATCTTTATTTATATAGCACATCTCAAGATAAAAAATCGCAAAGTGCTTAACAATAAATGAAGTATAAAAACAAGAAAAAGTAAATAAAAACCCATAAAACTAAATAAAAGCAAGTTTAAAAAAAATGCATTTTTAACTGCTTTTTAAAACAAACCACTAAGTCTGCCATTCTCAGGCTGAGAGGAAGGGATTTCCAAAGGGATGGAGCCACTATTGCAAAAGCTCTGTCACCTTTGGTTTTCTGCCTGGTTTACTTCTAGAAGACCCTGATCACACGATCTTAGTGGCCGGCTTGGGGTGTAGGGCTGAAGGAGCTCCCTGATATATTACGCTGTTTTATGATGCCTGATATGTTAAAACCAGGACTTTAAACCGTATTCTGTAAAAAACATGAAGTCAGTGCAGCTGTGACAGTATGGGAGTGATGGAAGTGAATTTATGGGATTTTGTAATCAGCCTTGCAGCAGCGTTCTGGACAAGTTGGAGACAGTCAAGAGATTTTTTTATTTAAGCAGGTGAAAATAGAGTTGCAATAATCGAGTCTGGAAGAGCTGAAAGCATGAACTATTGTCTCAAGTTTGGATGGTGAAACCAATATTCACAGCTTGGCAATGTTTTAAGGTGATAAAAGCAGGACAGAGTAAGCTAATTAATATGTGATCTAAGGACGAAGCAGGGTCCAGAACAACACCAAGAATTCGCACCGAAGGCTTAGTGAGAGATGCAAGTGGGCCGAGACTCTCTGCAATCTGAGGAAAAAACCTATCTGGGGCACAAACAAGGATTTCGTTTTTTTCTTCATTTAACTGAAGAAAGTTATGGTTCATCCAGCTCTTGACAGCATCCAAACAATCAAGCAAGATTTTTACCTTAAAACATCCTGAAGTTTAAAAGAAATAAAAAGCTGAATGTCATCAGCATAGCAATGATAAAAAATGTCCTTTAAAGAGCCGATGATGTGCTGCAGAGGGAGCAAATATAAAATAAACAATAAAGGCCCCAGAACAGACCCCTGGGGAACACCATAAATAAGAGATGAAGAGGGTGACTTGAATGTCGAAAAAGCTGTAATAGGCTGTACTTATAGTCATTTTTTTTCCTGACATTGGTTAAGTTACTTGCTCTATTTTTGTACCTGGCCTTTTCTAAAATTATATGACAATCTATCCTGTGCATCAAGTTGAAATATATAAACTAGGGCTATGAAATGTAATTTAGGGTTAGAAATAAAAGAAATGACTTCCTAACTTTAAAACATTTGACACATGATGATGTGCCTAATTTTCAGTTACTCTGTTATCACATTTGTTTTAGTTTTGAATTCTTTTTTTAAATAAAGAAATTGTCAAAATGGTTTGCAGTTTTAAAATAGCTGTCAACAAAGCAAAGCAACACGGTGGCTGCATTATCTTCTGTGTAAAGTCAGTAATGTGGTCAAATAGGCTTTTATTAAGGTTCACTTTATACAGGAATAAGCCAGCCTATGAGATGGAGCATGTTCAGTGCAAAAATCTTAATCCTTCTGTGTATGTAATGAAGAAAATTCAAGGCAAACTGCTATATTAAATACCAGTCTCAGATATTTTAGACTTTTCCAGATAGCCACCAAGGTTTCATGGATTCATCCTTTGTCTTTATTCCAGTGAAATTAAATGTAAATTATTTTACATAAACTTGCTTACAGAGTGCCACCCACAAACTGGACTCAAGACTTACCACTGGCAAGATTAAGGAGTGAAGTTAGACTTTGGCCCAGTCTTAATTAGTCACATTAACACCTCCTCCAGTTTGCAAATGTCTTATAAACATCAGCTAGTCATTACCATATAGCCTTATGTTGTGTAGAGTCCATACAAACCTCTTTGCAGACTTCAGACATTGCACAGCCACCAGAAATCTCAGGCTTTTGCCTTTCAGGTCCACCATTCTGTATGTGCAGAAACATTTGAATTCAAGCACACACATGCACACTTCTCCCCTCCTGCCCTTCCTATGTCCCCAGGAGGCATTAAAAGGCTCGTCACATAATTTCAAGTGGCAACACGAGGGGTTTGAAGTGAAGAGGTTATACATAAATGCTGAGGTGTACATGGCCATGCGGTTGCTCTTCACCCTGTTCATTAGCAGTAACAAGGCTATTTCTCTTTAAGGTCTTTACAGAAGAGTAGTATGCAAAGGTGTACTGGCATAACCTGCCACTGGGTCTCTAGAGAGCCTCCTCAAGGTCCTAGCTGGTGTGATGCTACATTTCTGCCCTCAAGCAGCAAACTCAAAGAAGCCAGTTTAAAAATTATGTGGCATGTCCCCTCTGGAAACAACCTAGCATGATGCTCAGTGGCTTGTTATTTTTGTCATCCACATGCAAATTGCTAATATTATATGTTAAATAATTTTTTTTTCCTCTAAGCATCATAATGACGTTCTGTCCTTGTGTTTTGTTTTTCTTAATTTATCATTGAAATACATTAATGTGTGTTTGTTGTTGTAGTTTCAGATAACAAGTTGCACAGAGAGTTTCAGAGACCAGGAGTGGATGGACCACTTCAACCTTATCCTCCGACAGAAGGTGAGGCTCACACATCTGCACTTACATTTTAACTGATGTCCAATGTGTGTGTTTTTTTTTTTCTTCTTTTTTTAAAAAATAAAACTGCAATCATCGTGTTTGATATAATAAAACGTTTTTTGCTTGTCACTGGAATAATGGAAGTTATTAGATGAAGCAGAATTTCAGTGACGAGGAGAAGGCAGTGATGGCAGGAGTGGATAAGGCAAGTTAATTTGTGTAGCACAATTCAACAACAGGGATATTCAGTTCTATATAAAAATTTAAACTATTAGAAAATATATAGAAGAAAATTGTTTTAAAATTAAAACAAGAAAGAAAGGATAAAGAAATCAAATTAGTTAAATTGTGATAATTTCCAGCTTAAAGAAACAGATTTGGACATAAAATAAACTTAAACTTTATGTTCATACTAATTAAAATGTCGCTATGGCACTTATTGGTAGATTAATTGAGAGGGTGTTTAGTGTAATTACTGAGTAAACATAAATATTGCAGTAACTTCACAATGAATGCTCCAGAATCATACAGTCTCGTTGACAACTCTGATTTCTGGCTTTCTAGTGGGAATTAGCCGACAGGTAAGCTAATTTCCAGAACATTAGTTAATTTGCCAAAGTGTCGTGGTGTAAATTTAAATTTTGACGTATTATCTACGTCTGGAATATCCTAGCCATACCTGAGCTAGATAATGCTAAATGTTTTGGACGACATTATTAAAATATCTCAATACATTAAGTACATTACTTGCATTGTAGGAGAACAGACCAACTTCAAAAAGCAATTTGCAAACGTGTCCGTTTTCCTAACTGTTATTTGCACGTTCGACTGCACTCATATTGTAAAAAAGGGCTCAGAGTGAAAATTTATCTATGTGAACCAGAAAAATGTGCATTTAATTAATGTGCAAGTTATTTGTGACTCGGATGTGGTTCATGGTGCCCTGGGTCGATTTATTCATCCTGACGGACAGCCGTGTGGGGGGGGGAACTGCAGGCAGGCGCTGCACATGATGGCTGGCTCCTTGGTAGGTAAAGACACATTGTAGGTGTTCTATTAAATTGCGTTTTGTAATTTTGCTGACACAAGTGACAGAGGCTACACTCTGAGGTGTTGGCTCCACATGTCATTTGCCAACCCCCAGAGCACACAGGTGGTGTGCTTCAATGTGGTTCACACTCGTATGTGCTCTGTTGTTAAGCGAGCCATCAGCCTCTTCGCCTCCACACACTTTTTAAAATGATTATTTCTAGCACAGACCTCTCCTTCAGGCTGACACCATTTACCGCAGCAGCAATGTGCTGCCACTCAGCAGCCTTCCTTTTGTTTGTGACTCCACCACTATGATGCCCAAACAAGATTTTTCTAAGTGTCTCAACCTCATTAACAAGCATCTATACTTCAATCTGCAAAAAGTTACGTTTTTGGTTTATGTGCCCTCTCAGCCGCCATAATTCAACATAAAATGCCACAGAATCGTGCAGATATATATGCTGAAATATTTCTGAAATATTGTTTGGCAGAAAGTAGGTGTGTAGGGATGGGATGTGAGCCAAATTCACCTGCACAAACTTTTAGGAGGAGAAATACAACCACTTCTGCATAAGCAAAGTTTTGTAAATCTGACTCTTACTATGGCAGAGCAACTTTGACTTTTGGTGAAGGTACATCTTTAGTAGAGATTCTGCGCAAAGTTTTATAAATGAGGCCTCAGATCCACTGGGTCAAGAGGTCTCTGATGGTTCTAAGCCATTATGAGCTTTATAGACCAGCAACAGTACTATTTGTTCAGGAACCCTGGACTCATTCATAAATATATATATATATATATATATATATATATATATATACACACACGGCATCAGGTAATACAGTAAATCAAGGATAGATTTACTGCTCCCTGCTTCAGTCTCTAAAAAACAATAATGGAAGAGATTAAACAAAGAAAGGCATGTACATCTTCACTGCTGGAACATTTGTGTGCACACAGTCACTCATCTGTGAGTGCTCTGCTGGCGCTTTGCTGGAGCACTGTCAACGTCTGCTCGCTGTGATACGTGCATGATTGAGAGTGTCGAGTGTGTATGTGTGTCTTGTCTGTGTTCATGTCAGCAGCTGCTGCAGGCACTCATGCGTCGCCTCCGCACCACGACACACACCAGACACTGTTCTCTTGTTCCCCAGATCTTCTTCTGACCTTTCCACCTTCCTCTCCCCCTCCCACACTAACACACACACACAGACCACTCCACCGAATCCATGTTTTTCCCTTCTAGCTGGACAGCTCTCACTCCCTTCTCTGTCTCTCTTTGCCGTCCTCCTCTGTCCCGCATTCCTCTCTTTCTCTCCCTCTCTCTCTGGCTCAGACCCCGAGGCAGCTTGTTAGTGGGGAACTAAATATTGATTTGGCGGGCCTGTCGATGCCGGGAGAATGAGCTAGTGTCCACCAGAGACCTCGGCACCGGCAGCCTGCTATCGACGTTTTCCGTGGGCAGAACTGGGGAGGTGAAGGGGGGGGCGGCGCTGAAGCTGGTGTGCAGAGTGGAGGAGGAGAAGAACAGAGTATGACAAGGCTGAGACTTGCCCCCAGGTCCCTGTGGGGACCGCTGGGACCACCGCAGTCATCCCCCTTCACTGAATCAGACTTTTTCTTTCCCCTTTCAAGTCCATCTTGTACTGTTTTTTTTTTTTCTTGTATACATTTTCTCCTCTCTGGGTTGTCTTTTCCTCTCGCTCTAGTTTTTAAAATTGTATTGTCACATAGACTGGACACCGAGCCTTGTCTCTACCTGTCATTTCTAATTGTTTTTGGAAAATGATGCGACTTCTCACACAGCAGGAGGTCAGAGGAGCTCTCTGAAGATGCTTACACTGTCTTTTTGAGGGTTATTCAGACGGATTTCCAAGTGTTATACTTTTAAGACGACTAAGAGGGTGTGAATTTGCCATGTGTAGGCTGATGCTTGGAAGCCAGTCTTTTCTTTTTAGTGAACTCAGACACTTCAAGGAGTTTCACATCATAACCTTTAGTTTCTCTACACTCTTCATAGCTTATGAAAGGCTCACCAAGCAGAACATCTATGAGGTGTAATGGCCCGGCCTGTCACCCTGACTGTGACACTAATAACACTCTTTCCTAATAGTGATATGAACATACTGAGAGCTGCGCTCACACACACACACACTCGATAAAAAAGACACAGAGGCAAAAATAGACCCAGTGAAAGGAAAGATGAGAGAGATCCGTGTCCTTAACTGGCTGGTCTGTCACTGAGGGAGGATGAGGATATGTCCATCTATGCGTGCGTGTGCTGGGCAATGTGCACATATTTGTGTGTGCATGTGCACACTTGTGCACAGCCTCATCTTGTCACTGTCAGTGCCTAATGGAGCTACCAGTGGGACAGCACTTTATTATCTCAGTGGCCCTGTCAATAGCAAACCCATCACTCACTCTGCGTGTCTGTAAGTGTGTGTGTGTTTGTGTGGCTGCAAATCTGAAGACTTCCAGAGAGGTGCCTGTGTGTATCTGTAGGCCATTGTTCACAATCACTGTCACGCACTGCCACATGTCAACATAACAAGAAAAAGAGAGCAATAATAGAAAAGTGGATGTTGCAGATATAGAGATGCCATAGTGTGGGTGAAGGTTTACCGCTCCCTTCATGCCAGCGAAGTGCCATAGATTTCTAAAGCCTCCCTTCTCTGTTTTCCCGCATGTCCACTCAAAACGAAATGAAACATTGCATTCATTTCCTCTACCCTCACCTCCACTGGTAAGTTAATGAAATTAAACCCTATGTCTCTCTGGAGAAAGCCACCATAAGCAGCACTCCATGCCAAAGATCAGGGGACAATGGTACCTAATAATCATGAGCAGGCCAGCGGGTGTACTGCGGGGTTCTTCTACAACCTATCGTCATGAATAAGGCCAGCAGTGAAGATGGAGTGTCCATGTGAGCCATGGGATCCGGGCACCGGTCCGGGGAAGCATTGATTTAATTGCCTTTGGTTTATTTGTGGAGTCCTAATTATTGACTGGAGGTAGAATTTAATGGGCCAAGTCTTTATGAAGACAGGGAAATGACTGGCTTCTGCTGCTGGCCAATAATGAATAAGACGAGGTAGTGTACATAATACACGCCTTCCCTCAAGATCATTTTTCAGACTCATTTTGTACACATACCTATCTCAAGCCTCATGACAGCATAATAACATTTAAAAAGTCATTGACTGTTGATTTCTTTATGAGAGGACAGCGGTTTGCTTTACTGGTGTGGGAAGGCACGGAGGGCTTCCTAATATTTACCTCACAATCACACCCAGGGGAGACATACAAGCATCACTTCTTATCAGCCTCCTAGCTATAACAAGCAGGTGAGCATTACATTAGGAGAGTGGTGGAGACAGGCCGGACCAATCTGGACCGGTCTTGTTATAAAACATCAACAGGATTCACGTACAGTGTCCAATGCTCTGATACTGCTGATCATTTGAAATCCTTATCACACTTTAAGGAGTTTTTTTTTTTTTTTTTTTTTTTGCTGTTGCTCATTTCTACCGTGGTAAACGGCATTCAATAGCTGCTTGTATTCCTGTTACTTCTTGGCAAGACTTTGTATCCGTATTTTCATGGGATTCTACAATATTATCATGATTCTGCACATCACTGTCTTTCCTTACAGCTGTAATGTGTGGAGAAACTTTTCTGTTGTTGGTGCTGTGAGGGTGAGGGGTAGTGAATTGTGTTGTGTGGCTCATTATACTGCTGTAATGACAAGGAACTGCTCCGAGTCCCACACTTCCCTCTGAAGGAAAGTGACTAATTAAGCCTCGTTTAATGATTGAACTAATTAAATCAGCCACTCTGTGTTGTCTCTGTAAATATGTTTTCATGTGTGTGGAGGGGACTCGAACTGAGCCTTTGTATTGTAAATATGTCACTAGATCTGAAATGGGGACTGAGTAGGGAGTTCTCCAGAGAGTAATGTGTGAAGTTTGTGGTCATACCACAGAGCAGTGAAACTTTTGGATTTGTTTAGTTAAAAATTTAAATAAATTCAGACTCAGCTTGTGTCTGTTATGTAAGGTTTACAGACCGTTATAACTGAAGCATATATATTGTTTTGTGCAGTTTGATTGCACTTAATGTGTACCCATAACTTGACAAACATTGAAGGATGATTAGACTAGTTTAGTTAGATTAGTTTTTTTTATTTTGACAGTTTGCTGCCAGTTGAACCAGTTCATGCGGTCATCTCGTCACATCACCTTGGCCAGTGAGCCATACTGTTAAATTGTCCTCTATACTCAGTTCTACCTAAAGGTTGCATCTCTTTAGTATGGATATCACCTTTCTATATTTATACCTTTATCATGGCAAAATCACCTCATTTTTTCACCTAATGAGTAGGAGCCTGAAACAAAGACCGGGTACTTTTTTGTGTTTAATCTTGAGTGTATTTAGGTCAGATCTCTAACAAATGCATGTTGCACATTGAAATGATGTTTCCAAACAACGTATCAAGAAAATGAGAGATTTTTAATTACAGTATTTGTGGCCCCAGGTGTCCAATTCCCTTTCATTTCAGTCCCTAGTGGCCTAAAGGAGAGAAAAAGAGAGGGATCTCTGCTGCAGGGGAAGGTAATTACGAACATGAGCAAGAGAATAGGCTTGTCTGTGCTTTTGTGATTTTCTTACCTGAGCCCCTCTGTTAATGTGACATATTCATTATTGTAGATAATCAAATGCAAGACTTTTTAGTAGGGTGCCTTTGTGCTTTTTTTAATCTACTTACCATGCTGTTGTTGTTGTTATTCCCCAGTTTAATAAATTTGATTTTCAAACAAAAGTGAGAGGATCAAAGATCAAAGAGCTGTATTCCCTCTTTGTGATAAAACTAGTGAAACCACCTTTCTTTTACCTTGACTAGTGGCCTAGTTTGGAGATCACTCACCAACAAGGGACAAATATACATCGCAGGCACGTTTATATACTAGTTAGTCTGTATAACCATCATTATCTAACAATAGTTCAAACTCTAGTTTTTTATTTTATTCATTTGCAACAGTATAAAAGTTTTGTGAGTTTTGCACATCAACACTCTTCTAAAACTCCCAAAGTGTTCATCACTTTATTGTCATTGTATACCTAGACTAAAGTTGCTTGTATCCTGGAGCTTTTGAGCTGAGCATTAACATCTTCTTTTATGTTTACTAATGAATGTCTGGTAGAAGAACTTATTTACTGATCAAATGCTGATGTGCCTTTTTTAGATTTCTTATAGGCACATCCTCACACACATCCTCATTTAGACATCCACCTGACAAAAAGACTACAATATTGTAGTAATTGGACCCTTGGAAATAATTGTGTCAAATTGTTCTGGGGACAAGACAAAAGAGATGAAATGATTTATCTTTTATGTAAGAAAAAAGAGAATGTTCTTGTGTGTAATGCCAGTATCACACAATGGTCACTGGAGTCCTGTAACTTTGAGTGGCTCCTTGCCTTCAGGTGTGCCCCAGGCCTTAGGATGCAGGTGTCATTTAATTGGCTCATGAAAATGTCTTTTGCTTGTCCTCACACACAAACACACATAGTATGTGTGTGTATATA
>JBAMHX010000005.1:11293320-11308869 GCA_037177515.1 Pseudomugil tenellus
GTGTGTGTGTGTGTGTGTGTGTGTGTGTGTGTGTGTGTGTGTGTGTGTGTGTGTGTGTGTGTGTGTGTGTGTGTTATAAAATTGTTGAAATGAAATTGAATACATTTTTTAGTCTTTCAGGAATCATTTAAGGCATGTTAGAATACAATGTTCTACAAATTGTGTGGTTGCAGCTTTAAAGGAGATGTTTAATTTTTGGGATTTTTTTTCTGTTTTAAATTCTTCAAAATAAAATGTGATTGAATTTGATCGTATTAATACCATTTTTAATCGGCCTGCGAATGAGTTTGTACAAGTAATATGTATTAGGGTAAATTTATAGCTGTTTCTTCTATTGTGTACATTTTAATAAGGTTTTTGCACAGTATAAATGTTTATTATGCTTTGTAGGATATTAGATGGAAATGAGCTAAATTCTGAAGGTCAAAACAGTCCATGCATGTTGATTACTTTATTAAATTGTCACACAAATCAAACTGTATATCACAGTAATATACAAAGACAAGAACGCATTTCATATCAAACATGTTGCATTGCCTTTATTGTTCACACAAATGAGTAATCGGCTACTTTCAGCATCTGCTTTGTGAGCGATAGAAAAGCCCGACTCCTGAAGAGGAGGGTTACACATTATGGATTCACAGGGAGAAATTGCTCATAAAAGTCAGAATTCCATGAAGTTACTACTATTTTTATGAGATTTACACACACACACATACACACACACACACACACAAACTGAGTTCCACCCTCTCACATAAATCAGAGTCATTTCTTTCACACATCACTTTTCCCCAACAGAAGACATCTCTCTCCTTTCACTGAAGGACGCCGAGCCTCAGTGTGGAGTCTTAACTACTGGGGCCATTTTAAAGCAGCAAGCATGAGCAGGAATGTGCAGGAGCTTCAACGTGGATTTAAAAAACAGTATTCCTTTTATTTACCAAGTAATCTGATAGTAATTTTCAGGCAAGTGATGCAAGAGAGCATGTTTAATCTAAAGATCACACATTTTAAGCATAGATTTGTGCCCTATTGTTTTTAGCTAAGAACTTGTATTTTTAGAGTCGGTGTCTGCTGCTATCTATTTTGTTAGTCAACTTTTCCTCGGAGTTATATGAGTCATGTCTAAAACAGATGCTAATCTCTCATGACGACTTTTATCAGATTCGGATCCTGCAGCGCATTGTGTGCTCACACGAACATGATGAATACGGTCACGTGATGGAGCACTTTAAGATAGTCCACTAATAGTACATAAAAAGAATTTACTTGTTATGTTTTAATCACGACATTTCTTTGAGTATAAAAGGCTACAGATAGCTCATTTTATTCAAATGGAGTGATATGCAACTGAAGTGGTGCAAGAAGGAAGACAAAAACATGCAAAAGTATGTCAGAATGAGAGATAGGGGGGAGCCTCCAGGGCCTCTATAGTTTTTCGAGATGAAATGGAGTCTTTTTATTCTTGTTTATGCCAGAAAATCTCCACACAAGTTATGCTTCAATATGCACATTATACTTATCTCAACTCAGTCTTAGTTTATTTCAGGTTGACCAATAGGAATTACCCCACGCTGGTGTGCTGTCTTTTAAACGCTAAACTCAATGATACAATATTATATTTACTATGAAAATGTGTTTTTTATTTAAATAAATCAAATTTCCTATCTAATCTGCACCTTCTGTAACTGTTACTCCACTATGAGACACCATGCTATCTTGGACTGTTCTAAACATCTGTATTTGTGTTTTCATTTAAGCAATGTTCTTGGCTGCAGATCAACACCATATGGATTTACACAGCATACTTCATTAAATGTTGTGTTTGTCAGAATGATAAATAGAATATGGGACTATTACTGGCTTCAGTAGTATGAGATTTATTTAAACCTAGAACACCAACATAGTGTGATCTCCATAACATGCTACATCGGTTTTGGGTGGCCACTCACCTGAAGTCAACGTTTGAGGGTTAAACTCCCCGTAAACTATAAGACATATGCAATAAGCACAGTTTGAAATCAACTTGTGTCAGTTTTTTTTTTTTTTTACCAGAATATTCAGTGATTTGTTTAATGTTATCTGTTATGATAACACAATCTGTTATGCTTCAGAAATGATCTGTCCACTTTTTCCACTGGCATCGAAAAAATAGGTGAATGCTGAAAAACAACATAAGATGTTGAGGTAGAAAAGATGCAACCAAAATACCCGTCAAGACAATGCAGCTTCTTGCAGGTGTGTGTGATGACTGGAAGTCATGGTGTCAGTGAGCAATTAGCAGGATTGAATGGATTATGGATTACATTAGTGGGTAATGCAGTTTTTATATTTAAGTCAGCCCTACTTTAACATGAGCTTTCTCTGTATGTGTCCTGAATATTAATATCAGAGCTACACATATCACTCAGATGATTTGACATTTCATTTAAGCTTATAACTTCACAGCAAATCACAACACTAGTGGGTTTTTTTTTCTTTTTTGGTTCAATTAATTTGCACCATTCTATATTGCCTTATTGAAAAGGTGCAAGCATGCATGTAAACCAGCATAGATGTATGTCCATGCTAGCCAAGGGCCATCACCGGGGTCCTTGGACGTGGTTGAAGCCTGCGGGCCTTTAGGGGAGCAGATTGTAAGGGGGTGACTCATCCAGCCTGGATCTTTGCAAAGGCAACTGCAGTGCAGCGTATAACAGATCCAGCTGGGAGATAACAGATGGGGTGGGAAGGACAAAAAGAGTGGAGCTAGAAAGGGAAGATAAGAGAAAGAAGGGAAAACATGCAAGCTGGTAAGAAGTGGAAGACAGGCAGAGGGAGGATTTAAAACCAGCAGGAGTGGGGAGATCAGAAAATCCACAGGGATTTTATCTCTTGCAGGATGATGCAGGCATTTTTTTGTCATGCTGAATCTTGTCAGTTAATATGAATCCAGGTTATTTGAATGTCTTTCTTTTTTATTTCCTCTAACAGATACGAATAACAGTTTATGAAGCCCAGTGATAATACTGCAGATAATTCAGTCAGTGAAAGCATGTTAGATTTACATGCAGTTTTTGCACTAAAGGGAGGAGATACAAATATATCGGGCAAAAGCGTTCTCTGAACTCTGCAATTTAACAATTTCAAGGTTGCCTGAAGACTCAAATTATACACTGATTGCATGGAGGGTTGATCTGAACACAGATCAGTTATGGAGTGAAAGCAAATGGATCCCATTTTTTTTACTTTGTTGCTTTTCCAAAAAGGACATAACTGATTAAATCTGAACGGACCTGAATACATATCGAAGGGGTTTTATTGTAATAAAAATTAATTACTTCTCTCTGAAAAGAAAAAGATTGATAGCGTCTGGGCACGGTGTAAAGCTGCTGTGAATGATGGACCTGTCAGGATGAAGAGTAGTGATGAGAACATTGTTTAGTAAACCCTGACCTACATTAAATAAGATCTCACCTCAGCGCAAATCTGAAAAACTCATTTGTCAAACCATAAACTAGCTGGACGTGATATGAAATATGGAAGAACATTTATGTCTAAAATTATTTGCTGCTATTTATACTATTCATGTTTACAATTCTAAAAATGCAATAAATAAATTGAATAAGAAAAATAGAACAATGTGGAGTGTCTGTTGTGTAAATCAGGGGATACATGCATTAATATTAGTGATCATGGTTAGAAACTTTCCTATAGCATCAAAAAAAATGAGAAAGGTTTCATATTTAAGGACAGACTGGAAATGCACCATAATGACTTCTACCTCTTCATGTCTGGTTCACTTCAGTTTGTAAAAAATGCGTCGCTCCTCAGCTGTTGCCATTATGTTTTATTGTCTGTCTTGTGTTCATGAGTCAGACGACAAAGACTGAATGTTAAGATGATTCTCTAGAAGATCCTAATTTATCCAGTGCAGCAATGCAGTAAAACCAATGCAGCACTGGATGGAATCCAGCAGACCAGTACCTGCAGCAATGCACCTCCCCTCCCCACTCCCATACTTTTAACCTCCCCTACTGGTGCTCCTAAAACTATCCACCTTTGCCTGTTTGTTTCCAGCTCTAGGACATTCTGTCACCATCAGGTGAACCTTTCCCCGGGGCTCTTCTTCTATTTGCATTTTTGTCACCTCCTTGACAACTGCGAACAGTTTATCTTTCTCAGATGTTTGATCTCGACCTTGTGAAAGTGGTTCCTTTCCTGAGCTTTTCCAAACAGGAAGTCTTTCACTGGCTCTGTGACGGGTTTGCTATATATTAAAGCAGCAATGACAGTTTTTATACTAGTTTGCAGGCGTAATGTGACCTACATCACTGCACCTCCACCAAATCCTGCATTATTGTGACACTACATTAATCATTTAGAGGAATTTCACTGTATTTTTGACTCATGACTGTGTGACTAGTAGCTGGTTCAGGTGAGACCAGAACATACTCGGTAGCAAGAGTCTTTTGGCATACATCAACAAATACGGTGTATTTACTGAAACTGTATCTTAAAAAGACAAAAAAATGAATGAAGAAGACATGTAGAAGTCTTATTGTTGGACTGTGGAGTCCTCAAGGTTCTGTTCTGAGGTCCACTTTGTTCTGGGGGGGGGGGTTAAAGGCTGCCAGACTCAGCCGGCACCAGTCCTATTATTAGCGCATCCTGTGGATACATTCTGTTTGCACATTTTGAACATAAGCACTGGGGAGGAAAACTTGTTAAATGTCTCATCCAGTAGACACATGAATGAAGCGTCCCACCGAAAGCATGATCCCTGGCATGCTGAAGAATAATTCATTCTCATGGCAAGCCACCAGATCAGGTTCTAATAGAAATGGGCCTGCCTTTCATGCTTTTTCCTCTTCTCTTCTTATTTCCTCCTCATTCTTCCTCTCTTTTAGCAGCAGTGTTCAGGCTGTGGTTGATGTTTTATTCAGGACTTGTGTATCATACATTCTGAGTATCAGCCACTGCAGGAGAAACGAACAGCGACATGATGCTGGGAAAGAGAAATTCTCAGGAAATGTGTGAAATCAGCCATCCTAAATGTCTTTTGTTTTTGCTGTTTATGAAGAATGAGTTGCTCAAAATTTTGCATTTCTGTACAGCACATGTGTTAGATTCTTATTATTGTTTAATTTCCAGGCTTGCCAAGAGAAAATTAGTTTCTGTTATTACAGGAATATGGCACAAACAATGATAACGCTAAATTAGACTGTCCCTCCCTCACACACACACACACTCATATTTCCACCTCAGGGACATTCAGGTCACATCATAATTAGCCAAATATATAACCCAGAAGCCACCAGTCTATTCTCCTTGGTACCCTTTCACATTTGCACTTGTTATTAGCTTTTGTTTAGCTGTAAATGGGATGTGCACATGATGAAGCACTATGCACTATAGATATAGATGCATTTAGAGCCCCAGAAACCTTCCTCAGTGAGATAGAGAGTGTGTGTGACATTCACTTAGATTATAAGGTCATGGTCAAAACTGAGGTCATGAACATTTGAGTTAATCTCATTCTTAGGATAAGTATTAAAGAGACACCTTAATTTAATAATTGTGATTTCTCTCGTCTTACTTTGAGGGAAAAAAAGCAGAGTTTTTTTCTTTTCTGCTTTATTTCCTTTTATACAGAATCATATCTTCTTCTGAACAGTTCCTCCAAAAAAACACTATTCCTCTTAAATCAAGCTCATCAGCAGATCACAATAGATATATTTGTTCCTTTATTGCAAAATGAAAGTAGGTTGGAAATCTGAAGGAAAAATGAGCAACAGAAGTGGGAAAATGGTATGAAAGGGGAGGAAATGTATCAGAGAGGAAAGGAGGATGTGATGGAATGAAGTGGATGGAAGAGCAGGATAACAGGATGTGCTGAAGTAGAGGGGAGTAAGTACGTAATGTCCTCAGTAAAAGATTGAATTTGGCTCATGAAGGGACAGCTATTAGCAGTAGGAGGGAGCATGACCTACTTTATAGTATATCCAGGTTTGCTACAGCAACCTTCCAGCCTTATTTGGACAGAATAGCTTGTACTTTAGCATGCAGTGATGTTCTCTATAGAAAAGTAGTGTTGTTCGATCGCAACCTTGGATCCAGATCGTGAACTCGCTCGCCCTTTCGCACAGACTTGGTCCTCTGACCAGCTCCAGAGGCGAATGGCTTGTCAGGGATTATGCTCAGATTAATCTGAGCGCAGTGACTTTGCATCATATTGGAGCTGTGTGTGACTCAGAATGAGAGCGATGCAGCTGTAATCTGTGAAACGTGCTGCATGTGCAGGAGACCACCAGATGTACCATGTGACAGGGTCAGAGAGGCAGGGCCATTTTTTCCATCAGGGGGATATTTTTAGTTGATTTCATTTGTGAATAAATTTTGCACATGCATGTGGTTTTTGCGTTCAACTAAAATGCTATTTGCTTTTCCTGTGGAGTGATGGTGTTTATGTATGAGGATTTAGAGCTTCAGATTAATAATAATTTAATATAATCTGTCATTTTTTTAAAAAAAAAACTGCTATCATGTATTTGATGACCATTCGAATGATTATTTAGTTTTGCTATTGCTCTGTTCAAACATTAATCTTCATCACATTCAGGCATTGTCAGTCATGCTTCATGCATAAAGATAAACACAGGTGTTTTCCTTTTCTTTTATTATAAAGGATTAATATGGCAAACACTAGCTGCAGACTCAACCGAGGAAAAGGATCCTTGAATTCAATGCAAATAAGAACCAGTCTGTCATCCAGGAGGAAGAGGTGCATCTATTATACCAGTGTGCAAATTTACCTGTAATCAAGTGTTTGCAAAAGATATGAAATAAACTGTTTTTACAAGATGATAGCGTGCATTTTTTGCAGGAATTATCTAAGACAGTTTTGCAATTTATTGTGAAACGGACTGGATATCGGAGTTTTTTCCTTTTCAGAATTTCTGCACTATGTTGGAAATTTTTGCAGTGACTGCAAAATGATGGTTTATTAAATAAAAACATTTACATGCATTTATGAAAACAAAATTACGTCCTCAACATTTCTGGTCTAAGTATTAAGACATTAAACTAACAGATTGTAGTTATTCATTCACTTTCCATTCCACTTAATCTAACTCAGTGTCCTGGGTAGCTGGAATGCTATCCCGGCATATATTGTTTGTAAAACTGGGTGCCAACCTAACATGGATGTCTTTGAACGGGGGGAGGAAGCCACATGGGGAGAACCCCCGCTAACGCGGGGAAAACATGCAAACGCTGCACAGAAAAGCTCCTGTCCAAACTGATGCTCAATCCAGCAACTTCCTCACTCTAAGGCTGCGGTGGAAACCACCACACCACCGTGCAGCCCAGATTTTAATCATGTTAATATAATAATTAAACCTCATGTGAACAGCAGCACACTCCACTCCTACTGGCCTCAGTCCATCTTATTTACACTATCTGATATGCTCTCTACAGAACCCAAACAGAACACTGAGGTTCTAGCCAACCTTTGCCAGAAGTCCTAAAAAAAACAGGTTTTCTATGTGGCTGCGGCTCAGACTCTGGAACAAACTCCCCCCTGACATCCCAACTGAAACTGACCGGGATCTTTTTCAGTCTTGACTCAGAACATATTTATACTGATTACTAAGCTATACGGTGACATTTAAATTAATTTTATTGATGTACTTCTCATTTACACTGGTTTTATTGGAAATCACTTTGATCATCTTTGAGTGTTGTTAAGCACGCTACAAATAAATATCGATTTAGTTTTAACCAGATATGAGTGGTTGTTGATATATTTTAATTCCTTCTGAGAATCATTATTGTTTTAGGATTTACTACATACTAGCTTGTACATAATATAGAATACAAGCATAAAAAGTAAATTGTGTCATTAAAGAGGCGTTTAAGTGTTGATCTGTAGTACAGAACATTTTCTTTACTTTTTTATCTTGAATTTTCTCTAAAATACAATAAAGTGTCAAGAACCAAGACAGAGAAACTATTAAGAAAAGGGTTTGTATCTTTCCAGGTAGCAGGATTACAGGAGAGTTCGACACATTCTGCCCACATTAAAGGTACGCAGTGTGAAAGCAGGGTGTTTATAGCTGGGCTGCAGTCTATAAATTATTGATTTGACCTACTTTGTTTGCATGAGCACAAACACAGCATTTGTGCCATCCTCCCTTAAACAGCCTCAACAAGAACCGAATCTTTTCACCATCATAGAAGGATTATTTATCAGAGCTGGGGAAATAGGCAGCTCAAACTAGGTGTGTTTAGCTTATAAACAGGCTCCAGCCAAACGCTCAGTTTTGGGCATTTCTTTTTTTTTTTTTTTTTTTTTTTTTCTTGTCTTGTCCAGCATTAAAGCAGGCTGAATGAGGATCTGCTGTGTCATGCTGAACAAAATTTGCTTTGTCAGGAGGAAAGTTTTGGGCATTTCCATCTAAATGTTGTAACACTGGAGATTTAAGTCAGAATGTATGCAGACCCGGTTGTTTTGTTTTTATTATTTTTCAGTAGCAATACTTTGCCTAAAAAATGCTTATATGTTGATTACAGCTTACATCAGTGCTGGTAAGAAGTGCATTATTTTAAGAAAAAATCACATCCGTGTCCTTTAGTTGTCCATTTCTTTAAAGAGTTTTTGTCTTAAGTAAATATTTAATAGCTGAAACTAATTATTATTCTAGACACTGTTTACATATGCATAAAAATCTAATCAATACCTGGATATATCTGGAACTATCTGATACTTCCTGTGGTCAGTAAAATCCTATATCCTTTATCGGATATCTGTTATCAGATTATGAGAAATGAGATCAACACACCTAAACACAAACCTGATTTTCTTCTTAAAAAGCCGATGTGTGTTTTTGCATCTGCGCCAAAGAATCTTTCAAGGAAAAGGTTAAAAGATGGAAGTGACACTTAATGGAAAAAGTGTAGTTGCGAGTAATGAAAATTCTTTTCCTGCTCAACAAACGCACGATTTGGCCTCCTGGAATGGTGAGGTTTGCATGAACAACACTGGTTAATTTTATTTTCCCTTTGGGCTGTAAAGTTAACGAGTAATATTTTATATATGTGTAGTGCAGGCCAGTGTGCACATGGTGAACATACAAATAAAATCACAATGTTTACTTGTGAAATCTTTACGCATCACTTTCTCCTACTCTGAACACGCATCCAGCAAGCAACCAGACCCGGGGCAAAGGCCCCCCCAGGCTACGGGCAAAGGCCCCCCCAGGCTACGGGCAAAGGCCCTGGTCAGGTTATGAGATTTTGCTGCATGTATGTGTCCATGGGCTGAAAAACAACTCGGATCATTATTACATCATTAAATTAGTTTTAGATTTACAGATAAACAATACCAATAATACAAAGATGAAAAAAACTTTATAGTTTATTTCTTGACAGAAGAAATCCAACCATGATGTTTTCATGCTAAATATAAAAATATTATTTATCACCTTTATCATGTAGGGTCTTCTATGTGCATGTCTTTTTGTTTAACTATAGGTTCAGCCATTGCCATCAGTATTTTTGTTAGCCATTTGTCATGACCTTTTCTTTGTGCAGGAAATCAAATGAAAGAGGCCAGTGCTGAATAGCAGATAGTCAATATCACAAGATGTCTGTCTGCTCAGGTTTTTCAGCTCTTGTGAGGTTAGTGCAGCTCGCAGGAGTAATATTTTTTTATTTTGTTTTTCTTCAGTGAGGGATGTTTGCTTTATGAATGAATAGTGATTGTTTTTGAGGATTAGGATGAAAAACTTTTTTTCTCTTTCTCTTGCATTGATTTTAGTATTACTGCCCATCGTGGTCCATCCAGGACTAATTTCTGTGTTGTTAAAGATTGCCTAGCTCAAGGTTTGAAGTAAAAGACATTTATCATTATCCACAGTGATAATAAATCTGCTCTCATGACATCCCGCATCTAAAAAGGAACTCCAGGCAGACTGCATGCTCCTGGTTGATAACAGCATTGTCTTGTTTTTACAAACGCTGCTTTTCTGCAGGCATGTTATCACAGCTTATATATTCTGACACGTTGTCCTTTAACTTTTCTCTTTTGTTCCTTGTTGTCGCACATCTTTTATCATCTTACTTTTATAACACCTCTTCAACTGTCAGTTACATAAAATCTCTACTGTGCTCCCAGTTTTCTGTTTGTAATTATGTCACAGTGAAGTACGTTACGCTAATATATCCGATTTATGTGAAAAAAAAACAGAAATATTCCATGTAGTTTTACCTCTGTGCCCCGCTTGTTGGCATTCCTTCTCTTTGTATTCATAGTTTATGTATCGTGAAAGTTTTTATTGCCTTAGAGAAATTATGTTGTGATAAAAACATACTTTACCAGATGGTTCAAATATAAGAGCATATGCTTTCCATGGATTTTTTTTTTTTTTTATGTCTTTTTTTTTAGTCTTGCGTAAATATTTGTAATCACATTTTTCCACCTCAGATATCTGCGGTAGCAATAATTCCTGTATCTGTTTATGACACCTATGAAACATAGTGTCTCTCTTAGTGCCATTTTCAACTTACATCCTTATCTATAGCAAAATTATTCTCAATTTATCACATTGAATACAGATTCATAATTGCCATAAATAATCTTAAAGGGTCCATATTGAGATTTTTTAAAACAATTTCATATGGGTATGAGGTCCAACAACATTGTTTTCAACGTAAATTACCTCAAATTCCACCTTTGTCCTTAATTTCAGTTCGTGAGCTGTTCCTTTCCATGCCACTCATTAGGAAATGAAGTTGCTTTCAGCATCACCTGCTCAGGCTCAGCTAGCCGAGGGGCTGGTCAATGGCTGTATGCACTACCTGGGGAGTGGTTGTTTGGGGTCACATAGACCGATTTGAACGCACATTTGCTGAAAAGTGAAGCAAGCAAGTGAGAAACGTGACAGAATCTTCTCATTTGGGGCCTTTTTCACAGGCTGTGGGGACTCGTGACTGTTGGAAACGTTTAGAAAGTCATTTTGCACAATGTGGGACCTTTATCTCAAAGACAATTCCCAAGTTTTTTTAATTCTCCCAACATCAGGAAGCAGGTGAAATCTGCAGCATGGTTGTGGGATATGTAAATATTTAGTATTAGAGCTTTAAATTAAGATTATTTTGTGAAATGAATTCCTTTTTAAATGAAAGTGTGAACGTGATTATAGTTCCTCTTTAGCACATTATAGATTCATTATATATATTCATGGTGAGTTATTTTGCTGGGGGGCTACCAGATATGGGTTGATGGAGTACTTTTATGTGACAGTCTCAGTGATTTGGCTTAGTGAGTGCAAGTGATTGATCATTTGAAATTCGAGCAATTTGTGTTTAAAGGTCACTTTCAGACACAGCCTCAGAAGGACAAACCAGCGAGGGTCTCTCCTGCTGGGCAACACATGGTGTTCTGATTGCTGAACCACACTGTTTCCCCTGAGACTTAAATAACAGGCAGGTTTCCACAACACATAATGGAAGCAGCAGATACTGCGTGTAAAATGGCTGCTTTGTCCCTTCTTCTTCACTGATCAAGGAAAACCATAATCTGGATCACTACTAATGAGTGGCAAGACTGGCACTAATTAAAGCTGAGGCGTGTTAAATGTTGTTTTTCAGGCCTGATACACTGACAGGCAGCGGTGATCTTTAGGATAAAGGATCTAGTCACGATACTATGGATTACAGATATGCTCTCACATACACCTCAGCCTGAAACGGAGCTGTAATAGCTATCATTAATACTGATTTTCAGAGCTTGACAGCACTATCATTACACCGACGCAGCTTAAACTCACGGCACTGCTGTGCAAACATAACAATAACACACAGTGCAACATTATTTTTCTCCTCAGTCATGGTTTGGAAAACTGTTAAGGCCTTAAAGCTCTGTTGTTGGCATAGTTTGTATTCTTAGACATATTTCAACATTTGAACTTATTCTTATTGTGAAAATAATCAGATTATGCTGCTTTTATATTAGCATCAAATTTTCTTATTTGCGTGTTGTTGACTTTAACCCGATTAATGATAATTCCTACGTCATATCCCCCCCATAATGGTTCAAACTGCATCCATTATAACAAGATCAACTGTCTGAAACTGTCTGCTTTTTACAGGCAGCCATCCCGGTCTGCACAGATTTGGCTGGAGTTGGTGGTAAAGCTGTTTGTGTCATAAGATGTTAAAACAGCTGCTGAACAGTGAAAAAACAGGGTGTGTGTCTGTCAATGTTATACTAACTTGGACATAAACCAATCCGGACAAAGAAGAAAAAAGTAGTTCCTCTTCTTATTATAGGGTTCCTACACAAGTATGGAAAAGTATTACTTTTAATCAAATACATTTCCAAGTCTGGTAAAGTATGAAAAATGAAAACTGATCTATGGCAAAATATTTGTTTCTGTAAAAATCAGATGCCATATATTATTCTCTGATTACTTGTATGTTTACTACTCACATTTATTCATATATATTTGTATGGTTTGATCAATATGTTCTTTGTATGTCAGTACTTCTTACTTTGATACTTTGCTAGCAACAGTTCACATGGATGAGATAAGTGCAAACCTGTGTGTATGAAGAGACTCTCTGTGTTCATTTAACCATGATGTCATATAAACTTATGTTCCTCTGAACCCAGAGCTGGACAAATATTCTGCATGATACAAATAAACTTAGGACTAATACTTTGCTTTGACTTAGCAGCCAACCTTGACCATCAAAATTTTTGATCTGTTGTATTTTAAAAAAAAAAAAAAAAAAAGCAAAACAATCTTGCCGCTAACAGTGCTGCTAATGTTGTTTTTTGCAACTTTAAATTTGTTTTTTTGTTAAGTAACATGTAAATATTGTTGGTTTTTTTGGGCTTGTTTTCTTAAGTGTAGTTGCACATTTGGGCTTCTTTTACGAAGCCCTTTTGATTCTCTCACAGCTGTCCACAGTAAATCAATAACTGCTGGATGTTAGTGTATGCAGCCCCGTTTCCATGGATACTGCAGCCATTCGAACCAGCATGCCTCTTTCCACCACACCTCATTTGTGACACCAAGGCAATCTGGGTTTGTTTTTTATTTGTTAGTATGAGTAACACTTCCGGAATAAAATCTTCTGCAAACTTTTTGGGGACATAATGATAATACAGATGAATGAACAGATAATACATATTCAGAATAATGATAACAAATGATTAATTCCAACATTTATTTTGATGGTACATTAAATCAAATTATTTGATTTCTTTTACAGAGAAGTCTGGAAATTTGGGTGTTGGATGTGGAATTTTCCACATGTATAGGAACCCTGTTATTAAACTTTGGATGATTTACAATACTTGTAGGAAAAAAGGATAAAAAAAAACTATCCATGTTGAGTTGTTTATTTAACTCAACACAAATTCTAAGTGCGTGTGTTTGTGTGTGTGTGAGAGAGAGTGAATGATTAGTGGATCCACATGAAACTGAATTATCGAACCATTGTTTTGGGGGGTGTACTCTTTCTGTCTGTTATTTTGATTGGAAATGAGATACTGTATGATGATATAAAAGAAGTCTAAGAACATCGTCTGTAAAGTCAATCCAGCATCAGCAAAGGCAAAATAAGGCAGTAAGTTTCAAGGTGTACGTATTGGTATTACTTAAATATAGTGGTAAAGATGGGCATAGAAATTACTTTAAATGTTGTGAATGGACAGTTGTCAACCATTCCTGCATAAACGAACATGTTTAATCCGGTATTTGATCCATCAGGGGTAGAAATGATTGCACTAAAGGTAAATACTGCAGAGTTTGATATATGTTCATTGTCTTCTATGTTGCTTTTTAATGCATTATTTATCCCAAATTTTCCTCTGAAACCTATCGAATAAAGCTGGTTCTGCAGTTTTAAAGCTTAGAAGGTTCTCGTTTACTTTTAGATTGGTTTGCCATTTCAGAGTTGTAAAAATAACATTGTAGTAAAAATGGTGGTGCAGATATGGCAGCAGTTTGGACATAATGTCTCTAAAAGCAATGATTATTAGTCTTAGCAGCTGTAAAGCAAACGGCTTTAGTGGATAAGAGCAGCCGGAAACATCCCACTTCTACTTGTTAAAGCTGCTCGAACCAGTTCTATGATTAATTACTTGTATCAGCTTCTTACTTGCAAGGTTTGTATTGTGCTTGAACAGTTTTGACTCGCCACTGCAGAGTGAAAGGTTATGTCAGGATGTGAGTTTTGGCGGTTGCTGGATGAGGAAATAAAGGACAAAGAATAACAAAAATAAACTTTAGTAAACATGTGACATAGAGAGGAACAAAGAAAAGAGGAGGTGTGAATAGAAAATGATTACATGAGTCTTTCACACCTTTATTATTCAGTCAGAGCTGCAGGTTATCAAGCAATTGTACAGAGTAATCAAGTTTTTTTTTTTGTTGGTTTTTTTTTGTTTGTTTTTATGTGGGGGAGCAATCTTAGCGGGAACAGAACACAAATAACTTTTTTGTGCATATTTAATCACACTGACTCTAAGTATTAAAATTTTTTTCATTATTCGTGCCACGTGAGACATCACTCCTTTATCATCTTTGTCTCATCGTGCATCACAATGCTCATGAACTCTGGCACGCTGTCCTCCCTCACACAGTGCCAGCTGGTTCGCAACCATCACTAACATCCCCCCTCCCTAAACTACCAAAGCATGACATGGAAGAATGTGTGTGTGTGTGTGTGCACCTCCCTCCTCCCTGTCATTACATAAGACCCAAGCAAAGGCTTACAGATCAGATTATAATTGCCACAAGCCACACATTCAGAGAGGATAGAGGTTAGTGAAGCAACCAGTCAACTGATGCTTGCACAGACAAGCAGGTTGGATTCTCAGTTTTTGCCTCATGAATCTTTTAACCTATCTTACAGGAGTTGAATTGATCGAAGTGAGCAGCTAAAGTTGCTACTATGTGGCCCAGAAGGTCATGTGTGAAGGACTTTTTTTGGACCACACAACCTGCCAATGAATGTAGCTCCAGACCTCGATGATCTGCAGGATTACTATGAAACAGCTGTAAATGGAGCATGAAGTAGCCTCACACACACCCCATCTTTTTCTGAGCACCATGATTTAAGAATAGCAAAAGGATTTTCCTGATTCCACGAGAGTGTGGGCCTGTTCCTAGTACAAGCAGTGCAATTACAGCTTTACTACTTAACGTGTGAAAAAGCAGTCACAGCTAGGACTTCCTGGTGTTCTGTCCTTATACTGCTCTGTTATATTAGGGTTCACCTATGGTAAGCTAGAATTCATCTCTACTGTTGAGTCACAGTCCTGCAGTGAATACATTGGGAGCAGTGTTGCATGAGAAGCAGGAACAGTGAGGACTTGAGGGAATGTTGAGGTGAGATGGGGGACTGAGTGGTAACAATGAAGCAAAGTACAAAAGACAGTTAAAAGAATGCGAGGAAAACATCTTATTTATTATTTTTATATATTATATTATATTATATTATATTATATTATATTATATTATATTATATTATATTATATTATATTATATTATA
>JBAMHX010000005.1:11311167-11327626 GCA_037177515.1 Pseudomugil tenellus
CTAAATATAATTAAGTGCAGGTTTCTTTATTTTCCCACCTGCTCTATAACTGAAGTGTTCAACCCCTTGGAACTTGTATATAGGAAATAATAAAAAGAAATTAAGAATATGTATATATATAAAGAATAAGAATGAAATATAATTTATTTTAGATCAAATATTTCTCGTGTATTTTTCTCATCAGCAGGTATTACATGTTGTCTGTGCTTGTGTTGCAGTTTTAGGAACTTTAATTCTTTCACATAACAGCGTAGTTATCGGCTCTGAAGATCTAGTGTGATGTCAGGACACACTGCTGTGGGATCCTGAAGAGCCTGAATCTGCTTTTGGATGGTTTCCCTCTTTACATTTAACACATCTAATCTGGTCAGGTTTGCTTTAAAGTATTCGTGCAAGTTTTATGTGACTTTATGTGAGTTATTTTTAGGTTTTTTTTCTTTTTCGTTTTCAATGTCAGCTCAGTGCTTATTTTCAGCAAACACCTTTTTCACCTTTGCTTCAGCTCCACCATTAGAGCAACATTCACTGTTTAAAGCTTGATCTAAATAACACCTATGATGGTTATTTGGTCCACTCGCATGCATTTGTGCTGAATTGCAATTTGTTTGATTGTTTGAGCCTAAAATAAAAATAGAGATAAAATTAATGAAAGAAAAGAAAAAAACAAAACTGTTCAAAAGGAGTAAAAGCAAGCAGAATTTATATAATCCCAGCCCAGTCATCACAACTATCTTAAAGCCTCAAAACCATTACTGCGTTTACTACTAGGTACTATATATACTATACTATATACACTACCAGTCAAAAGTTTGGACAAACCCATTAAATCCAATGAGAAAGTGTGTTCAAACTTTTGACTGGTAGTGTAGCAATCAGCAGTCATGCTAACAACACAGTATAACAGCGATATCCAAACAATAGTAATAATATGCTATGTGTGTAATAGTCTATAATCGATTTCAATGATGCAGTTATGCAATAATAAAAATACAATAAAAACAACAACAGTAGCAACACTTATGGCAGTAATAATATAAATACCCAGTTTTCATTCCAGTTTTAGATCTGTAAAGGTTAAATACACTCCCTTTTATATATTCATTTAAATATTAGAGACTCCGTGTGTTCCTGCAAATTATTCCATAGCTTAACCGCACAAACAGACACAAAAACTTTTCACCAAGTGTATTTTAAATATTGTGTTTCCTTTAGAGTTTTAACCTTCATCTCTCTAAAAAGATTTTGTACAAAGTATAGTTAAAGATTCCTGCTTGTTTTAAACATAATTAAACGGGTCCTGGAGTTTTAGTTTTTATTTTATGTGTTTTATTTTTTATGAAAAAAAATGTGCTTGCAATAGATGATCTATTAAAGTTTTTTTTTGTTTTTTTTGCAGCTTTGTTTTTAGTATGTTTTCCGCTTTAAATTAATTTGTACCATATTATCTCAAGCACCTTGACTTCTAAAGAAATATTCTTAAAAAAAGTTGTTATGCTACTTGTATATTCAAATATTATTTCTGAACAATCCAATTTTTATACTCTGGATACTTAACAATAACCTTGCAGCACCATCCTTGGATTACGTTTTTATTTGTCAAATATAACTAAAAAAAACTACTTAGTTAAACCAATGAATCCTGACTAAGTTAGCATAACTGATATATTAGTAGGTACAGCTAATTAATGGATAGGAGCTAATCTAACATTATGAACATAGTTAGATTTATACCAGATTATTGCCAGTCATTAAGCAATACCATTGTAATTTTGTTAGCATACAGCTAGCATAGCCACTGCTATGACTGCTAATTAATTAAATAAAAATAACACATAATACTGTAATGTCATAAAATCCTACACTATACTTTGAAACACATTTAATGAAATAAACCCAAGCCCTGCAGTTAAATTGTATCCTATTAGTAGGGATCATTAAAGTACTATGTGTGCTTGTGCTTACTGTTCTGACTGTTAGTGGCAGTCTTCACAGTGCTTTAAACTGTAACATTAGGACTTTCATGGCATCCACGCCACTTCTGTCACTTCTCTGCAGCCAGTGGTGCATTTTACAGATCTATATACGGTTCGCTTAACACTACTGCTGCTGCTCACTTCCCCTTGCCATGTCCTTCCCCTGCAGGGACAGAGAGGAAGATGGGTGAAGAATGAAAAATACTTTGTTTGTTGGATGAGACATTAGAGGAATGAAAGGAGATCTGTGTGCATCTTTTATACACACAGATCTCTGATGTTTAGTAGCTTTGGTTTAGCTAAGATATGCATGCTGCTCCCAGATCTGTATGTATTCTTTCCTTCTCTGTGCCATTATGCTGTGTCTTGAGCTCTATAGTGTCTGATATTAGTCTTCTTGGTTTGGGTTGGTCTGGAGGATGAATGTGCACTGACAGGAGCTAAAGGCGGCATCATGGGCAGCATGCACAGAAGCCTTTTTCCATTCGGAGAAGCAAATAGCAGCATTCAGTTGCTCTTCCCATAAAAACCCATGCAGGTCCGCATAGATTCTGCTTGACTTGAGTTGTTGTTCATCCATTTGGCTGATAGAATAACAAACTGTCTCCCAGCTGTCTCCTGTTTTTAAGTCAAATGGTCGTTTGTAGATGAACACATACACATAAAATTAAGTTAGAGGTTTGAGTGCAGTTACGTGACTCATCGGTGGGACCTCAAAGCTAAATCTGGGGTTGCTAATATGACCACTTTCTCTGTAATATTAATCCCTTAAATTTGATTATTAGAAATGCGAAAAACATTTAGATGTTGTCATGACTACCATAAGACATTTTTTTTTTGTTAGTTTGTTTTTTATTTCACAAAAAAGTTTATACTGGGTCAAGATAGACTTGGTTAATCGCTCAGCAGGGTTTCTCAAATATATGGACTAAAACAAGAATGTTTTCCAAATCAAAGTATTTGTATTTAGATGGCAGACAGTTGTTGTGATTATGTTGTGTACATTTAATAATTGTTCAGTAAGGTTTAGGAATAAATCTGGATTTAGTTGGATTTTCTGCTTTTAATTTATTTATAATTCAAATGGGTCAATTTTGTCGTTACATTGCCAAAAAAAGTCTCCATGAAACAAAATAATATATGTCCGTTGCATGTATTTTAATTTCTTCCACTTAACCCATGAAATATTTGACAGTTTTATCATTCAATACTCAAAATAATAGAAACAAAAGGATTTACTGTTCGCCACTGAGTGTATTCTGCAGAAACACGATGATGCTAGTTCCATTTAGGCCAATGACAAAAAAAGAAGACATTTTCCTTTCTTCACTTTTGTATAACCTACTTTTTGAAAAGTACTTTTTTCTTTTGTAAATTCTAATGTAACCATGCCTTTTAACTGGGTCAAAAGATTTCTTTGACTAGAGGGAGAATCCTGCAGAATCATCGAAACAGTGACAATTTCATTATACCAAACTAATTGTTACAAGTCTTTGCAGTGACATGATTAAAATCTTCATTCTCTTTTTTTCCTCTTTGTCTTTTTGTCACTATTTTCAACCCAGATGACTCATTCAAGTTTGTGTTTTTGGAGTCTGAAGAGTTGGCTGCAAAAAGCCTTTGAAAGTTTATTGTTCCTTTTATAAAACAAAGACTTTGTCATGCGCCCATCTTCATCGTTTACATCGGAAACATATCTGCCCACATATAATATCCTGCTGGGTATTTTCTATATAATTAGATGCCCTGTTTGTTTTCCATCTGCGGCCCTAAAGAACACACATCACATGTTTTTCATCTGACATGCACAAATCTTTTGATCACTGGGTCTGAAAGAGGAATGGATGCAGGAGAGACACGGACACCTATACCTGTTTCCATGGCAACATGCTCAGGGCGCTGTAGTGACGCCTAGGTGTAATTAATGATAGGAAATGTGGCTCGCTGCTGTAATATGTGTAAAGGTGTGTGTGGTTTGCATTGCTGTCAGAAAATTGAGCTGTTTCACAAGCGGGATCAGTAGAGACTTTGCTGTGATGACTCACAGAGCAGCAATCCTCAGAAAGTCTTAGTCTGCATAAAGTACTGCCACAGGATTAAACCTTGCTGCGCTGTCTGTCACAGATCATCCCTCTGCATTTTACCATCTGAAAATATGCCTCACTTTTGCTCCTTTTCACTCTGCCATCAGTATCTGAAAACCAAATTAGCAAGCAGCATAATTCAGCTTCTTGCTTTTTTACATTTACAGCATCTATAAAAGCATTTAAGAACCAGAATAGTGTGATTTTAGTTATTAATTTGATGTTCTCTACTCAAGGAAGGTTTTCTACCTTTGACCTTAGCTTTCATGGGTTTTTCAGTCATGCATTGTGACATCCCCCCCAAAAAAAGCCTATGTCTGACCTTGTGTTGACTTGCTGCCGCAAGGACTCTAGCTATCACACTCTGGAGATGGACGGCGACAAAATCTGGCAATATCAGCGGACAGAACGAGGGGACGAGTTATTCCTAGTGTCTGTTCATGCAGATCTGTGCCAACACGTGCTGCTTGTTGCATAAATGGACATACTTGATCTCTTTGAAAGTAAATTAATCTCAAACGTGAGGCACGACTGTGGATTGTAGGATTGATAAACGGTGGACTTATTACTAAAAAAATGTGCAAACAAAAAGGGTTTTGGCAACATTTGATATGCTAAAAGTCTCACAAACTAATTAGATATTTCTTTGGTTTGTTTTGCAGAGAGTGAGCGAGAAGGTTGGAGGAGCTGAAGGAACGAAGCTCGATTATGACTTCACTGAAATGGAAAAGGCATGACTCAACTCTTTATTTGCTGATTTAATTCTGGAGGTTGTTATGGAGGCCCTGCCATGGACAGACCACCTGTCCTGGGTGTACCCTGCATCCCGCCCGCTAACTGCTGGAATAGGCTCCAGTGGTGTCACTGCTTTATACTGTAGAGAGCCTGAGTTGTGCAGAGTTGTTCTGAAACTCCAGCTCAGCTTACTGTCACCATTATGCTACAAAAAGCCAAACTTCCTTAGTTTGTCATTTGTCAACATGTGTGTCTGTCTCCCTGTTGGGGTTTGCAGAAGGTGGATGTCACCTCTCGGGCAGTGCTGGACATCATGACAAAGACAACTGAATATCTGCAGCCAAACCCAGGTAACCAGATGAGCCAAGCTTGGTAAGGTTCATCATTTCTGGTTCTTCTGTTTACCGAAAGATAAAAATGTACTGGGAAACACTTTATTTTGTTCCTGCATATTAGTTTCTACACACACAATTATGTTTGCATAAATTTGGACAGGTGTTTTCAAGATGTAAGTCACTTATCTGAGAAATTTCACAGTTTGGCTAAACAGGTGTTCTAGTGGGACTGCATGGTGGTGTGGTAGCTAGCGCCATTTCCCTACTGTGACAAAGTTCCTGGTTGAAACCTCAGCTGTGGCTTTTCCGTCTAGACTTTGCATCCCAGCTTCCTCCCACAGCCCTAAAACATGCTTGCTACATTGAACTTCCACTACCTGTACTGGTTTCAGACACTCAGACTTTGTTTTTCTAACTGTCAGTGCAGTCTATGATGAACCTCAACGTCAAATTAATCTTCAGGAGTCTCTTATCATTTGATTTGAAGAGTCTGAGGATGTTATTAATACTTCAACTATCTGTTAGCAGATCAAAATTGCAGAACTTGATCTGTGAGGATTAATAATTGTGTAAAACTTTGAAAGTTTGCGTGCAGAACCCAGTCACTTCCATGTTACATGGTTACTGCCTAATTATTTATTTAATAAAGGTGTGTAAGTGCACACCTTTCTTACATAGAGTTTTTTTTCTAAAATTAAAAAATAAAAAAAGCCCATGTGTTATATGTGTAACTGTTTTCTCTGTCTGGTAGATTTATTTATTTTCGTTAAAAGTCAGCACAGTGCTGTGATTTGCAGAGGGATGCCCAAAATTCTGCCCACAGCTCAGAATAAACTTTTTAAATTTGTGACAACCTACTTATTATTTTTTGGAGTCAAAGCTTATTAATGATGTAATGAGAGGATGTGCTAACATCCTTCCACAGCTTTTCCTGTGTAGATAAATTAGTTCCAGCTGTGATTAAAAATCTGTGAAACTGAGCTGAAATTTGGTGGAATCATTGTAAAGGACAAGAGATTAATTGATGTGATTTTCATGCTTTTGCTTGCTGTAATTTATATTAATATCCAGAAAATATTCATGTAACAGAGTATAAAGGGCCATAATTAAACTGATAAGAAGACAATTATAGCCTGACTGGCACCTCAGATTCCCTGCTGTCATTTTATCACAATTTTCATATCTGTTCCCTGTTTTATGGGATGTTCATCTCACACTAACAACAGCTTATCCTTAATTATGTCAATTTGAAAATACAAACTATTTGCAAAAACCAGGTCATAGTTTGAGTAGATTTTTTTTTATTTTAACTGCCTCTATGTCAAGCTATCAGTCACAAGAAGTTTGATTTCACTGCTTTTTGTTATCTTTGCAGCCACCAGAGCCAAGATGAGCATGATGAACTCCATGTCACGCATGCGGGGCCAGGAAAAGGGACCAGGCTACACGCAGACCGAGGCTATCCTGGGGGAGTCTATGCAGAGGTTTGGCAGGGAGCTCGGAGAGGACTCTAACTTTGGTGAGTGAAGGAACAAAACAAAACAATTCCCTCAGAGATGCAGTAACAGTGTCGTGAAACACATAAGCCTGGTTACTTATTTAGTTTACAAAGTAGGTGTGAAAGTGCCATTAGAGGAAAATCTTATTTCAAATCTGTTGTAGATTAAACAATGTTACTGAAAAAGACACTTTTTATCTTTTCTTTTTCAGCACAGAAAGGTGTAGCGCTTGTCAGCATTGAAATGTTTATATTATCACTTTATTTAAAGGTCTTGCTCTGATTGATGCTGGAGATGCCATGCGGGAGTTGGCTGAGGTCAAAGATGCTCTTGACATGGAAGTGAAGCAGAACTTTATTGATCCAATGCAGAACCTCCATGAAAAAGATCTTAAGGAGATTCAGGTATTAAGTGTGAAACTTTATTTCACAGCACAGGAGGAAAAACTGCTTAGTTTCAAGAATTTATATTTACTGTCACATTGTCCTTGTCAGCATCACCTGAAGAAATTGGAGGGCCGTCGTCTGGACTTTGACTATAAGAAGAAGCGTCAGGGCAAAGTGACAGAGGATGAGATCAAGCAAGCACTTGAGAAGTTTGATGACTCCAAGGAGATTGCTGAGCAAAGCATGTTCAACCTGTTGGAGAGTGATGTAAGCCCGATACAACCACTCCTGTCACACGTCTTGTCATGAACTTGCTCATTCATTCCACCGTTCAACACTGCCCTCTCTTGTTGCATCTACTCACTGCTTTATAGTTTTGATTTTAACATGAGTCTTCTTTCATGGTCCTGACTGTTATTTACATGGTTAATACTCAACCAGGTAGCATCTTATATAGTATGGTTTTAGCTAAGAAAAACTTGGCATTAACTACCCAAACAAAGCCCAGAGCTAATGTTTGAGTTGCTCTGGACGAATAAATTATGTTTTTGTTTCAAAATCCTCTGCCTCTCTGATTGATTAAGCTTGCAGTTTTCTGCTGCTGGTGTCCGTCGTTTGGCATTTTATCCAGTTTGTCTTATCCTAAACAAATGTATTAATTACAAATCAGTTTTAAAAAAAGGCTGGGTCACTTTGGAACACTTTGGTTTTTTTGTTGTTTGTTTGTTTTTTTTGTTTTTTTTACTTTTTCTACTTTTCTCTCAAACATTTTAGTGTTTCAAAACTTGAATAAAGAAAAAAAACATCATCGTCAATAGATAATGAAGTTTATTTGTAAAAGACTGACAGGATCCCAGCAAACTGAGTTAACAAATAAAAATGATAATAATTGTATATAATCATTTTGTAGTTTGCAGACCTGTTTGCTGCCATTGGTTCATGTCTGCAGCTCTAGAAATATCCTGTCCTTTAGCTATGTCCTCACAGCACTGCCTTCCACAGGAGGTCGTTATGCCCATGTAAACAAGTAGCCATGGCAACGGTAGAGGTGGAGAGATTTATTCTGTGTTTACTGGTTATTTTCTACTTGAAAATCAAATTAGTAGCATCAGGGGAAGCCCAAGGAAACAGATAACTCATGTATACACAGAATAACTCATGTACTTTATGGAACAGATGAAGATGGGGTTGGACGCTATGCCTTTTTCTGAAATAAACCACTGATTTTATTGATTAAAACCCAGTGCTGATAACTGATGAGCTATTTATGGCAATGAAAAGTCATACACTTATGTCTGGATATTTGGACAACAACTTTGATCATTAGCACGCTGACGTGAACAACCCGCTACCTGAGTCTCAGCTAGATGTGTTGCTCAACTGTTTTCTTCTTAGCTGACTGGAGTGAATGTTATCAACAACAGCAAGAATTTCTATGAATGCTGTTATTTAGATGTGGGTTTATATTATCTATAGGCATATAATATGATTGTATGTCTGATATGCATCACCTTAAGGCTGAAGATGCATCTGACTCATAGTTGTTTTGTCCATAACCAACTAAACTGCTCCATAAATACGCTACTTATTTTTTGTCCATACACCTGCAGATAACTCATTCTTGCTTATACTTAAAACCACCAGAACAACAATACCCTTTTAAATACAAAGGGTTTTTTTTGTGTTGGCTCTAAGCAACTTTGGCATCAAAACAAACTTACTCTTCAAGATTGAATGACTGAGTCTTAAGTTTTTATCCATCTAATCTGTTTCCAGCTACATCTATGTGCTATAAATCCTCTCTTTTGTTGATGTCAACAGATTGAGCAAGTGAGTCAGCTGGCTGCACTGGTCCATGCTCAGGTGGAGTACCACACCCGAGCTGCTGAGATCCTCACACAGCTTTCCAGTAAGATCGATGAACGGTCAGTACTGATGTTTTTTCTGTGTCCGATGATTTTATATATACTTATTTTCAGCATAATATTACTTTGACCTGCTAAACGTCATAGCAACGCTGTGTATAATGAAGTTTCCCTGTCTTCCTCTGTCCAGGATAAGGGACTGCTCTAACAAACCGAGGAAAGAATTTGTCCCAAAACCACGAACATCCCTGGACTTCTCGATCAGTGAGAACCACAATGGAGGCATTCATGGTGCTCGCTCTCCAGGTGGGAACCAGAATATAAACTCTGCTGTACTACTATCTATGTACTATTGTCTGATGTGATCAGTACTACTATGGAAAGGTTTGTTTGTGAGTTTTAACTTTTTTTTTTCTTTACATCAACCTTTTATTTTTATTTAGCTGTAAATTCTCATGTAGAAAAACCAATAATAATGTAGATCATAGAAAAATCATTTACTTTTAAGGCAGTAAGTAGATAAATAAATAACACACAATTTAATGTAAGTCCAGCAAATAAAGATGGTTGAATTAATTTTTCTTTCGTTTTAGAGAATCTTCAAGTAAAGTTAACCAAGAAAAGCTGAAATGGCGCAAATATTTAAAAAATCTTTTATTCCACATAAAATAAATAAAAAGTGCTTGAGAATTTACACTATGGTCACTTTTTACTGGGTTTCTCTTTTTTACAGTATTTTCCTGAACATTAACAATCATCCCAGTCCAGAACAAATAAAAACAACTCTTCACTCTTCTCTTTCCCACTATGATTTTGTTTATTATTTTAGGTGCGAGGTCTCCAGGTGAGCCAGGTCAAACTTCTTTCCCCATTTGTGTGCATCATAAACTCATTTCTTCAACAATATTCTTTCATTTTCACCTAAAACTCAGAACTTTTACCTCTTACCCTTCCCTCAATCCCATTTCCCTTCTCCCGGTGTTGTCTCCCTCCTCCATTTTTGCAGCAAGGTCTCCAGGTGAGACAAGAATACATTTTTAACTTTTTTTCTAAGGTAATTGTCATTGGATACTAAATACAGCAGAAACTCAAGTACCGTCCGCTCACCTTGCAAAGAAAACCTGATCAATAATAGCAAAAAACAAACAAAAAAACTTCCTAGCGGACAAACTTTTGCTTTTTCTGCTGTTTTCTTGTCTCCGTTTTTTGATCTTCCTTATTTTCCTCGTTTCTATGTTGGTTCACTTCTCTCCCACTTTGCTGTTCAGCTTGAGTTTCTTTCTTTTTTTTTAACTGACCTCGTCATCGCTGCGTCTTTCTCCATCTCATCATAGTTTCTCCATCTAAAAGTTCTTAGTAAATTCCTTGTTTCACCAATTTTTTTCTCCTTTCACCTTTGCAGCAAGATCTCCAGGTGAGAAAGAGTGACATGGAAAGAGTTTCAAAATCTCCTCATCACTCTTCTTGTTATCTTTTTAAATGTATTTTGAAAAAATGTGTCTTTCTGTCTGCATTTTTTTTTGTTGTTTACAGTGCAGTGCTGTCTCTAACCCCTGTTTTCTCCTCTGCCTGTTTTTGTTAAGAGAATTCAGATATTTTGGGAAATGTATTTATTTGCTCAGACTCAGAGGATGCGAGTCTGTTTTTGGTGGGATATTAGGATTTATTTTGGAGTGGAAGTCACTTTTCCTAGAGAAATTTTACCATTTCCTGGAAACTATTGGCTCATCTTGAACTTGGTGGCAGTAATATGTGTTAAAAACATTGCTTACAGGAGCAACATGAAGCTCAAACAAAGTAGCGCAACAAAGAAACAGCTGCACTTACAGCCAATTAACTTTATTGGCAGCAGATCGGTGACCCGATTGGGTATAAAAAGAGACTCTCAAATGTAAAAATGTACTAAGGCTCAGCAAACCTCAACAAACTATGTCTGCATATCATAGAACATGATAAATGCGCGACCTAATATGTGGATGTGATGAAGAAATGCTAACATCTTCTCTAGACCGAAGCTTATGTAAAAAACACTGAAGCCAAACAGAAGATGCAGCATCGATCAGATCATTCCTTCCTGGTAGAAACACAGGTTTAAGAGCAACATATGCTCCAGAAAACATATCTTTCAGGGAAGGCTATACAATATAAACCACATACTGCAACAACATGGCGTTGTGTCTGCCATCCCTTCAGGAAATAGAACAACAATAAAGAGCCACTATTTTCCACGTCTTGTCCTGCATTCTTTTCTGGACCATCAGCTCCAGCAGTCCCAGAGATTCCCCAGCACAGAACCAGCCTTCTTTGACAAGTTTGTTCAGGGATTTTGCATCTCTGACTTAGACGCTGCTGCTTGAACAGATGGCTGCAAAATAAAAAGACATGTTCATAAAGATTCATAAAAGACATGTAACCTCTCAGTCCCAACTCTGAATGATCTCTGCTTCCTTAAGAAGTAGCATCTCCTCTGCTCTCTCCTTTCATGTACACACTTCTGTGTTGCATTTCCAGTCTACTCTGTTGTGTAGCTGAACTCGGAGCTGCTGAAATCTTCTCCCAGGATGTAAACACTGCTTTGTTTACTCCTGTTCCTCCTGAAGTCAACAGTCACCTTTTTTGTTTTGATTGTGTTCAAGATGAGTTGATTGTTTCCACACCATCCCACGAACTAACTGACCAGTTTACTCGGGTTCTTGTCCATCAATAATTAATTGCAGAGTAATCAGAATATTTCTGCAGATGACAGGACTCAGAGTTGAATTGGGAAATGACCAATATCTCAGTCACACAGACATAAATCCAGGTGGCTGTGGAGGTATCTATCTGGAATTTATGGAGCTTCTATCTAAACAGAACGTTAAATGCACTTGAGAAATCAAAGAACTTGATCCTCAAAGCGGTGTCTGATTGGTCCAGATAAGAGTGAGCTCTCTGATTTACTTTAATGATTTGATTATTTAAATTTTTTCTAAATTAAAGTAAATTTCTGGTGGTCAACAATAAGAATGCGCCACATAAGGGATGCACATGGATCCTCTCATCTAATTCTCTACCGGATTAAAGAGTACATCACCCAAAATACTGAACTTTTCCACTAAACCTCGTAACCTCAACTGACAGCCACGTTTTCTCTCTTATGCTGTGTTTCTTCTTATCTTTCTCTTTTACAGCCAGGTCTCCAGGTGAGCCTTTAATGTGATCTTTAGAAATTATATGCAGCATTTGTTCTCCTCCTCAGACATGCTTTAACTCTGCTTTATTCATTTCCCACCTCCTCTCAGCCCCCTTGGATCAGCCCTGCTGTCGCGCACTGTACGATTTTGACCCTGAGAACGAAGGTGAGCTAGGCTTCAAGGAAGGCGATATCATCACCCTTACCAATAAGATCGATGATAACTGGTACGAGGGGATGCTGCACGGCAACTCAGGCTTTTTCCCCATCAACTACGTGGATATCCTGGTCCCACTGCCCCACTAAGAAGCCAAGACTACCGGCGGTGTCTGCAACTAATCCTGGCCCTCCAGTATTCCCACTAACCTTTTCCTGAACATCCCTACTAACCATCTTCACTCCTCTTCAAAGGAGTCAAACACACACACACACACACACAAATAAAAGATGTGAACAAGACTGATGATGATTTAGAGTGATGATGCGCCAAATGATGAAGAAACTATGAATATGAGGAAAATTCTGCATCAAAATAATTGCTTTTCCTCATCCCTAGCAGGTACCTTCAGGCTTCCGTAGTCATTTTAGCCATTCCTGTCCTGCTTCTGTCTTGGTTTAAGTTTGCTGTCAGTCCACCATGAGTTTATCAAAGCAGCAAATTTACACTTTGTCCCATTCTTTGTATTTTATGGAAATTTCTGCTGTAGGTAGTTTTTCTCTCACATATTACAAAAGATAAAACACAAATGATTTGTTTGTTAGAAACTGTGGGTCAAACATGTATTCATGCATTCTAAATATTTTTTCTTATAAAAATGAAAATGAAAAAACTGAACTGAGTATTTTGTTTTAAATATTCCATATTTTAGTATTAGTCATTTCTTAACATGTTTGAGCAGTTTCCTAAGAAACAACATACCTTTCATCCCCTAAATATTCCGTTCAGATCATCGCGGATTAAAGTCATGGATGGATTAATCAAACTGACAACCAGTATTAGCACTAGCATGAGTTCTTGTTTTTCACACATCAACACTTGTGAGATATTGAACATTTTGCATATGATTTGCAAACCAAAGTCACATCGGTGTAAAAAAAAAAAAAATCAATTTAATGCAACAGGATTAAGTTTGCTTTCTTTGGTACTTTAGTAGAAGGGCGGAAAAGTGGAATCCTAAGTATGTATACTTACATATCTGAGCCAATAAACTGATGTGCAAATACACAAGTTGTGAAATTTAAACTGTTAAAAGTTATGTAAAATAATTGTGGTGCACAAGTTTTAGTCCTCTGATATATACTTCATAAGAAAATGAAATACGGTTGATGTGTTTTGACACAATAAGATGCAGGACTGCTCAGAGAGGCAGCACGTTGCTCTGTTTGCTGCATCCACACTGGACCTGTTCATATTCTGTAGTTTAGCTCTAAACAATAGTTGAGGTGAATTTTTTCAAGAGGACAAAGAAGTGCACAAATGGCTGAGTGGATTGAGAATTAAGTAATATTTCTCTTGATGGACATTTTTTAGCATTTAAAATGATGCATCTTACACCATTAACCCCTTTTTTTCTTTGTGCTAATAAACAAACAGCTCTGTTTCTCTCTTTTCATGTAATGTCGGACCTCAAACTGTCGTGTAGGAATGTTTTTCGGTCTTATCGAACATCTTAATTCAAATCCATCCTGACTATATGTTTTAGTCAGTTTGGTGGTGGAGTGCGCACATAATCCCTGAGGTATATTTCTACAGTCATCCGTGTTACCTCTCTGCAAAAACAGTGTGCAGCAGCGACAATACTGCTTGTTTTCACGCGCTGTAAAGTTGTGCATGTGTTGTAAGGAAAGGGGTGCATATTTGGGTTTGCGTATTTCTCGCGCTATGCACGGGATGGGGTTATGGAAGACCTCTGCAGCTGAGTTACTTAAGATGTATTGTCTCTGACAGTGTTCAGCACTAAAGCAAACATTTATACCAGTTCTTTGCACCATACAACAGAGCTACAATAAGTGATGCAAATTCCACTGATGACATATTAAGTGTTACTTTATTTTTCTTTTGTTTTCAAAGGGAAGTACAATTTTAATCGATGGTACGCTTTGTTGGCCGGAGAATAGTGAAACAATTTGAAGAGGTCATGTATTTATTTATTTATTTTTTAAGGGCAAAATAAATAATTCCTTCTTTCTCTCTTTCACTTTTTTTAAAATATCGTGTGTATCTTTGCCCTCAATGAGGACTGTACAGCTTTTTGTGTCTTGTTTTCACCTTGTGTGTATAGTCGCGCATCTACAGTACCGTATATTATTTTTGTAATTGTGACAAAAGTATTCATATACAGTATAGGTGTATATATAGAGTATCTTACCCAGAAGTGATGTTACAGGAGGGATTCTCTGTGCTGCACATGATTGTCTTTGGAATGTTTTGTGTTTTGTTTAATTTCTGTTTTACTTTATTCTTGCACTGGATTCTACTACTGTACGCTTGATGTAAAGGGAAAATATGTGATGAGTCAATGTAATTTATTCAAATAAATATAAATAAACTGTTAAATGCTGGTGAAATTCAGTTAATACACATGTGATTTTGGTCAAATGTCATGTTTTTATATGACAAAAAGGACTGAGGTGACTTCATTGAATCCTTCCGGTGCAACAATATTGAGGTCAGAACTGCAGCTTTAAACATCTTAAAGGATATAAAACTACATTAAACACACTGTATACGTGTGTAAGCAGGGATGTACAGTACAAACTTTTACAGTCTGCACAAACAAGGAATTACAGTAAAGCTGCTTAAAAACACAATCTGCTGTTTTAAACACTCAGTAAGAGTAAGTAAATTTGCTTAAGCTCACTGCCAAAACACAAGTAGTGCAAGTATTTTTCCGCTTTAAATACACAATAATGCACAAATTCATCTTACAGTTATTATGTTGAAAAAACGTGCTGAACATATTCAAACAGTAAATGAACTAACAACAAACTAACCATCATTAGATGAAAAAGAGCTGCACTCATCAGCATCTAAATGCTATTTTAATAACACCGGAAGTCTACGGTAACATCAACGTTGCTCAGATGGAAGCTAATCAAGTGTGCTTTCAAGGTTTGTTGAAAAACACTATTGTACACTTACAAGTGCATTTATTAGACAGAACAAACTTACATTAAATGCAAACTGGATACTGCAGGCTTAGTTTGGCAGGTGAAAAATACACCATAAAAACTTGCAATTTTCAAATTTAGAAACTGTTCATGTGAATAAAACAACTAACTATTATACTGATATAAATATTTTCTGTTGCATTACAGTTTAAAGCATTACAGTATGACAAATTGTACTTAAGAATTAAAATTATTTAAAAGATAAATGTGTCATTCTAGGGTCGTGTTTTTTTCCATTTTGGCATTATGTAAAATGAATTAGAACAATCTGAAATACTATAATAATTTCCTTCTGTAGATTTCAGCCAGTAGATAAATTTTACATGCTGGAACTTCGTAATTTAATGATAAATTCAATATAATATATACAACTAGAGAGAAAAAGTTAAATTTAAGGAAAAAATGTGCAGGAATGGGGATTTTGCACATCCACAAAAATCTGATAAGCAAACACAACCTATAGGTGTATGACAGTTAACATCAGTGAGGCATTTAGGTCCCACCCATGATCTCTCATCACTACCTGGCTGCACCCAGTCCTAATGCACTGAGTTTAACCCACCGTTTCAAGCACACAGCACTTGCACACATACATGAGCAGGCCTGTGGAGCAGTGATACAATATCTAGGGACCTACAGTCACATCTCATGAAAGCCGAGTCTTTAGACCAGCATTAGAGCACATCGTCCTCAATTACACACCCTAATCACAGCAAATATGGACATAGCCTTGTTTGACATGTGCATGTGAGATAAGTGTACAAACACATATGCAAACTAAAAGAACTAAAAAATACTGTAGCTGGCACTGTGATATGTGGACAGGTGAGTACTGTAGATACAGGGCGTCTCCTGTTTAGTGGTTGTTTAGGAAACCTTGCTAGATACTGGATTTGTCCCAGTCTTCTTCACCTTTTTGCAAAGAAATTTAACTAAAAAGCATCCTCTAGTGGTTGTAAGCTTGAGCTACTCTGCAGGGAGCTTTATTGAAGAGAGATACTCATGATATTTCAAAACCTGTTTCCTTACCTGATTTAATTTTCATTTTGTTTATTATTATTTGGATCAGAGCAGGACCAGCTTGAGCCTTAATGTTGCTTTGAGCAGAACTTGATTTGTAGGATCCAATTGGCATCACCTCAGTATCACTGATTCCTACCTTTATAAGATAAGATAAGATAAGATAAGATAAGATAAGATAAGATAAGATAAGATAAGATAAGATAAGATAAGATAAGA
>JBAMHX010000005.1:11327726-11337806 GCA_037177515.1 Pseudomugil tenellus
GATAAGATAAGATAAGATAAGATAAGATAAGATAAGATAAGATAAGATAAGATAAGATAAGATAAGATAAGATGAGAAAGATAACCTTTATTGTGGACCTTTATTGGGCACACAGTAGTTATAGCAGCTCAACAATATAAAAAGGCAGATTATGAGACAAGCTGAGTAGGGCAATATGATCTAATCAGTGCAAAGTAAAACATGATAAAACAATAAAAATGGAAGCGTCTTGTACAACACTGTGCATAGATAAATTGCATTGCAAGAATGAAGATTTAAAAGAATTAATTTTTCAGTGGACACGATGAATCAGATCAATACATAGCAACTCATATCTCTGGATCTGCAGAATCAGCAAGTTGTCAGGAGATCTCCAGCTGTAGGTTCTCTTCTGCTTAGTGAGCAGAAAGTGGCCAAGAGGGGGTTAATGTAAGCCAGAACCCCTCCCTGCATGAAACAGAATTAAGGTGGGGTAGTGGTTCTCCAACTGATGCTCTCCCCATTACTCACAGAGAAAAGTGGAGAAGGCAAGGACTGGACTGAAATCGATGGGGAGGAATGGGGAGGCTGGTGGTGAGCAGTAACAAGGTTTATTGTACAATAATAAAAGAAATAAAGAATAAAGAAATCATTCTTGAGTGTCGTACCAAATGTCTCCTTTCAGAGGATCTAGTGAGACTCTAATTTGGAAACAGATAGAAGCATCCTTTACACAGAATAGGATGTGGTTATCACAATTTTCAGCAATTGTAGACATAATATTATTAGTTCGCAAATGGATCATATTCAGACGTCATGACATGATAATTAGTTATCAGAGTGTCCCTGAGCCCCAGAGTTCATCTCAATCTTAGCAGAAACAAAGTCTGAAAAATCTGACAGATACTTCAGTATCAGAACAACATATTCACAAATATGTATGTAGGTCAGAAGTTCACATCAGGTAGGATAATATATTAAATTCATAAAGTGTCATTCTGGTTTAACACCTTAGTATTACTTTACATGGTTTAAAATGAAATGTGAGTGTAACATAAAACACAAGATTAAACACCAAAAGACAAGATAACCAGTGTTGTGTATAAAGCTTTACTGAAACAACTTTGTCAGCAAATAATAACAGATTACTCTTTACATAAGGTAACCTGCTTAGCATTAGCCTGTAGTGCATTTGACCGTTACTAGCTAAAGAAATCATTTAGGCCAGTAGCTGGTGTTACCAAGTCCACTTTTCTGGTTTCCTGAAGTGTAGTTGCTTATTTTGGGCTTCTTTTGCTTTGTTTGTGAAGACACTATGATTCTCCCACAGCTGTCCACAAGAAGAAAAGTCCTCCCTGCATACTGAGCAGTAATGAGCAAGCAAGAGGTCTTACATTTGCTTCTATGCAAATATGAAAGATATATGTTTTTCTGTGCTATGTGGTGTGAGTGTATGTGTGTGTATATAAAGAAAATATAATATACACTACCTGTCAAAATTTTGTATTAGAATCAATGGATTCATGTCTTAAACACTTTAGTGAAACCTTTTAAACTTTTAAGTCAAAATAGTCCTATTTTATTTTTCTTTTAACATACCAGACCAGACCTGCTCTGAAGCCAGTATGAGGTGTAGCACCTTTACTGCACAGTCTACTTTTATTTCATCTATATTTTCCCTTTTTTGCCAGAGGGGAAAGAGGAGATGCTGACTCATTGTGCTCGAGTCTTCTGGCCTTTCTGTAAACTTAAAAGTGCTGGATTTCACTCCAACAGGAAGTTCCTTCCAGTCAGAAGTACCTTTATAGCTTATTTAAGATCCCTTTGTTAGTAAAAGAATAATAATACAGCAGCCAAGTTCAGTTAGCATTCCCTTTCCCTTGTGGAAATCCGATCTCACTTAATTAAACAACGTTATGGTTCTAAGTCAACATTTTGCAGGAGCAGCAACAGCTGCAATAAATGAGATAAAACAATATTTTGAACATTAAACAATGAAATTAAAGCCAAATAAATGTTATCACAGAGAAGCTCTGTAGCATAGTGGTTATCACTGTGGCCTCTCAGCAAGAAGGTTGCTGGTTTGAGCCTCAGGTGGGGGGGCCCTTTCTGTGTGGATTTTGCAGTTCTCCCCGTATATGTGTGGGTTCTCTACAGGTAATCCACCTTTCTCCCATCATCCACACATGCATGCCAGGTTAAACTGTCCTTTTAAATGATTTCAATAGGAGTGAGTGATAGCAAAAGTGGTTTTTTTTTTGTCTCTTTGTGTCCCTGTGATGGACAGACTACCTATCCTGGGTGTACCCTGTCTCTTACCTGTTAATTGGTGGAATAGGCTCCAGTCCCGCTACAACCCTGAATTGGATAAAGTGATAAGATGAATGAATGTTATCATATAAACAAACCCATTGCATTGATGGCATCACCTCAAATCCAGCTGGATATGTGCAAGCTAGAAATGGATCCATGAAAGCATGACAAACCGTCACAACAAAGTTCAACAGATGTGTTAAAGATTGCATTGTTGTTGTTTTTTTGTTTTTTGTTTTTGTTTTTTTCATTTCCTTACTGTATTGATTGTACATATTTGTGTGCAGTGTGCTGTGGAGTGAAGAGGATGAAGGCAGGAAATGGCATATGGGATCCCAAGAAAGGGAGATAAGGTTACCAAAAAAGAAAAGAAAGAAAGGACGGCAAGAGATAATGGAGGAGAGGTGAGTAATAACTAAACTAAAACACAGAGCTGATATCAACAACTGTCTAAACTTCATATAGGCAAAACAGAGATTAATAAATATAACAAATTCAGTCATTACCAAAAATTAGTTGACAATGAGAGTTGTGATAAAACAAGTTATCTTTGTATCAATCTCTTGACATATCATTAATTTCCTCAATCAATCAGATTCACAACACACTGATTTAATTACAAATTGATTAAAACTGATTTGATATCAATTCTTCCAGAGATATTAGCGATATTATCCGCATACTGATAGTATCACAATGTAATATCGGAAATCATCTGTATCAGGTTTTAACTTTTTTATAATGACAACTTTTACACAACATGTACATATTATATATCAAACTCTTGAGCTAAGTCTCCTCTAACTCACAATGACAAAATACAAGAGATGGTGTGTATAGTTTTCCAGATATGTTTTTTAGCAAAACATAGCAATAGATCTGGTGACTGTAACATCATTAAACAGCTTTGTCACTTGTAACATAACAAGTTTGAAATCTGACTTTTTCCTGTCTCCTCAAGCAGCTGGGAAATTAAATGTTTATTGGGTAGAAAAAAAATTGGTTTCAAGGAAAAGGTTAAAAAAATGAAAGAAAAAGTAAAATTTCTGTCTGTTAAGGTGTCAAAGAACTGAAAGAAATCTTGAGAAGTAAGGCCTGGAGCGTAATGGTATGGGGAGGTAACCCGTCTCAATGCAAGCCAAGGCTTTTTGAAGAATGTAGACCCAATTGAGACAGGACATGTGTGTGGTATGAGGACAGGAACTCTGTTATGGACCAGGGCAGTTGCTAGGAGTTCTGGCCCCCCATAAAAAATATTGTAATAGGCCCCTCCACCCCAGGAATGTGGTAATTTTTTTACACCTATTGATATTGATTTTTCAGAGTTATTTGATGCACTGCAATCAATTAGTTTTCTTCTTGTTGTAGTAATATTATTATGTAAATTGTGTCTGATTAGTGCTCTCATTTCTTTCATTTGCATGCTATAGTAATCATAATTACTTAAAACCATGTTATCACAGCACTCATTGCAAATATAATTTCAATTGCCCACTGAAAATGGTAGTAGGTATTTCATTGTAAACAATCAAGCACACATGCAAAAAACATTAATTCGGTGTCCTAGCTCAAGGTATTCAGATGTTAGACAGAAATCCCCAAGATAGATACCACATGTAGCAATGAACTATTTTAATTTTTTAAGGTAAAACAGGCAGCATATGGAATTTTAAATTGATATGTTTGTTTACAGCTTGAGTATTTTAAGTTATCTCATGGTGGAAGGAAAAGATAATCAAGTGTTGTCCCCACTGTAATGCAAGACATTTTTTTTTTTTTTGTTTCTGTGTTGTTGTGAACAATAAAATATTTTACACTAAACGGTTTTTTCATTTAGGTTATTGAAATGTTCCACTAATAACAAAAAATCACAAGACTGCATTTGAACCCATCATAATAACATAATGCTTATAATTACTGAGCAGAACTTGAATACATCAAAATAATATTTTCCATTTCACTGATTAAAGATGCACAATAATTTTCGCGGCTGTTGAAAAAAATCCTAATTTTGTGTTATTTTTGCAAGACAAGCTAAGAGGTGACATGGTCAACCCTTCAAATGCTTGTATACTAAAATTTTTCTGAGCATTGGTAAGTCGCTGTGACTGTTTTCACCGTAAAAGGAAAAAAATGAGTTTTATGAATCAGTATTGGATCAATTAAATTTGAATCTATTCAGATCGATTCCACTAAATCAATCATGACATGTATCAATCAATTCCTTATGACTTCAGGATTATGAATTCACTTTAGTTCAATTCAGCTTTGTTTGTATAGCGCCACTTCAAGACAATGTCATATTGGAGCGCTTCACAGAAATCAATATGAGATAATACATAATAAATAGCCAAGTCAAGGGAAACCAACAGATTGCATCAAATTTTGACTTTGATCTGGTCTCCCATCCTGAGCGGGAAGGAAAACTCCCTTTTAACAGGAAGGAAAAACCTCCGGTAGAACCCAGCTCAGTGAGGGCAGCCATCTGCCTCGACTGACTTGGGTCGGAGAAGACAGGAAAGACAGATCAATTTAAATTGCATCTTTAATCCAGGAAGAACTGCAGAAAAGGAGAAATATGTTAATGATGTCAATACTGTCAATACATGGAAGGAAGTGCTTGGTGCATTCAGGGACTTCCCCATGGCTGCACGGGAACATCGCACTAATGGATGGCTAGACTAACCCTAACTGCAAAATTTGTTAAAAAAGGAAGGTTTTAGCTTGATTTTAAAGATCAAGAGCATCTACCTCCCAAACCCACACTAGGAGCTGTTTCTATAAGAGATACAACTGTAATCATTCTACCTGAAAAACTGAATGAAAACTGGATTTCTATTAATTGATATACAATCATTTTACAGATCAAATAAACAAACCCTCTGATGATAAATCAGTATTAAAAATGTATAGTCCTTGTGAAATATGAACAACGCAGAGTGAGATTATTATCTGTAAACAAATTTGAGATGTAACAACCTAAAAGTAGTGATCTTGAGAAGGGTTTGTTCAATAAGTAAAACCTAATTGCTTAATTCACTACAATAACTAGAAAGGTAAAGTTATGGCGGAGTACCTTTGACCGGAAAGCTCCACCAGTTTCATGTTTAGAGAAACATAAAAGAATTAATTCAGTCAGAAAGGATGCTTAATACAAAACATGAATCAGTGCATATTGACCGGAAAATACATCTAAGCGCCATAAAAAAAGGAAATATCATTGTTGGAACATGTTTCCAGTTTATGATAATCCTTTTCTACACATGAAAAAAGATGAGTAAAGTCTGAACATTTGACTTTTATTATGACTTTTTCATTAGTTTGACTAGCACTAACCCAGTAGCCTGAGGACAAGTGGAAGAAATGGTTAAAGCGTGATGTAATAAAGTCTTTTTATAGAAATAGTTCAGAGCTCATATTGAATGATTTTAAAGGTCACAGTTGTAAATGCACTTATGTGTTTAGCACTGAGTCAGTGTGGCCAGTCATGACACACTGGTTGAGGAATGAGGATTATAAGAAAGGAATCTATGAATGACATAAATATAAAAAGAAAAGTAAGTTATTACATTCTCCAGTCATTTAGCTTTTCTCCAAAGTGACTGGGACGTGGTTTTCAGTGTCTTGCCCAAGGACACTTCAACATGTAGTCAGGGGAAGCCTGGAATCAAACCACCAACTTGTAGGTTAGCAGACGACTGTTCTTACCACCTTAGCTACAGCCTACCTGCCTCCTACTATCGTGCATTTCAATGGAAGTCACCCATACGCAGTTCCTAATGTGTCGTCACCAGCTTAAACGAAAAGTTACAAGAACATGTTGGACCAGGAGTGATGGCAATCCATGACATTCAGGCAAATTGGCAGCTACTATTGGCTATTGACCAGCTTTGGCACTGTCCAAATGCAAAGGCAGGTCACACACCTGGCAGCTAAAGGCTAGCACCTGCTGGTTTGAACTGGGAGCAGCCAGTAGCCACTGATATTCCCCAGCTAGCTTGTTCTCATAGCTTGTAGTAACTTTTTCAGTAAATCCATTTCTCACAGCACAAGCTAAATTGCTAATAGCTGTGTTGCATACACACTAGATGGGTTACATGGTCAGGAGAGTTTGATCATACAGAGGAATCCAGGAACAATGACGTTATGGTGGCAGGGACTGAAAAAATAGTTTGAGACTAATGGATACGTTTTCCTGAGCTAAACTCAACTACAACAGCCATCTTTGTTTACTTTTTCGTTTGTGTTAAGATATGTCTTAACGTGACAATACACTGTTTTAACATTAAAGATTAGACAGAAAACAGAAAAACAAGACATGATTCCTTTTAATCAGCGGTGTTGTGTTGGTAGCAACTAAATGTAGCTTCCATTGACTGGTAGCTTCACTTATTTATTTCTCTGAAAGGTATCAGTTTCAGTGTTGAGTAACTTTTTGTTAGGGATCCTGTAAAACAATAGCAGTTCTGTAAGGTTTGCAATGATATTATGAATAAAAAACAAAGAAACATAAGCTCTCTTAATACCGGTGGATAATCTGTTAGGAGGGAAGATCTTTTAAAAAGTCGTATCTCATGTATCCTCACAGATCTACATGTAGGAAAACAAAAACACACTGATTACATGTACACACTTTTACCTGGAGGTAGCTTATGTAAAGACCCTTTTGACATATGCTAGCATAGACACACAGTGGGTTGAAGCGGGTGGGGGGCAGGGGTAGATAAGAAAAGCAATCTGGTAAAAAGCATTCCTCAGATCCTCTTTCTTGGTGGGTGGCCTGCTTGGATGCAGCAGCACCGTCTTTTTTACCTTTTCACTACAGTCATGGTGACTCCCTACAGCGCTCCCCCAGTGCTATGCACCCCAACAAACCAGCATCACACTGCCCTTAAGCTCCAGATGATTGCTGACCACGACACAGACCTTTTTAAGCATTCGCTAACTGAGTGTGTGCTTATGAGCTGCTACAACAACATGCCGTTTAACAAAAGAAGATAACTGCCTGGATCAGAGTGTTGTGTTCAATCACAGTAAATATTTTGCTCAAGCTACGAAAAACTGTTTCACTTTTAAAATCTAGCTGAACTGGCCCGTCTGCATGAGCTGGATCCAATGATAGATTTACTTTGCGTGTAAAGGAAAGCAGTGCTGCGCAAGAAGTCAGCAGCTCAGCTGGTCAGCCATGGCAAGCTTAAACCGGCATTGTAGGCAGCCACTCCATCATTTCTGACACTTGAATCAGTCACAGCTCTTAATGCATGAATGGCAGGCTGCATCTCTGTACTGGTAAAACCCCAAACCGCAGCAGACCACAAAGCACCTACACCAATCACAAGCATACTCATCAAGACTGAAGGAACAATAAGCATCAAACTCTGGTTCCACCCACAAACTGCACTGCTTTAAAACTGGTTTTACTGCCTACTGTCATTAGTAATAAATGAGATTCTACTGTATGCTTTCTGAAAATCCTTTAGAACAGAATGTACGAATATCTATTTCCTGTCTTTACCTCTGATTATTCACAAAATGTTGCATTGCCATCACTCAATCATGGTATCTGTTTAATAAGTGCACTGTGTTTTAATTGCCAGTAATAAGTTTGCATGTTGTATAGTAATGTTTGTCATTAAAAATTAAAACCTCCATATTTTTACACCCAGCTTGTTTTTTTTCTTTTTTGACCATATAAAATGCTTGTTCTGTCTCTTAAAATGTGTTCATATTTTAAAAACTTTAATTATCGTATCATTACCTCAAATTATCCCCACAATAAATTAAAACTCTCTCTCTCTCAAAATATCTATGCATTTTGAAATTAAATGTATAAAAATAATACTAAAAGAAGAACATGAGCTTTAGCTTAAATAATACCAATAAAGACAACAGAAACAACTAATATAAACAAGTAAGTTTGTTAAACAGAAGAGAAAATTTTCTTTGTTAACATACTTTTACAATTTATTTCAAGCGATATAATTTAAAAATTTTATTTAATTTTATTTTATTTCAATTTAATTTAGGCAAAGCACATTTAAGAAGAAATTAAAAACTGAATAAAAAATAAAACGCGTGGTATAAAAGTTTCATTGTGAGAAATGAATGAACCTTGCATTGAAACAGCTGGAAGTTTCAGCAGACCTGCAGTCGTCTGGAAGTTTATTCCACATGTTAAGCGCTAATGTTTCCTTTAGTTGAGAGTCTGGGAACAAAAGTAGATCTGAGGACCTGATGGATTTGATTGCTTCAAAACAAATAAGAAAATTGGGAACGTATTTTGGTTCTAAAATATTCAATCCTTTATAAAATTACAGCCAATTTTAAAAATCAATCCTTTATAGACAGGAATTCAGTTTAAAGATATGAAGACTGGAGTTATATGATCCATTTTCTTTCTATTAGTGAGGACTCGAACAGCAGTGTTCTGGACATTAATGCAAAATGACCTCCCTCCATAGCAAGCTTCAGGGGTAAAATGCCACAAAGCACATCCATCCATCAGTGATAATCATGCTGTGCAGCTATAGTGATGGTTATTTACTTTGTTATTTTGTCTAATAACTTTACTAGTTTTCTAATATTCTAAAAATAAATAAATAAAGTCAATTTCAAGACTGTAATAAGAATTTTTGCAGTGTGACTATTATTGACAATTAAATGATATGGATAAACTAAAATGTCCTCTTAAATTGAATTAAAAAATAAAATATAAATACATAAGGAAGAGAAGACAGAGAGACAAAAGAAAAGAAACCAATAAAGAAGTCAAACTGAAAAGTATTCATGACAACAAACTGCCTGCTCACCCATTCACACATGAGGAGCAGCTGTTGGTGGGAGTATGCTATTGTGTGTCACTACATGTTTTCCTGTGGTGTTCATACATAGTTTCTCTATTCAGCAGGGAAGCCCAGCTCTCAACACCAGACTGAAGCAGCTAATACCCCTGTCTGTCAGAGACTCTCAAAGAGCAAGTGATTGGAGATGACAAACGAGGCAGTAAGACAGGTCAGGCAGCTATATGGCAGAAGTAGGAACAGAGATATGTTCCTGAGAGAGAGAGGAAGGGAGGCGAGCGCTCAACGAAATATGTTGTGCAAACAGCAAGAGGGGATATGGTATGCGTGTTCTTAAAAACTTTTTAGTTCGTCTTGTCTCTAACGCTGTCCCCTCTCTCAGCTTAAACACTGACATTAAAAGAAAAAGTCTGTCACAAGAACCCCAAACAAAAAAAGTTGTGCAGCACTGATCCAAATTCAACCGGCACCATGTCAAGTCTCGAGCATCAGCACTGTGTGGATGTAGAAAAGCTTAAAGGTAGCTCTCACAACACCTTTGTGTTCCCACCATGTCACTTTAATAACACTGTCAATCCTGACACTGCAGCACTCCATAAAATTCATCAGGTTAATCCCAAAAGAAACCAGTAGAAAAAGTCGATGTTGTTTATTATCCTGATTTAATTAAGATATAATTTTTTTAAAAGTGTTAAAAAGATCGGATGATGAACAAATACAAAGAGAAAACTGCATAATCTTTTCATATATATTTTATTTTATAGATATTTTATATTCATATATATATATATTTCTTGAAAACTGATCTCAACATCAACCTGCCCTGCAGGCATCATCGTGTGCAACCCTCTCAGTTTACATGATCAAATTTAGTTTTTGCTAGCATACTTGAATTTCCCTCCGTGGGTTACTAAAGTATAATAATAATAATAATAATAATAATAATAATAATAATAATAATAATAATAATAATAATAATAATAATAAT
>JBAMHX010000005.1:11337906-11350289 GCA_037177515.1 Pseudomugil tenellus
ATAATAATAATAATAATAATAATAATAATAATAATAATAATAATAATAATAATCATAATCATAATCATAATCATAATCATAATAATATACCGTTTTGTTTTTTTAGAAGTTTTAAATATAGGTTTTCTAAAGAAGATAGAAAATTAAATAAAAATCTACTTAGAGAGGTCTCAGGGGTTGTTAGTTCATATCTATTAATAATCTTATTGTTCACCAGTTTCTTGACCACGTCATAATTACTGATAAACCTGAAAAGCCTTCCAACCTTCATCTTTGTTTTTTACTGCTGTGAAACACATTGTTAAATACCCTAAACATAGTTATATGAATATATGCATTAGCAAGATTAGCAAGGCAGCAACTGCACAATATTGCAGGGTGTTGCAATTCCTTTGGAATTGAAATTTTGCTTCTTACATATTAACCCTTTCACTTCCACATTGAAAAAAGGCCCAAGAAAAATCTTTCTTTGCATTTTTCTGTTTGTTTTGAACAAAAACAATCAGAATAAATATGTTTTAGCAAAAGGTTGAGATGTAAGTTAGTAACAAGATAACAACAGTGAACTGGTGGAAATGTGAAATAGTGCTGTTAGAACAAACACTTTGTTTGGGTTTGAGATGGCATAGACGGGTTTATTTCCACAATTTGTTCAAAAAAATTATCATAATCACAGCAAATTTACTTCTACCAAATGGTAAACCGGGAAGTTAAAGGGTTAAAGTGCTGCAGAGATATGAAATTACCTCCTTTTTAGCAGCATCATAGTCAACTTTTGTATACTTTCGATGGAGGAACACCTGCAAATTCACATATAATGTTTGCAGGGAGCTTAGTTTGAAGGTTTGTGACCTAACTTTATAATGGCATTTAATAAATCATTTAACATTGTTTAATCCACTCTAATAATAAAGCAGAAAATTGTTTTTTTTAAATCAGCTTTCTGATTCAAAAGTGTATCAAAATGCTTATCCTCAGCTTTGAATCTGATCAGAAAATAAAAGAGATGTGGCTCCTTTGCATTGAGAGGAGCTCGAACATCTGCATAGGATCCCACTTGGATGCCTCTCTAGTGAGATGTCCTGATAGAAGGACATCCTAATAGAAGGACACCTCAGAGGAAAATCCCATAAAAAGCTGGAGGGAATACAACTCTTGACTGGCCTGGGAACTCTCCAGTATCCCCCCCGGATGAACTAGAAGACTTGGCAGAGGAGAGGGAAGTGTGATGTTTCATGCATCTGCCCCTGCAACCCGACCTCTGATAAGTGGGGGAAAATAGATGGATAGATTTATGACTGTGATAGCAGCATCCTCCAAAGAAGTCTGGTTTAAACCTCTTTCGATAACTGTGTGAATGTATTTCTTATCATACACAGAGCAGTTAGTTTACTGCTGACTTCACCAGTCTATTAAAAAAGATCCGGGTTTTGGGCCAGAGTTACTTGGAAAGATTTCCTCATGTGACATCACTGTAGCCTATTCCTGGTCATAAATTCTCTACAGTGGGTTAACGTGTAAAAGGTTTTATAAGTGTGAGCCAACAGAGAAGCAGAGAAAAAGGCTTTCATGACAAATGGTGCCAGGTTAAGGGCCAGCCGCACAGCATGCAAAACAGTACAATGGCACAACATTTGGTGTGCAAATCCATAAGTCCATTCAAATGGTGTCCCAAACAAAAAGCTGATACACAAACAAATCAATAAAGCTTAGGCAGGTGGGGGTGGGGGGAATTTCAGAATAAATGAAAGAAAGGTGTTTCGTTGATTTATATTTACAAAAGGGAACAATCTGAAAACCAACACCCGCAAAAAGCAAAGTTTGGCATTTTCCAACAGATCACACAGAAGATGCAAAGTAATGCTGCAGATAGCGTGGCATTAAAAAGAGCGTCAGGATTTCTCTGCTTAGTGTCAAGGAGTCTCATCGAATGAAGCAGTGGAACATGTTTGTTTCTGGATCTATTCTCCTTCTTTAATCCCAGAGACAGGCACGCCCATCACACTGCCATTGTGCAGACGAAACCTCTCTATGCATGACAGAGTGTGGCCGTTCAAGTTTATTAGTTTATGAGCACAACCCCAATCTCACACACACTCAAATAGGAATATGTGCTTGCAAGCATGCAAACAATGTCAACAGCGATGTCATGCAAACACATACTTTATATTCTTGTTGGATTTGGGATTCCAATCGCTCGCCGATGCATCCAGGTATCAGACTGTCTGTGTCAGATTCTGGCTGATTTGCTTTGACCTCTCCATGAACACATATATTAAAGATTAAAGTTATTTTTATGAAAGAATCCAGAATAACTTGCCAAGCAGCAAATCTTTATCCTACAGAACAAAGCAGGTTTAGAAGATCCAGACGTGGTCAGATTATTGACTCACATTTAAAACCAGACAGACTTTAAACTTTTCATCCATAAATACGACACATACTTTCCTTTAGTGGTACCTTCCCTGCAAAGTTTCTTTTTATGTCTTCTCCTCTGTTCTGTTCATCTTGAAATTCTGCAGACATGCTTCCTCAGCTCTTGCTAATTAAAAGGTCATCATCAGCTTAAAATAAAGATGAGTTCCTTTGGTTTAGTTTGTAACTTTTTCTGATTGCATTTGGAAAAAGAACTGCAACAATAGATGTGTAAATAAAATGCTGACAGTCTGTGTTTTCCCACAGCAGTTGTCAAATCTTCATTCTTTGGTAACATAAGGGTTACTAATGAGGCTTACATTATCTGATACACTATCTGTTTTATTGTATGGATGAGTGATAATAGACCTACAATCTAAAGTTTATATAAAGTCTATGATGGAACAAAAGATGAAAAAACAAAACCTGTGAAAGTTAAACAAAGAAAAGGAAAATTATCCTTTGCAAAAACCTCCACCTGCACTTACACAGAGAAATCCAGGTGAGTAGGTCTTTGATTAAAAAGATTATAATCATTGTTTACCGGTATATATCTCAGTCTAATTCACTTGTTCGTAGTGCTTCCTCAGCAGCTCACCCACCTTTAACCCATGTTTGGTTATCATTGCCAAGCACAATCCCAGATCACCTTATGACTAAACCACAAAAGCTACATATTATACTACTAGCCAGGTGCCTGGAGGATAACTTCAGTTATGTCATTAATGGCTCCAGAATATAAGACAATTCTTCAGGGTTGCTGTGACATACATTTAATAAATTTACAAATGTGTAAAGGTTACACTGAGACATTCTTCGTCAGATAATTGCTGCAATTATACTGGTAGCAGATCTTTAGAAGACTCTGTGCACATAAAGAAAGATATGTTGTGCTGAGCGCCTGATTGTTCACACACAAGATGTGGCTTGTATTGGCTTTTTGCCTTAAGAACAGATAATCCATGTTTGTCAGTGATTGAGGAGGTACAAATCCTACGGTAACAGACACACAGGTGGCACTGGAAAGAAACAGCATACCAGTCTAGATTTCTCTCTCTGCCTTACTTGGCCAGTTACCATGCATGGCTGAGTCAGAAAGCTAGCCTCCCTCTCTGCACGGCCCGGCCACAGGTATACAAGACATGCAACACCCTCTCTCCATTTCCTGCCTACACAGTGAACTGATCTGCGGCGCATCCTGTTAGGTCATGTTTAAGTCCCACCATCAACACATGCTGGAAAACCTACAGGCACAACAATGGTTTATGTCCTGTGTCTAGAAAAGAGTTTTAATCACACACAGGTCGTACATACGATGCGATCAAACCAGTTACTAATAATAATAGATACATGTATTACATGGTTAATAGAAACCTGCCAAGCAGAAACTGAAACCGTCAGTCAAATAAACTTATATTTACTGGCAGTAAAAGCTAAAATACACTGGACGGGAGCACTGTGGCAATGTTTGTGTCTTTTTGTGGGGTTTTAAAAATAATCAAATAAAACATTCTGGGCAATACAGACTATTTATTTGATGGAGTTTGATAGGAGTTTGTTCAAAAGAACTTTTTGCCTCTTTCTTTTAACAGCAAAGTCCACCTGACCTGAACATAAAGTGAAAAAAAGATGTTTGTTGGACATCTGCTGTCCTCAGAAACTACTCCTCAAAAGATGTCAAGATTAAATTAATCAAATGTTCCATCCAGCCTCTGCAAGAATAGTGTCCGATAACAGCATCTGCAACTATGATTTGTGTCTTTTTGTATTTAATACAAGCAAAGCTGACAGCTCTTCATGTTCCCACAGTTAAATCAATACTTACATCTATTATCAAGTATTCTTCATTATCAGGTATAATCTAGAGCAAATCAAAGTTAAAGCACTCATGACAACAACTCCCACTGCATGTGTGAAACTTGTTTTTTCAGAATGTCAAAAACTAAAATGCATGCTTTTCAATGCAAGCAATCGTGCCAATCTTGAGTAGCACTCAAGATTGGCAATACATAAAGTAATCTATGAAAATATGTGGTCATTACTAGAAAGACGTCCCCGACTGAATCAAATGGTCATGCACAATGTGGCCGAGCATTTGCCGATGCTTTACATTACATTACAGTCATTTAGCAGACGCTTTTATCTAAAGCGACTTCGTTTTTTTGGGGTGGTAACAGGGTTCCATGTCTTACCCAAAGACACTTCAGCATCTAGTCAGGGGAAGTCTGGAATCAAACCACCAACCTTCCGGTTGAAAGACAACTGGTCTTACCCCCCAAGCTACAGCCTCCCATGCTGTCCGATGCTGTTTGAAATATTTCATAAAGGATCTGAGAACACACACAGTATATAGAAGGAAGTTGTTTACTGCTATCAGCCATTATTTTGCTTTGGTGCTATTTGAAGAAATGTACTCGTTCAGAATTCATTTGCACAAAAGTCAATCATCAATTCATATAATGAAAACACTTTCAACATCATAAAGTGGTAAACACACACTTGGCCAAGGGCTTTCCCACAACTTACTTTGTTGGCCAAGTATATACTGTATAGACATGTCAGGCATTTGACAGCTGAGAAAACACGACGCTGGGCTCAAGGATATCAGTGTAAGCTGCATGAATACCTGTATCTTCCTGCTTAGGAATCAGAGGATTTGGGTGGCGGTGAAAGCTTGTCAGCAATAGCACACAATACCCTGGTTGTATACAAATGAGCGCATTTAAATATGAAACAAAGAATGAACTGCACATTATTGTAGCATTAATGTGTGTGAGGGTGCCTCACTCATAGAAATACAAAAAAGATTTAAAAAGCCATGTCAAGCTCATTCAGTCCCAGTTAATTCAACCCCTTCATTTCATGTTATGGACTTCCCTTTCTCTGCGGATCGTCCTAACCATCCATTACATTTAAATGAACCACAACTGAAAAATTGATTTTTATGTATCATGTTATTAATTTAATATATTTTACTTTACTCCTCACAAATAGCCCAGTGATGGACTGGTAACTTGTCCAGGGTGCACCCTGCCTCTCGTCTGATTGCTAGAATAGGCCCCCAGCCCCATGAATTGGATCAAGCGGTATAGGAAAACAGTGAGAGTGCTCCTAAATATTTTTTTCCCAGCATTACTATGTTGTTTAGTCTACGCTAGTAAAATGTATTTAATCAAGGGCTCTATATTTAAAATCAAATAAAACTTTATTTATAAGGCACTTTCATGCATAACAGCAAGAACAAGTATTCCAAGTCAACAATGCTTAGAGTGTAGTTATCCAATTAAATTGGATTATTTTTATTATTTCAACATCATTATGGCTGCATGATGGTGTTGTGGATAGTACCACAGCCTCACAATAAAAAGTTACTTGGTCAAGTGTGTTCTCTCTGGGTACTCCCACCATCAAACGATATGCATGTCAGGTTAATTGGTTACTCTAAATCAGGGGTTTGTTATTTCTGGTCCTGAAGGCTGGAATCCTGCAGGTTTTCCACGTATAACTACACCTGATTCAAACAAATGGACCCAATAGCTTATTAAGATCTGCTCAGTGATTCATTCATTTGAATCTGGTATGTTGGAACAGGGAGATATAGAAAACTTTGAGGACGAGGGCCAATGTCCCCCACCTCTTTCTCGTGCATAGAAAGGTTCTTCCTTGGAATGACTGTGTTGTTGTTAGTCTCTCTGTGTCAGCCCTGCAATGGTCTGAACAGACCTGAGATGTTGTTGTGATGTTTGCTTGGTATTTTTCAACTCAAGTCAAGTTTTTTTCTCATTTAATTTCATTTCTATCATCAAGCTAATGGGCGGTGGTGCTAAGCACATCGCTTTTAAAACTCTTATGAGCATTATTGTGAGATTTATTTTAAACCTACATGTGATGATAACACAAGTTGACAAGATAAAAGAAATACTGCAAAAAACGGTTTTAATGTAGTCATAAAATGGTACATTGTAATAAATCTAATTGCCAAAAAAAGATTGTTGTTGTTTACTTACTAATTATTATTTTCACTAACTCTAGCAAATCATATCAATTCAGTCTCAGAAAGACATAAAACAACAATCAAACAGGGCATATAGACCTAACATAAATTTGTAGAAATTATTTTGCTATGATTAAAAGCATTGTTAAGAGATAAATGTAAATTTAATCAGAATATTTAAAAAAAGCTTTAATGTAAAAATAAATGTGTTATTCTTTTGAATTAAACCAAGAAGAAGCAGGATAGTTTGTATTGCTCCAACATCAACTGGATCAGAATACGTCTCAGCTATGACTTAGTTTGATAATCTATCCACATGTACTGTCTACACTCAGTTGTGTACATTAGGTTTCTTAATGTTAGTTTGTGCAGATAGCTGGAGCTTGCAGCCAGAGTCTTTAACACAAAGACAGGAATAGGACACAAAACGCCTGGACGCTGCTTTACTATAAGTTCTGTATGAAGGCAGATCCCAGTTTTTGTGCTAAGCTAACTGCTGTTTATAGCTTTACATTTATCACTCATAAGAATATTTTTATACTTTCCATGCAACAACCAGGAGCTACAAAGATAAATGGTTTTTTGCTTTTCTTTAAGTAAAAAGAAGACGAAAAGACTCTTTTTGCATGACATTTTTCTACATGCATAATTGCGTGCCACTGCGCCCACACACAGAATGGCCTGTGCTACTCAAGAGATGGCAGCAAACATTGTACTTCATGGGAAATACTTTGACAAAGCCATAAGAGCTGTGAGTAGAAACAAATCAGCTCCTCTGCCTCAATCAGACAGCACACACAGATAGACAAAAATGAATCTTTGTTAATGAAGTAGAACAAAATAAGGATAGTGCTCAGCTTCTGCAGTCGTTCTAACGTGCAATTCTATTGTGCAACTGAGGTTCCTTTCAGGTGCAGGCATGGGTAAAAATGCTCATGTGAGGCTGGCTGGGATCTGTGCAGGCTGAGACATTTATAAAGTGTTGACAAATGGTCCTAACAGAGCGCCAACTGATGCAGATGCACTGACATTTGCAACAAGGCATGACTTTAAATCTTAGCTCTTTTGCAGTGGAGGAGTGAGATACTGTCGCTGTTAGGCAAGGGTTGAGTCAGACCCAATGAGTCACTTATAGAGGAGGAAAGAAAGACAAAAGAAAAAAGCAAAAAAGCTGATTGCAAATAGTGATGAGAATATTTTTATTTTGCTCAATTAGATCAACCTGCCAACCAATAAGTCATATATGAAAATAAAAGTGCATGCTTATTGTCTAGTTTAAGGTTTTTAAACCATTAATACCTTCCAGCATAGTACAATTTTAATCAAATAGGTTTTTTAAATAAAATTTATTTTGAATGTTTATTTTTCAGTGGTATTTTAACACGTAAGAGTCAGCTGAATTTTCATTGGGTGACTCATAGAGTTGGTCCAGCTCCAGTGTTACAGTTCAATAGAGTCCAACCAACCACATTTAACTGATTCTAATGTGAGTGATGACAGAAAACACAGCAAAAAGAATTTTATTTTATTATCTTTCTCTATCTTCCGGGAGAGGAAGATAGACTTGGTGGAGCAGGAATTTCAAGTGTTAAAGCGTAAAATTAAACAAAGATGTGCCATATCTACAACTTGTTTAAGAAAACATAATAACACTCTTTTTAAGAAGACTTTTTTGTGTGTTTGTGCATTTCATTTTAGTCAGGGATTGAAGTAAAATGCTGTACGTATCAGGTAGGGTTTTACTGCAAGAGTGACTTTCATTAAGTTAATTAAATTCAGAATTTATCGTGTTATATTACACATTAAATGTTCTATAAAGTACAATTACTACTGCATATTCTTCTGCAGATCAATATGTTGTTGAGAGCCGTACAGAAGTACACAGTGATTTAACGGCAGGTGCCCCGGGAAGTGCACTGCTTCAGTTATGTAAACTGGCCAGAGACTAGAACAACTCAACCGTCAAGACTTTGCATCCCCACCAAGCCCCTGCAGCTGCTAATGCAAACAAGATGCCTTCGCTTTCTCAATAGTGGCTTAAATCTCTCTCTCTCTCACACACACACGCGCGCGCACACACACACACACACACATACACACACATACACACACACACACACACACACAGCAATATTAGTAGTAACATAATTATAATATCTATAATATATAATAATAATATATAACATCTATGATAATGAAAATCATCACAATAAGAAAAAGTTAAACAAAATTTTTAATTATTTCTATGTTTCTAATAACACAAAATGCTAAACGTGCATAAGGGAAAATACATGAGCTGTTTTTGTTTTTTTTTGGGGGGGGGGGTGCATATTATAGAAACTGTTTAAGTTATGTTTATTATGTTGGAGCAGCTAAATATTTTTATATAAAGAAGTGCTCAACAATTTGAAAGCAGATTATTGTGTTTAAGGTAAAATTTTTAAACATTTATTCTACATAACGCCAGCGTGTATTTTGTTCAAACCACAAGAACAGCTAAAACTTGCCATCAACGTCGCCTTGTGTGTGTCTGTTGCTATCTTGTATCAGTACAAAAGGCCACCTACCACCTGTGGCCACCGAATGGTTAAAGTTAAGTGTTCAAATTCAAATGTCTACTTTGTTTGTCTTTGTTTTGAGAGAGCCTTTTCTCTGTGGCACAACCAGAAGTATTGGTGAGACAAAAAAAGTGAGGAGCTCTTCATTTGCCTTGGCTTCTGCGCTGCACTTCTGTTGAGCTGTCTCAGCCATCATTTGCGTCTTTACACGGCCCTGTGATGGGCAGGTGGAGGCCTCTCATAGCTGCACCAATGCATGGCTCCAGGGTCCTCAGCCCCGGAGGCTCTAAGGTAAACTCATTGATGCTAAAGCCAAGCACTCTTCAAGCAGGATTAAGGATTCTTTTTGCAGCTGAAACTGCATCAGAGAGGACAGAGAAAATGGTGGCGAATCCCTCTGCAGTTTATACGTCCAAGTTACTCAACCGAAAACTTGTCAGGTTAACATGATCCTCTGGTTGTAAACTGTTAATCACTGGAGTACAACATCACATAAAAACTGTTCAAACATTTTCAAAGATGTGAAAATATTCATAACAAATATTGACATGTAGATTCAGTTTTCAGCAGCGTGTGTTTAGTTCGCCAACACAAACACAGAGAAAAAAAAACTCATTAACAAACATTGAACAGACAATACTAAGAGAGAGGTAAATCGAGATGCAAAGTAAATAAAACAAAAGAAAAGAAAAACAAGTCCTTCACTACCGACTATACGATCAACCATAAGGAACTGCATAAGGTACAGGGTGTGGTCGGCAGCTACAAAACATATAACTCAAGGGAAACAAACAAAATATCAAAACACTGTTGAGGTGTGAATGATTTAATAAAATATTAACGTTTACATTCATTTAAAAACACATCTCAAGTTTAGTATTAAATAAACAGCAGTCTGACAGTTGTAATCGTGTTTAATCTTCATGCAACTGTGAAACATGTTTGCTTTCCTCTCATCGGTTTTATTAAGATGTAACAGTAAATCAGACTATTGACATTTTTAGCTACAAACGTTGTCACCTTATTCCGTTGGACATTTGGTCATGAATTTGGTCTTGTTCAAGTTTGTACTCGTGCCAAGTCGGGAAAATCCCCCTCAAGCTGTTGAGGAAATATTGCACGGTTCAGAATCTGATAAAAAACAGAACAGACGGTAAAACATTGAAAATGTTGTGTGTTCAACCACAGCTTGCCTGAGCAGATCCTAGAATTCACTGTTATGATGGCTTCATGTTTGTTCTTTTTTCACGAAATGAATGATAAAAAAAAAAAAGTATAAAAACTATTTAATATGCTGTTTCTATCAGAGTTAATTAACTTTTGCACTGGATAGTCTTTATGATGATAATTACATTTATTCTACAGGATGTGTAAGAGCTTTGGTTTGAGAAGGAATTAAAGATTAATTAGACAAAGGGAGAAATAAACTTACATCAAGCTTTAAATGGTTAAATGCTTAGTTTTGGCTGGCTAATAACAAATTAATAATAACAAGATAACAACTAATAACTGTAACTAATAACAAAAGATTTGCAACCAAATAAATTTGATATATTGTCTGTCAATTTGTTGGTCAAATACCAGAAACTAACATATTGATCTTACTGTTTTATTAATACTTCAAATAGAAATTCTATAAATATTAAAAACAAAAACTAAACCTATACGTGTGTTTATCCATTAATTATCTGTATCGTTTATTCCAATGAAGGGTGGCAGGTAGCAGGAGGCTATCCCAGGAATCATTGGGTGACAGGCAGGGTACACCCGGGACAGGTCACCAGTCTGTCACCGGGGCAATACAGGGAGACAACCGACCAGTCACCCACGTTCACTCCAAAAGACCAATCAAGCATACATACATGTCTATGAATAGTGGAAGAACCCACGCTAACACAGGAAGAACATGAAAACTCTACACAGAAAGGTCTCGCAGCTTGTGGAGCGCGAACCACCATGCAGCCTGCATGTGTTTATGGATTCACTTATCTATTGAATAATTTGCCTTTGCTTGCAAACAGTTATATGGTGTCACTTTCATGACAAATAATACTCCTATTTATAACTGTTTTTTCTTTCAATAATAATAAAGTAAAAATCATATTTATGTAGCCAAGCCAACTTTATTTATAAACCACTTTCCAATGGCAACTACTGAACAAAGTGCTGAACATAAAATAACAAAAATTTAGCTAACAATGATCTAAAAAAATATTTTAGACTCATTCTAAGCCTGACCTAAACATTTAAAAGTCTCTTGTTGGTTCAAGACATTATAAAAAATATTGCCCCTGGATTATCTAAAAATGTAGTCAGTGTGTGAGAAAATTAAGTTATGCTATAAACATAACCGTTGTTTGTTTTATACTTTTTCTGATCATTCTATTTTATTTTGATCATTTTCTTTGTAAAGTTCTAGATTTAACTAGCTTTTATTAACCCCAAACTTGTTTTTAGATCATTAACTTCTGGCCTCGTCACATACCATACCGACCCCATCATGTATCACAGTACTGCAGCTCCAGCAGGACATCCACATCCACACCTCTCCTACAGGACTCAACTTATCATCAGGTTCTTTGTGTAAACAAACTAACGCTTGCTCTCAGTACTCCTGCTCGTAAGCATGCCTGCAGCGTGAACCCAGCCTGGTGTTGAACGGTGGGAGTGTGCTGCTGTGTTTTACACTGTTTGGTTAAGAGATTAAGGTGGTGAACCCCGGCCTTTCAGACTCCACACACTTCATACCACCTCAGCTGCTCTGAGAATCAGCAAACCCTTTTTTGTAGCAGTGAAATCTTTAAAGTCAATTTAAAAGCATTCAGCTGAGGCCAATGAGAGCAACGCTGGTACCAACTGGTCTCTAAAGGGGTTTTAAAAAATACATAAAGCAATCTTTCCCACTAATTTCAACTCGGTCTACTTCGAATGTTTATTCTTTTATCTCAGGTTGTGTCCAGGTTTCATGAGGACGACGGCCTATATTTTGCATGCTGAAATCACAGGAGGTCCTTTGTCTGGAAAACATTTACATCTCTTAACACAGCTGGCTTGTCCAACCACTGGCACAAAACAAACAAGGAAGCAAGATAGAAAAACAACCCATAGGTTGAGTTACCACTAAAGAGGTGTTTTAATGTTAAACATCAAAACAACATGGACTATTTTAGACATCTTAAAATAAACTGAGGTTGGCTTTGAAGGAAAATTTGAATATAAAGAGGAAACATTATTTGTTTTGGCTGTTCTGGTTATTTACACTGAAAATTAAGCTGAAAATATGCAGAAAATAATTTAAAGGTTCTGACACATACTTTAAATGGTGGAAAGCTTTCTTATTATTTATTCCAAGATATCAAAATAATTTACAGGCAAATATCTAATATATATATAATATCTAATATATATATAATATA
>JBAMHX010000005.1:11353816-11365560 GCA_037177515.1 Pseudomugil tenellus
TCTTTTTTCTTTTTTTAGGGAAGAAAACCCCCCTCAAAAAGGGGAAATTGTTGAAAACCCCCCGGTTGAAAAAAAAAAAAAAAAAAAAAAAAAAAAGCAGCATTTGGACCTCTCACTGTTATGATGTAGGAGGCTCAGCTTTTTCAGCGGTCGGCATGTTACTTCAAACAAAAATATTTTAAGATACAAAAGAATGAAACCGAAAAGGGCTTTTAAGACTAAATAACTTTTATTTATACTAAAATTGAAGGAAAATTACAGTTTTGACACGCTAAAACATAACAGCCATAAATAAACAAACCCCTGCGACAACAACAAGCACGTCAGCCGAGGTATTGGACCAGCTGCTGGAGCTGCTCGCAGTTCTTCACAACCTCTGGCAAAGACAGCAGAGTCTGCGTGTTGAAAAGAAAAACACGTCAGTCTTCCATGCACATTATTACTGACAGAACACTGATATAAAATAGAAATAAATAAAAAATAACTCACCTCTCTGACTTTATTGATCATTTTGTTTAATATCTGCAGCTCATTTTCGCTTTTCTGCTGGTTTGTCTGGTGAATGATTTGCTGTGAAAGACATTACAACTGTGTGAACATTTACTGAAAAAAGATGAAAGGAATACAGGAATATGTAGTTAGTAATAAATGTAATACTAAGGATCAGCACTCACATGTCTCTTTGCTCTTTCAAGGAGTTTAACTCTGGCCTGCTCTGCTTCCTGAACACTTGCCCTCAGTCTCTCCACCTGGAGATCAAACCCAACAGGTCAGTAAAAATTACCTTTAGTCATTCCTCAATACACGTTTTTAATGCGCGCTCACACACTACATACAGTTACACACCTCTTTCAGTAACTGGATCTTTTCTTCCATGTAAAGCACTGCGTTGGCTGACTGGCCCCCAGCTTTCCTCAACTCCTCCCGCAGGAACTGAGTTTCAACCTTTGACTGTTGAAGAGCACGACGAAGCTCTATCACATCCTTTCGCAATTCCTGGGAGACATTTTTTAAAAGAAATAAACCTTAATTGAAATGACTTGGACTCTGCCGGATGAAAAGTGCTTTAATCAATAGAGTTAAATATATTTGGAGCCTCACGCTATTGTCAGTCTTGTGTTTACTTAAGATTTCTTGAGCCTCTTGAACGTCTGCCATCAATTTTGTCAGAGTTTTCTCATCCTGCAGAAGGAAAAAAAACATGATAGGGACTTGTGCAACGACAGCATGGCAACGACAGCATGGTGTGAATGAATCCCTGCTGAGATGTTCGGTAACAGCACAGCTCACCTGAGCTTTCTGCTGCAGAGCCTGATTTCCTCTTTCGACCATGTTATTAAGGCGGCTGAGTTGATGCTTCAGCTCCAACACTTCAGCCTTATGTCTGTTGTTTGCAGCCTGGTGCTCCACCTGCAGGCCATTGCTTGAACAACAAAACATACTTTTAATAAGGAGAAATAAAAATGCTTTGAATTTTAGAGATTTGTGAGCACTTTTGTAAAGATAACTCATTTGATAAATTGCTAAAAAAAATTATAATGAAGATAGTTTGAGAGATTTCTTTCTGTATTTCAGTCTATGTAAACAGTTTCCATTAAGTAACTTTAAACTAAAGACCAACTTAAAGTCACCAATCATGATAATTCAGTGCCATCTACCACCACCACACAACTCGCAGCACTTACATGGTGCTTTGCAGCTTTTGCAGATGGGCTTCTTTGCTTTGCTGCACTGACTTCAACGTGCTGATGAGCTCAGCGACGGTGCTACCAAGGCCAGAGAGTAGCTCCGTCACACTGCTCTGCTCTTCTTTTTCAACCTTAACTTCATTTAAGTTCTGCTTTGGGGTGGTGGCTGTGATGCGGGTGAAGGCGCTCGTCTCGCTGATCGTAATTTCACTCTGCAGCTCAGGCATGTCTGGAGAAACTACATGAGAAAGTAATCGCAGCTTAGATTTTGAATTGTTAAGTCATTTCATGACATTAAAGTTATCCATCAACTTATTGAAATTCTATAAGGTATGTTCAGTGTAGAGCCATAAGGTTCAATTTTATGTAAATGCAGATGTTTGTACATTATCTGCCATTCAGATCAACAGCTGCTTCCTTTTAAAATGACTTAATTATTGTCATTTTAAAACAAGCTGAAATTTATGTCAAAAAATTGTTACAGTGATGCTAAATGTCAATAGAATAAATGCACCACTTGCAGCAGCAGATAATAGAAAAGAACCAAAGCGTATCAAAAGAAAACAACTTTATGACCTTTAAATAAATCAAGACCACTAAGCAATTGCAACATTATATCAATGACTCATTTTAGAAAAAGGCAGACGACGTGCTGAACAATTTAATTACAAAAACTGTCATAGGTGACACTTAATTGCCCCTACAAACAATGCAGTCATCAGGCTTTGTTTCAGCTTAGCGGGCATCATTAAGCAGCCGCTGATTAGTTTTTTTTATCTATCCAGACTCATAAGCAACACGTTATTGCTGAAAGCTGCCAAACATTTAACTAACTACCCAAGTAGCTGTTTTAATTAGCAAAAAAAAAAAAAACACCAACAAGTTGGATTTGTCTATGAAGAGAAAAGACATGTGAGGTCTGTTTAAGCACCTGATCCAGCAGGTGGGTCTGTTTTGATGTCTTCCTCATTCTCAGCAGTCAGCGCTACCATGATGCTGTTGACAAAGGAGCTGGAAGGCTGATGGCATCCCACATCAGGTAGCGGCTCAGACTCTTTATCCTTCTGCAGGTCTTGTGTCTGGAAAGAAGAAGCTCAACCATGTAAAGCTGATGGAATACATCCACATTATAAAAAAAACTAGCAGAAACAATGATGAAGTTAAAAACAAAGAAAGAAAATCAAATGATGAAACCAAACAAAACAACTTTAATGAAAAATAAAATCTTTCATTACTAGTTTATCAGACAAACACACGTTATTCTACATTAATTACTATCTGGGAGCTGGCAGAAAAACATAAATGAATGAGTTGCAACAGCATCCTACAATAAAGCCTCTCTACACGCCTCCATGTGAAAGCAGGCTAACAGGAAAATTCATGTCAAGTCGTTCTCCACTACACCTTGTTACATCTCCCGTTTCAAATTAACTTGAATGTAGTCGGCATCTGCGTCAAGCAGAATGAGATTATGGGATTGAGCGGTGGTACTTCGCATTACCTGGTCATAGAGAGCAGCGTGTAGCTCATCAGTCAGGCCTCGCAGTGTGTGATGAAGCAACGTGATTTCAGTGACTGCCAGACCCGTCTTCTCCTCGAGCTCTAGCTGGGTTGCTTCAGCTGTGGATCTTAGGGTTTCCATCTCTTCATGCAAACTCTTGTTCTCAAGCCTGCAACACAGACAGAAAAGTTATCATTCAGAACACGTTATGAGAAAATCGGCAGGAGATTTAATTTCATGGTTAAACAAGATGACCTGAATTAATTAATGGCAATAAATCAACTTTTGCAACTACTTTTAAAGTCAAAGCATTAAAAAAAATCTATTTAACTACATAAAATAGATTTTTGTGATTATATATTTATTTATCAAAATCTTGTGTTTTCATGTAACTAAAGAAAATAAATCTTAAGATAAGTTTGGTTAACTTACTGAAGTTTGCTAATTTCTCCTTTCAGGTCTTCACACTGGATGTTCCTCTCGCGAAGCCCCTGCAGGTTTGTCCTCATCATATGCTCGCTCTCAGCAACCTGCTCCCTCATTAACTCATTCTCCATCTGCAGGAACTAAAGCACGAAACACAGAAACACACCAGTTAACTGGCAGCACATACTGTTGTAATGAACAAATCTTTAGGAACAAACTAGTTACAGTAAACATTCGGTTATATGGACCGGGACCACATAGTGTGGAGCATCTTAGCTTTCTTATCTTTTTTTTAAGATACAACTTCTTTCGGACAGCAACATATAAACTGTTCTAAATACCACGTTTTTAAACTTAATCTCTGTCATCACCAAAGTTGTTATGATTCTCCAAACTATGGATGTTCTGACCACAGTCTGCTCCAGGAAGGAAAACCAAACAGGTACGTGGAAATAAATCTGGGATAAAAGGTACAGATAGTCTGAAAAGACAAACTTGCTGTCACGGGCAAACAAGTGTACGGTCATGTTCATGGGTGCAGTTCTGCAGGTGAGGACCTAAAGGAGCCCTGATATACGATCACAGGTGTAACCCATAACCAGAGCCATGCCACTCAGCATGCAATTATACAGAAATAGAGGTTAGTAATCAGGATAACCAAAGACTCAGACGCTTTCTGTTTATTGGCATTAACCTGCTAATCTGCTCAGGTAACATATTAATGTGCATTTTGGTACGAGGTATACCGTCAGAATTCACTCATCAATTTAACTCAGTTTTATTGTATTTTAGGTTCAGATAGCTCAGATAGGTAAAGCCAAACAGTGGTATTAAAGAGATGTGCATGGCATGCTTTTTACATGATGATTTCTGTTACCGTGGTGACAGATTAGAGACCCCACACTGGCTCTGTGTGACATCTCAGCCACCAGACATCTAAAGTTAAGGTGCAAGGTCAAAAGCAACATGTTAACTTTCACTTTAGCTCCAATGAGAATACAGACAGTAAAAATACAAAGTTATGATTTTATGATGATAATCTTTTAGGAAATTAATTTCACCATTTCTATGGGCAACTTTTACAATTTCTCTTTAAGTGTTTGGTTAAGCAAAACTCCATTTATGACCATTACCAGCAACATGTTATTGCTACTATGCTTCACTAGCCCTGCAGTGACAGCATACCATGTTCGCAGTGTGAAGGTGGTCCAACACTTTCTTGTCCCTGTAGTCTACCATCCATCTCTGAGAATATACCAATCATCGTTTTGTACTCAGGCTTTAAAGCTACTGAGCATCATATACAAAAACCAATCTAAAGAGCAAATAAGAGTCTAAGAAACATTTCAAGATCAGCATGTAAAAGCCAGATTTACCAGTGTACACATGCTAACCTCATTCATTTCCCGCACACCGCTGAGTTGTGCGCAAGCATCCAGGAGCTGCTGGATCTGCAGACTCTGAGACTGCGACGCGGTCTGCAGCTGACTGCACTGCTCTTCACTCTGAGCCAGAGCCCGACTCAAGTCAGACACACGTTGCTCGGATTCGTGCAGAGATGACTCCAACCTGGATGCAAACAAAAGCAGTAGTGTGCTATCAGTAAACAACCTCCCACTAGCTTGTCCTGCTGGTATATTAAAGTGCCACAAAGACTTTTTATATTCTATTAGACCTGTTTTTAAACATACATTGTAACGTTTAAAAACGGGTCTACCTAATAAAGAAATAAATATTTATATGCACTTGTCAATACTTACGTATTCGCCCTCTCATTAGCCTGCTGGATGTCTTTCCATGACTGCTGCAACCTGGAAATGAAGCAGTTGGAATAAAAGATGTCCCCATAATGGAGAATTAATTGATTATTAAGACTCTTTCATTTTATTCCAGGAATAAATTGTTCTGATGTGTGGGATCATACTTTGTCGTCTCAGCAGCTAGAGCCTGCTCCAAGAAAGTGTACGATGCCAGCGTGGAGGAAATGGTGGCTGACAACTCTGTTGCCTTCCTATCTAGCTGACTCATATCCTCTTCTTTCTCTGTTAGCTTCTCTCGAAGAACACCCATCTCTGAAAATGTTCACAATACCTTTTTATTTAACTAACATTTCACCAGGTGGAAAGAATAAACAAATGAAAAAAAAAGAACTTGCAATGTATTAAATTCAGGATTTACCTGATGTCAGAATTGTCACCTGCAGATTTAGATCAGCAATCTGTTTTCTGGCATTTTGGAGATCCACACAGGTTTCATTTAGTTCTTCTTCAATCTATTTGTGTGAAAAAAAATAATTCATCTAATTATGAAGTAGAGAGGAGGTAACAGTGGTGTTTGTCCATGTTAAATATTAAGCATCTGACCCGCTCTCGCTCTTCAACAGCTTGGACTCTCGCAGAATTATGCTCATCTCGCTCTTTTATAGCAGCAGCTGCCTTCTCATTCAGCATCAGCATTGTGGGAGTTGCCCTCTGCAGAAGGCTGTGGACTCTGCAGAGCTATGAGACGACAAGCACAAAAGCAGTAGTGTTACGAGCATCATTGCATAAAAGACCAAACTGAGTAGATTTTGCTGTCAAGCTAGAAAACTACAGAGATAACAGTATATACATGATAATAAATGCACTAAACTTACTTCTGTCATCAAACTGGAGTGTTCATTCACAGTTTGGGACAAAAGTTCAGAGGCTGAAGTCAATGTTTCAGAACAGACCTTGTTCAGTCTACCCTGTGTTACAAAAAGAAAAGGTTCGTGTTAAGATTACTAAATGACTAAACGAATCTTTTCATTTTGCTTGGTCTGTGTACCTGTTCTGGATAAGTTTGTTTAAGGCTAGACAAAAGCTCTTGTTGAGACCCAACACTCTCCTCCAATGCGGAAATTTCTTTTGCAAAGTGTTTTCTTAGTTGTTCTGTTGCGCCGAAGGCCTGAAAAAGACAACCAGATACACACATCATGCAGATCTGCACACATCTACAAGACGCTTTTTACTATGACAACACAAGGTTATGCAGCACACACAACAAAACCTCTATATCGATTAAAACCCTTAGAAAAATACTAATAAATAGCACTTACGGCCTCCTTAGCTGCGAAGGCCTCTTCCATCTGGGCCTTCATCTCATTTCTTTGCTGAAAAACGTCTTTTACCTTCTCCGTCATTCTTGTCTGTATCTCCTTCGATTTTTCAAGTAGAGACTTCATGTGTCGATACTAAACCAAAGAATATTCAAAAACTTAATAATGGAAATAAACAGGTAAATGGCAGCTGACGGTATGGAAGACATGTTTACATACATGTGAAACGAGGCTTTGGTGGTCCTCTCTGACTGTGTCACCCAGTTCTTCCAGGTTAGAGAGAGACGCATCCATATCACTACTCAATGAAGCCTATTGGAATAAAAACACAAAAAAAACTGTTTCATGTACTGTTTTTGATTCCTTGCATACATGAATTAATAAGTGTTGTTTCATTAAAGTTTTAGCAAATTTAATCTGAAGATGTGTAGCTGTTAAGTGTCTCACCATGGTAACCTTCGTGTTATGCATACATCGCATGACGTTCTGCAGAGAACTTTCATCAAGTTCCAACTCAGTAATTCTGCTCAGAGCCTCCTTGTAAAGCTCTCTGTACACGGTGGTCTATACAGAAAAAACAAATAAAAAGAAAGTTTCTATTAAAAGATGGAGAACAGAAACTGGTGGACAGTTTCGGCTGCTCTTAGTCTTGTTGCTAGCACCATCACATGGGATTTTTTTTTTTTTTTGCATTATGTGTACACTAAACATCTCAGTTGTTCTCAACAACAGGCTCCAGCCATTGATTAAAATCAGGCGTTTACCTATTTCTTTGCTTTGTTTTTGGGTTCCACGCCAGAAGGGCGTTCGCTATCGCTAGATACATCACAAATACGTAGAACCCGAGACAATCTGGCAGGCTGACCAAACCAGCATATCTTCATTTTGATTTGTCACGAGGAGAAAATTATTTTGCAGTCACATTATTTAGACAGAACTTTAATAATTAAAACATGTAATGCCTTATAAAATCATGATTAATACTTTTTAAAGGCCTTAATTTTCCCTTAATCATTTTAACACCTGTTAAGACCGCGTGGACACTGAAATATGAGAATTTAGTTTACAAACTAAACATTTTATTATGCCATCTTTCACAATCACCCATAGCAACATGATTTTTTTACCTGGCTGAGTTCTGTGTGGTCTGTCTGTACAAGTTTCTCTCTTAGGTCTGAAGGAGCAGGGCCTAAAGACAGACATCCTTGTGCCCGGGCTGCAGCCACCTGTTGTGCCAGGGCTTCAACCATGATCATGCTAGACCTTAGCCTCTGCTCCAGCTCCTGTCTGGGTAGACACTCCAAGCTGCCTGGAAGTAAACTGAGACCACACAGACAGACAGAATAATGAGAAGCATCATAATCCCAAATTATTTCAGGAAAGTTGATTTTAAGAAAGTGAACACTCACTTCCACACGAGGGGGTCGGTCACAGTGCAGGAATCCACCACAGAGATTTCCCTCTTTCTCTCAAACAAGCCAGACGTATTGAGGCTGTGCTCTGTCAGTTTCACGGGACTGGTGCCCACGCAAACACTGTGGGATTCTATAGGAGCTGCCCGCTGAGAGGGGTCCACAGATTGAACAGGTGGGTGAGCAGAGAAGAGAGTAGGGCCCATCTTTCCAGATGCCGATATGAGGAGCTCTACCATCTGCCGAAGCTGCTGAAGCTGAGCCTCAGGAATCAAACAGTCATCTAAAACGGGTTTCCCAACTTCAGGCTGAGGCGCTGCACACTTCCTCCCCAGATCCTCAACCTGTTCTGTGGCTGAGCCTGGCTGGGCTCTCGCACCTAGTGCTGTAGAGTTGAACAGAGGAGGGGGCATGGGGCTCTCCATGTGCTCTGCCAATAAAACAGCAGGATCACTATTAACTGGAGCAACCAAGCTTTTGTCATCGTCAAGAGCCGAATCATCAACCAAACACTTTTCCCCAGTTGGATCCCCATGAGCCTTTAATAAAGACAAAGATGCCCTCTTGACAATAGGACTGAGTATTCCTAACTCCAAGGATGAGGCAACCGAGTAGCAGTTCGACAGGATTTTCAAAACCTCACGTTGTCGATAATCATGTTCCTGTGCATCCTCCTCCTTGTCTTTCTCTGCACAGTGATCATTAGAAAGTGAACCAAGAGCGCTGTCTTTCACCTCGCTAGAGTCAGGCGGTCTGGGTGTCACACAATCCTGATGCTGCTGCACTTCACGGTGTCCAGGACTCTTTGCTCTTGAAAGAGGGCAGCAGTCAGACACATCAGCTGAAGTCAGTGCATTGTCCTCAGGATGCATTGAACTGGCTGATATTTCATGCACAGGACGATGGACAGTTTCACTATCCAATTCTTTTGAAGATGTCTTCCTCACCGGAGATCCACTATTAACTACTAACTCAGTATCAACCGGTACAGAGTGGTTATCAGGTTGATCATTTTCCTCTTGAATATGATCCCATGTAAGTGGAGCAGCCACTCTGTCAGTCAGGGGTTGATAGTTTATATCCTGGTTCTGGGATGGAGTAAAAGTCTCATCAGTAAACTGAGTATGTGACTTTTCACCCTCATATCCAACTTGAGTGAAAGAGTAGGATGTAGCAAGCTTTTCTGTGTCTCCATGGTTGTCAGGTATCATCATACTTGTCTGTTTAACTCCAATAACTTCACTAGCGCACGGCAAGGACACCTGAGAAGTGACGAGGTTGCCATGTGGTGGCGAGGAATCATTTTTAATGCCATAGTAGGGATGATCCACGTGTTGACTAACATTTTGCAAATCATGGTCACCAGCTAACATGCTTGGCCCCTTATTGTAGCTGTGTGACTTACAGATGGTAACACTGTGGTTTACTGGTAAAAGTACAGTCTCATGTGCAAGTTTAGTTTCCTCTGAAATTTCTATCTCGCCTCCAGTGCAGTTAAATGACTTAAAGGTTACATCCCTCAGTCCATCAGCAGGCTCTTCAGATCCACTTGATGTGACAGGAAAGGGCGCAACGACCTGAACAAAACCATTTTCACTGATGCAGTAAGGGTGGTCAGCATGTTCCATTTGAGAGAGAAGAGCATTGTCATCAGAATAGTAAGCTGAATGTATGCTGTCGTGTGGGAAAGGACCACAAGGGTCTGTGATGGGCAGAGGAATGGTGTTATCCTGTGATATAGTGGCATCCGATACTTCTATCTCTCCTCCATCACAGACAAAGGATTTCCAAACGACAGGTTTCTCTCCACTACAATCAAGGTGAAAATCTTGGAGGCCTTGTTTATCATCCATCTTCTCAAAAGAGAGTGCATTGTTGGGAATTTGACTTAGACTTACTGTAGTTGTATCACCAATATCGTTGACGTTAGGTTTGTTATCGGGGTGTTCTAAATGATCACAGCATGACTCCTCCATCGTGCTGTGAGAGGTGACTGTATCTTGTGTTTCCAAATTGTCTTCAGGCAAAATGATCCTCTCTTGTGAAGATTCAGAAATCTCAACTTCTCCACCAGCGCAAATAAAGGATTTAAACGTTAGATCTTCAAGTCCATGGCCCATCTGGGTAGTGTCAGTAGGATTAACTATTATCACATCGGAAAACAGAGGAGATTGCAAGTGGGGCTCTGAGTCACAGAGAGGAACGTCATCCTGCTGAACAAGAAAAAGTGTTTGGTAAGAACAAGCTACAAATATACTGAAAACAAGGAACATTTTCAAAGAATTGTATAAACCCACCACTGTACTTTTCACTGGTTTAGCATCCAGCTGTGACTTTGATTTGAACCATGAAACTGGAGATGACAAGTGCTCAATTTCATTGTCCAGGTTTCCAAGAGGTGTCCGTTTTCTGCTGTTGGACTAATATCAATAAAAGTTGAAAAATAAAGTTATTTGGCTTGCTCATTGATAACTTCATAGAGTGCATGAAAGAGTATGAAAGTATTACCAAGCTTTCCCCGCTTGAACTTGGCTTTCTGGAAGCCATTTCTCTTATGTTTTCAGAAACCACACACAGATCTGCAAAGTTGATGACAGGTTTTATGTTACACCATTTTTTATTGCATCAATCTCCTAAACAACAAAACATCTAACATCTAATCATATGATGAATACAAAACCATTTACAATCTTTTTTATCATTCCTGCTGCAAATACTCCACTAAAGTAAAAAGTAGAAAATTTGATAAAGGGTGACATCCACTACATCTGACTGTCAAGCTCCTAAAACTACTTCGAATAAACAGTTATTATTTATTTTTAAAATATTTGAATTTATTCTTTTAAACATTTCCATGTAGCTTAGATTTAAAAAGACAATGAGTTACTAACGTATCTGTATCAATCATGCCATCTTTCATTACAATATTGACAAGAAAAAGGTGGTTGTCAACAAGCTAACTTCCTGCCTAAATTGATCTCTTCTATCAGATTATTTATCAGATTTATTTTAATGTTTAATCTAGTCTCGCTACATCCCATATCAGTTGCAATAAATCAAACTTTACGTTTGAACGAAATAACACAATGTCCAGAATGACAACACCGAGGAAGCTCGCTTGTAGGAAAACGTTAAACTAGTCGTTATTTACGTTGTCTTTTCGAAATTTACGCACATCTCACAAACACTTAAAATATTATTGAATAGTGTGGAAGTACATTAGGTACAATACCTTAAAACGTTATCGGTTCACGTAAAGCAATGTTGCGCATAAAACAAATATTGAGTAGACAAATTTTGTCGCGTTACATAGTCTTACAACCAACCGCGTTTCATTCAAAAACACAGACGTCGGCACTGCTATTGGTCCATTTTTCTTCTTCTGTAGTTCGGGCAAGCATCACTAGAAAATACGGCGCATGTCTCCCAACTGCTGCCCCCTACAGGATGCAGGTGTCACTAAAAGGATGCACGTCCACGTCTGAAAACATCATTTTTTAAAAACAAAAAAAAACAAATGATCTTTAACATTTACGAATAACTGATTACATTTGACACTAAATAATCTCTCTCTCTCTCTCTCTCTCTCTCTCTCTCTCTCTCTCTCTCTCTCTCTCTCTCTCTCTCTCTCTCTCTCT